>CM053030.1:32931126-33336126 GCA_028564925.1 Lithobates sylvaticus | reverse complement strand
TCCTTTATGCCACGTATTTTTGGGTCAATGAAAAATGTTGAACGAAATTCTACTAGTGTACGTATACACAACTTAAAGTGGTTGTAAACCCTGTTACACCACTTGTACCTGCAGGTAAGCCTATAATAAGGCTTACCTGTAGGTACTGTAAATTTCTCCTAAACCTGCACAGTTTAGGAGATATTTACCATATACCCTTGCGCCGACGTCATCGGTGCATGCGCCGTGAAGAAACGACCCCCGTGCCGTTTCTTTACTAGCAAGTGCCGTGACTGATGGCTCCTGTGCACATGCACTGGAGTGACGTCACGCGACTCCGGACAGTCACAGAGCCGGAGTTCGTGGCCCCCGGAAGGAAGAGGGGCGAAGATGGTTGGGGTCATCAGCGGGGACAACGCATGTTTCGTTTGCAGGTAAGTGCCACATAATGGGCTAGTATGCGATGCATAGTAGCCCATTATGCTTGTACTTTGCAGGGGAAAAAAGAGGAAGTAAAACCCATCAGGGTTTACTTCCTCTTTAACACTAATCGTATCTATATCCCTAGCACTAACTCTTTGAAATTGTTATTCTCTGTAACTCTATAACTAATCCTCCCTGCAACCCTCACAATGACTCTCCCTTTAATGCGGCGTACACACGGTCGGAATTTCCGATGGAAACAGTCCAATGGGAGCTTTTTATCGTTTTTTCCGACCGTGTGTATGCCCAACGGTCTTTTTCTGTCGGAATTTCCGACGGACTTTGAATTGAGAACCTGTTCTCAATTTTTCCGACAAAAAACCTTTCTATCGGATTTTCCGATCGTGTGTATGCAATTCCGACATGCAAAATTCCGACGCATGCTCGGAAACAATTCGACGCATGCTCGGAAGCATTAAACTTCCCTTTTATAGTGCTGCCGAACGTGTTTTATGCCGCTGTGTTATTGACCGTCGGAATTTGGTGTGATCGTGTGTAGGCAACACAGCTTGAGCGGAATTCCGTCAGAAAAACCATCAGAGTTTTTTCCGACGAGAATTCCGATCGTGTGTACGCAGCATTAGTCTAATTCTATCTGCCCATAATGTAAAATGAACCCCTTGTCTGCATACCCACTACTCCTTTGCCAGGCCACTGCACTAAAGACCTGCCCCTCTGTCAAAAACCCAGCCCTGAAATCTATTACCACACATATATGAACAGAACAGTTTATTTATGTATTATAACTGCAGGCATTTTTTTTAGCACTTTTTGTTTACATGTAACATTCAGTTTTTGCTAGAAAATTTCTTAGAACCCCAAAACATTATATTTTTTTTAAAAGCATAGGCTTTAGAGAATAAATTGGTGGGTGTTGTAATTTTTTATGTCACGCGGTATATGAGCAATTTTTTGGTAAAAAAATATCTTTTTTAATTTTAATGCACAAAAACACAATATAATTCCCAACTGTTTGGTAAAATTGAAAAGATGATGTTACGCCGAGTAAATAAATACCAAACATCTCATGCTTTAAAAGTGCGCAAGCCCATGATATGGCAACAAACAATGTCAATTTTATTATCCATAGGCAACGTTTTGTACATAAATACGAATGCGTCCGAATTTCGAATAAACCAATAAACGAAAGTTAAACTAACGAAAAAACGAATCAATGAAAAAATAACTCTTACGAATGTACGAATCGTTATGAATACGAACACCGACGAACACCGACGACTTACGAATGTACCAATCGTTACGAATACGAACACCGACGACTTACGGATTTACGAATCGTTACGAATCAACGGAAACGAAAAAAACGAAACGAAAATAAACAATTTTTTTTGTTGTGCACATGTCTAGTTTTTAATGTAATTTACTATATTTTCAAAAACTGTACTCAAGCAGGTGGCTTAACAGACAAATTACTCAAGTTTGAAGTCTTATCTTTAAACCAGTAATTTCACAGTAAATATATAAATAATAAACTATTATGCCACATAGCCTAATAATATATGATTTAGCTTGTACCTTTTCAGCAGCAGCAGGTTTTCATTCTCCCTCTTAACTGTGTGAGAAAAACATGGGATTGTGGGTAAATCTCATACACATAAACACATGTTTTTTCCTTGTAGTTAAGAGGGCTGGGCTGGAAAGGAGCATTTTTATTTTAGGCACATGCCCTCTTCTATGACACTGCAGTGAGAGGACAGCCTCCACTGAAGAATTTTTATTGGACAGCTTGGGCCAATGGTGCTTTATCATTGGTCCAAGGCTCCAAGCTGTCCATTGAGCTCAGTGCCTCTGACAAGAAGTGAGAGGCACTGCAAGCTCATCCTCTCAGTCTTGTATTTTAACTGGCCGCTCTGTATGAAGCTTCTGACAGGCTTTGCAAGGAGCCCCGTAACTCCGGAACCATAGATGACCAGTGGTGGGGTAGGACTTCGGCTACCTACTCCCCAAACTTGCGGTCTCTTTGACCGCAGTTCGCCGAGCTATGACCCTCAAAGCTCGATAATTTTTTTTTTATGTTCATAGGTCTGCCTCACCTGCCTCCCCTGACTGCACGTCCCTGGTATAAAAATATACATAAATACAAATTCTAGTATATTTACCATAGTTTGCTAGAAGCTATAACTTTCACACAAAACAAATAATTAAAACACTTATTGGGATTTTTTTTTTACCCAAGACCTGTAGCAAAACACATTTTGGCCTGAACTCATGAAGAAATTTGATTCTTAATAGCAGAAAGTAAAAAAGTAAAACATGTTTTCTTTTTTTTTTTCTGTAATAGTGCAAAAAACAAAAACCCCAGTGGTGACCAAATACCACCAAAAATAGTTCTATTTGTGTGAAAAACATTATATAAATTTAATTTGCTTTCAGCATTGCATGCACTCAATTGTCAGTTAAAGTAGTGCAGTGCTGAGTAGCAAAAAATGGCCTGGTCATGAAACCTCTGGAAGGGCAATTTTACATACATATATACACTAAAATGTATATTTAAAAAGTATTGGGACACCTGCCTTTACACACACATGAACTATAATGGAGGTGGCCCACCCTTTGTAGCTATATAGCTGTCCACAAGGTTTAGGAGTGTGTCTATGGGAATGTTTGACCATTCTTCCAGAAGTGCATTTATGAGGTCAGGCACTGATGTGGACAAGAGGCTTGCAGTCTCCACTCTATTTCATCCCAAAAGTAAACGGGTTGAGGTCAGTCAAGTTCCTCCACCCTCGCTCATCCATGTCTTTATGGACCATGCTTTGTGCACTGGTGTGCAGTCATGTTGGAACAGGAAGGGGCCGTCCCCAAACTGTTCCCACAAAGTTGTGAGCATGAAATTGTCCAAAATGTCTTGGTATGTTGACACCTTAAGAGTTCCCTTTACTGGAACTAATGGGCCAAGCCCAACCCCTGAAAAACAACCCCACATCATAATCCCCCCTCCACCAAAATGATTTGGACCAGTGCACAAAGCAAGGTCTATAAAGACATGGATGAGCAAATTTGAGGTGGAGAAACTTGACTGGCCTGCACTTCTGGAAGAATGGTAGACATGTGCAATTCGTTTCGTTTTTTTTTTTCGTTTTTCTTCGGATTCGTACCCCAGCCTCTTCGACCTGGAAAAGGTCGCATCTGACATAAAAAACACGGTAACGGCGGCGATTGCAGACCTGAAGGTGGATATGCAGGCTGTCGCACACCGCATCGACAACGTGGAGCAGACCACGCAAACACACGCGGCAGCCATTCGCCAAGTACAGTCGGCGTACGACTCCCAGCTTGCCCAGGTTTTCGAGCTACACAGACACGTGGAGGACCTTGATAACCGGGGAAGGAGGCATAACATTAGGGTGCGGGATGTCCCGGAGAGTGTCGATCCAGGCGCGATACAGCAAACCATCAGCGCCATTTTCAACGATCTCATCGAACGCCCCGCCGACTCTCCTATTGACATGGAAAGGGCTCATCGTGCTCTCCGTCCCCCACCACGCGACAATGAGCCTCCGAGAGACATCATCTGCTGCATCGTGAACTTCCCCCTCAAAGAAGAGATTCTCCGCAAAGCCAGGGAGAGGGGACGCATTCTCTTTAATGGGACGGAGGTGAAGTTGTTTCAAGAACTTTCACAAATTACCCTCCAAAATAGAAGAGCTTTGCGTCCACTACTAGATGCCTTAAGATCCAGAAACATCCAGTATCGCTGGAAATTCCCATTTGGTCTGTCTGCATCTGCAAGGGGGCGCTCTGCCCTGCTACGCACGCCAGAGGACCTTCAGGCATTCTGCGACCAACTCGATCTACCTAGCATTGAGCTTCCCGAGTGGTACGCGCTCTACTTCCCGGCGGAACCCTGGCTTCCTGTCTCTCTCAACCCATCGCCGAAAGCCTCCCGCCAGAGATCGCGCCGCCGCAGACCGGGACCGTTGTCCCCGAACGCCCGCTCCTCACGCCGAGATCTGCACCAACACAGCCCCTCGCCTCCGCATATGAGACGAGAAGAGTTGGAAGATTAAGCGATGGCGCCACGGACTGTGATCTACAACCTGTGAGTACCCTTCCCTTCACGCCTTGAGCTTCCCACTCTTTACCGCCCCAGGGTCCCTGGACGCTCCTCCAAAAAGCCCCACTAGGCCTCTTTTGAATCCATCAGTTCCCCCACCCGGGTATGTGGTCTCTCCGGCAACCGACCATGCACCATCCCAGATTTTCGAGATGTCCGGACAACTGCACGAGTAGTTCCCTCCTTGGGCCCTGCCACGTTCGACCCCCAACCATGATCACACTGTTTCCATGCAACGATCGGCCAGCGGCCCGACCATAGAACCAGCCCTCATGGAAGCTGGAAAATACGCCAATAGGGTCGAAGCCTGCAACCCTACTTTCGACGGTTCACTGAAATATACATGCCCACAAGCCGGTCACCCCCATGCTGCCTTTAGTCCTTGGCCGGTTCTCCCCGAACTCTGATACTTGCCTGAATCTATGTAAACCTGCCTGTGCCTGCTGAGGCCTCTCCACGGACACCCAGCTGATGCCTTTGATCAGAGATTGACTTTGACTCATGCTACCCGGTTGACTTTGGCACAATTCCCCCGAAAGGCACCTCTATGTACTAATCTACCCATGTGGGTTTTTTTTTTTTTTTTTTTTTTTTCCCTTGTCGCTAGGCAGATGGACCCGCATCGGCTCTTCTGCCCCCATGCTCTCCTTCTCCGGGACCACCACTGTCTGATGCCAACTTTACCTCGTCTCAGGCAATGTATTCCTCTGTTTTGTCCCCCCCCCCTTTTTTTTTTTTTCTTCCCCCTTTTTCTTCTTATTGATTTATTTATGTATTTATTTATTTATTTTTTTTTTTTTCTTTATTGATTTTGGATGTGCATTTCAGGAATCGACTTACCCTTACACGATTTTTGCCAAATTGCAATTTCTACCCTGCAAGATACCAAGTAGACCCTGAATTGATGGCCCATGACTCACACCATTTCACATGGTCCACTCACGGCACTCTAACCAAGTGCTGCTACCAGGGTGCCCCTCATACCAATTCCCTGCAAAGGGCCTCCTCAAACTCCAACCCCCCCCTTCCCTTCCATCTTCCCCCCTCTCCTCCCCCTTCAGCTCCCCCCCACCCCTTCCCTCCCCCTACCCCTTCCCCCCCTCCCTTCCCCCTTCCCCCCATACTCTTTAGCCTCTTTATTCCCTTGGAATTGCCCCCTAGATGGTCCCTGGAAGACCAACATCCTACCTTCGCTTACTCATAGGTTGTGGCTCTCACCTTCGTCCGTTTTGCATTTACTGTTTCAGAGTTGTATATTGGATCTGTAATGTTTATTTACACTGACTCAGGCCCAGTGGTCTAGGCTTACAAGGTTATGTTGCTCCGACTGTTATGTTACCCACGTTGCTTTCTGCTACTGTTTCACACTTACGGTAGGCTCCCTAATACACTACAATGGACCTCATATCTGATGAGGTCCCTCCTTACCACCTTCTGACTCCCGTGTCCGCAGTTAGGCTGTGGTCACCGTTCACCTTACTTCCCCCACACAGCGGTCTCGCTGAGACTTTGCTGACACACCAGGAACTTCTCTCAACCCTCCCAGGTGGATAGCTAAGCTACACCCACCTCTGGTACTTCTCCCCCCCCTGTATCTATTCCTCGCTCCCCCCCCCTCACTTCTTTTCTTGATCCCACAACTACTCCTCTTTGCTTCCTCTCTCCCCCTTTCGTCCCCCTGACCCCCCTTCCTCCCTCTCTAACCTTCCCCTCCCTCCCACTCACTGCCCACCGTAATCCTTTCCCTCACCCCACCTACCCTCCCCTCCTAGGGGAGTGACCCTCTCTTACAACTTCTACATAGTACCCAACTCGTGAGATAGCAGGGTACATATCCCTCCCCTCTCCTGAACCTTCCACAATGCAGACCAATCCTACTTCTAGTAGCCCACTGACGTTGAAATGTATATCACTTAACGCGAAAGGCCTGAATGTGCCTGAAAAGAGATCACAGGTCTTATCCTCCCTTACCAGACAAAAAGCCCATTTTATTTTTCTCCAGGAAACTCACTTTCGATCCGACGCTATCCCTAAGCTCTCTAACCACGTGTACCGCTCTGCCTTCCACGCTACTAATCCTGACGCAAAATCAAAGGGCGTCTCAATCCTGGTCTCAAGACACGCAAACTTCCTCCTGACCGATTCCCTAGTGGATCCAGAAGGCAGATTTATCTTCATTAAAGGTACATACGCCTCTAAACCAGTCACCCTGGCTAACATTTATTGCCCCAATGAACATCAAGTTACCTTTTTCCGCAAGACCTGCGCACTCCTGTCCTCATTCCAGAGCGGACTGGTTCTCCTGGGTGGCCGACTTCAATGTGCCCCTGAACCCACTACTGGATACTTCCACGGGTACGTCCTCCCTTACTTACAAGGCCCTACGCCAGATCAAGTCCCAACTCCAGACTCTGACTTTACATGACGCCTGGCGAACCCTCTATCCCTCAACCAAAGACTATACTTATTTTTCACCCCCCCACCAGAAATACTCCAGAATTGACTTCTTCTTCCTGTCCCAGACTGACCTCCCCGCCCTATACCAATCTTCCATTGAGCCAATGTTCCTTTCAGACCACCACCCCATCACAATTACCTTATCTTTCCCGGAATCTTACCCTAGATCTAAAGTCTGGCGCTTCAACCCTGCCCTATTAAAGGACCCAGTCACCCTGGAACAGATTCGATCACGCATTGGGTTGTACTTCCAGGAGAATGCCAGCCCGGACATGTCCCCTATCTCCCTTTGGGAAGCGCATAAATGCGTAATACGGGGCGAGCTGTTAACCCTCACCTCCCAGGCCAAGAAACGTCATCAGGAACGAGTCAATACCCTTCTTAAGTCACTGCGTGCGCTAGAATTATCTCATAAACAGACACAAGCACAAAACACCCTACAGGAACTAATCCATACCCGCACACTCCTGGCGGACGAACTGGGTAAACGCACGCGGAGACGTTACATTCTTGGCCAGAGGATATTTTATGAGCATGGCAACAAGAGTGGACGTCTCCTGGCGAGGTCAGTTCAATCTGCCAAACCATCATCCACCATACATGCCATACGTGACCCTAGGGGTGCCATGCTAGCCAAAAGCGAGGAAATTGCAAAGGAGTTTGAAAGTTTTTAATCTAAGCTTTACAACCTCCACCCCAGCCACCCGCCCCGCACTTCCGGAGAGACACGCCAAACGCTAATCGCAGATTTCCTTTCCCGATATAGCCCTAAACCCATCTCCTCCCAACAAGCACAATCTATGGAAGGGAAAATATCATCCCTGGAATTAGAATCCGCACTAAAGCAAATGAAATTGGGTAAAAGTCCTGGCCCTGACGGGTTTACACTCCAGTACTATAAATCCTTCTCGGATGTCCTTAACCCCAACCTCCTGCGGACCTTTAATGCCCTAGCCAACCCACAAAACCGACCACATAGGTTACTGGAAGCACATATCACTGTGATCCCTAAGGAAGGGAAAGACCCCCTCCAGGTAGCCAACTACAGGCCGATCTCACTCCTTAACGTGGACATAAAAATTTATGCCAAAATACTCGCCAACAGACTGATGCCCCTGATCCCCGGCCTTATTTCCAATGACCAGGTGGGTTTTGTCCCGGGCAGGGAAGCCCGAGACAACACCTCCCGAACTCTCAATCTACATCACTGGCTCACCTCCACCAACACACAGGGATTCATACTTTCACTCGATGCGGAGAAGGCGTTTGACAGAGTGGCCTGGGACTACATGCGGGCAGCACTATCAAGCCTGGGTCTGGAAGACCGCATGCTCTCTTCTATAATGGCACTATACTCCGGTCCCACGGCAGCTGTGAGAGTCAACGGCCACCTGTCAAACGCCTTCCCCATTAGCAATGGCACACGCCAAGGGTGCCCCCTGTCCCCTCTGATCTACATCCTCACTCTCGAACCCCTTTTGAACAAACTTAGAGAAAATTCGGATATTAAGGGGGTGTTGGTCAAGGGTAGGGAATTTAAAGTTGCCGCTTTCGCGGATGATATCTTGCTTTCACTGACATCCCCACGCACCTCACTCCCGTCTCTCCTGCAGGACTTGGAAGCCTTTGGTGCAATCTCGAATCTTAAGATTAATTACTCAAAATCTCACGCTCTAAATATAACCCTCCCCTCCCAAGAAGCCATACACTGCCAAGAATCCTTCCCTTTCCACTGGGAAAAAACTGCCATCACATACCTCGGAATTCGGATTCCTCCCCGTCTCTCAGATCTTTACGCTCTCAACTTTTACCCTGCCCTGTTGAGTGCCCAAACTCACCTCAAGGAATGGTCGGCCCTGAATGTTTCATGGTTCGGGCGAGCCGCCCTGATTAAAATGATCATATTACCGCGATTATTGTACCTGATCCAATCCATCCCAATGGCCATCCCCTCAAGCTTCTTTTCCTCCTATCGAAAGGCCTGTTCTACCTTCCTTTGGAAGGACTCCCCTCCTAGAATTAAATACACTAGACTCACGCTGCCTAAACTCAAAGGTGGCATTGCCCTCCCAGAACTACACAAATACTATGTTGCTTGCCACCTTACCAGGATCGCAGACTGGAATATACACTCCCTTGAAAAGGTCTGGGTTTCTATTGAAAACGCCTTTTCGCCCACTCCACTACATCTCCTTCCATGGCTACTCTCAAAACAATGGCCCCAACCGTTAGCTTCTCACCCATTTATCTACACATCATTATCTCTATTGAGGAAATCTCCAACGGGCAGAACCCTTGCGAAGACCCCGGGCCCAATGACTACGTTGAGAGGGAATCCAGACTTCCCCCCGGGTGTTTCACCAAACTTCCTCAGACAGGAGTGGCCCTTTCAGGACATACTCGCCGCCCAGTTTTTCGTTGAGGGCAAACTTGCCTCGATAGAGTATCTCAAGAACTTATCTAATACACTGACCTTCCCTTTCTGGACCTACAGACAACTGTACCACTTCTTATCCACACACACTACCCAAGACAACTGGACGAGACAGCTCACCCCATTTGAAACCCTGTGCCACCGAAAGACGCCTCAACGACATCTCATTTCCCTTCTTTACGCCCTACTTGTAGAACCCAATGACTTGACTCTCTCCCCATCTCAGGTCTCTTGGAATAAGGACCTACCTGTTCCCCTGACATCTCTGGAATGGTCTAGAGTACATGAATACACACACAAGGGTTCGTTGAACGTTGCCATCCAGGAGAACGGATATAAAGTGCTGACTAGGTGGTACAGAACCCCGTCCCGCCTACATAAGTTCTCACCCTCAATACCCAACACTTGCTGGAGATGTAACGCAGAGGTTGGTACCATGCTACATATCTGGTGGAGTTGCATACACATCCAACCATTCTGGAAGGAGGTTCATAGACTTATTTCCTCAATTAGCACCTATACTTTAGATTTTTCTCCAGCGCAGTTTCTCCTACACCACACATCTTTATCCAGAAAGGCCTATTACAAATCCCTGGCTATGCACATGGTCAACGCGGCCAGACTATGTATCCCCAAACATTGGCGTACTAACCAAAAGCCATCACTTAAAGAATGGTTTATGACCATTTCAAAAATATGTGACATGGAAGAGCTGATCCACATCTCACAGGAGAGATTGGAGAAATTTTCAACCACTTGGGCATGCTGGTCTCACTTCAAAACAACCCCGGAGTATAGACAATACATCCCCCCTGATTAGAGGAAATTCCCTTAGAGGGGTGGCTTGCCCCCCTTTCACCTGCGGAGGCCCGTCTAAGGGGTCACTCCCCTGGCCCATGTCCCTACCCCTCCCTCTTCTTCCTCCCCCTCACTTCCCCCCCCATCTTCCTCCCTCTATACTCTTTTCTACTCTTACACGTCCGTACATCCCCCTCTAACCCCCCTCCTACTCCCTTCCTTCTTCCCCCTTTCCCCCCTCTCCTCCTCCCCTTTCCCACCCCCTTACTTCTTTGTGCCCCCCCCCCCCCATCGCTCTAGTCGGCTTCCCCTCCCCCCCCCTTGTCTTCCCTTCACTATCCTATGATTGCCTTCCCTCAGGCACCCGAGACTTTCAGTCATATAGCAAGGTTAATTTGCAGTCGGAACTGAAATCGAGACAATAAAGGCTTCGGCCCTACTGTTCCCCGCTAACTGTCCACATGTGTTCTGGAGACATCCTTGTGCTTATGGTTTATGCTTTTCTATGCTGTGTCTAAATGCAGATATGTTCTGACTTTCTTTTGTATTCGGTACAGTGTTCCTTGTTATTTCTACTCAATAAAAAACTTTATGGAATAAAAAAAAAAAAAGGAGTCATGCTCTACCCTTTGGGCTCCTTCTGCTAATCTCGTGTTAGTAGAAGTTTGGTGAGTGTCGATTTGCGCTTTTCAGACTCATGCTTGTCAGTTTGTTTTTGTTTTTTTAGGTCGTGCTTGTCGGTTCATTTCTGTTTTTCAGTGCATGCTTGTCAGGTTGTTTCTGTTTTTCAGTGCGTTCTTTTTAGTTCGCTTCTGATTTTCAGGTCGTGCTTGTCAGGTCCTTTCTGATTTTCAGTGCATTCTTGTCAGTTTGTTTCTGAATGGCCGTTCGTCTACTAGCCATGTGGCATTCTCATCGGAGAGATCGTGCTATTATTGGGCTTGGAGTTATTGCTTTGACCCAAGTCCAGTCCAGGAACAGGGGGAGGAGGAGTTCTTGGACCAAGAATTGGTTGCTTAATCGTGACCAATTCTGTCATATGCCTTTGTTGTGGGAGCTCCAGAAGAATAATCCTGATGATTTCAGGAATTATCTCCGGATGATGGACCCCTGCTTTGACAGTCTATTGGCTTTGCTTACCCCCTATATTAGTAAGCAGGACACATGCATGAGACCAGCCATTACTCCTGAGCAAAGGCTCGTCACCACCTTGCGGTACTTGGCGACGGGGAGAAGTCTGCAGGACCTCAATTTTACAACTGGAATCTCCGCTCAGACTCTAGGAATCATTATTCCAGAGATCTGTTCTACCATAATACAAGTCCTGCAGAAGGACTATATTTATATTCCTCATTAGTGCCCTGCAGGTGCACAGCTGACTGATAATTATGAAACCACTCCCATTAGACCCACTTAGCACAGAGGCACAGAGGGACAAACAGTGATTTCTTCAGAATAACAAAAGGTAGGAATCTGTAACAAAGGTTGTTATAATCCTTGTAATGTACATAGATCACCCAGAGAGGAATACAAAAAAAAAAACTGGAGTTACGCATTAAACTTCTCTGCAACTTTATCCCTGACCTGTCTGGTGTGTTCCGTGGCCTTCATGATTCTGTTTGTTCACTAAGCTTCTCTAACAAAACTTCTGAGGGCTTCACAGAACAGCTGTATTCATAGTGAGATTGAATTACACACAGGTGGACTCTACTAATTAGGTGACTTCTGAAGGCAATTGGTTCCACTAGATTTAGGGGTATCAGAGTAAAGGGGGCTGAATACAAATGCACACCACACTTTTCGTTGGTGCGTGTTATATGCCGATACCCCCCCAAAAAAAATGACAAAAATAGCGAGCAGCGCCGAAAAAGGCCGAACCGGCGCCGAAAAAGGCCTAAGCGCCGTCGAAAAAGACCGAGCCAACTGTTCAGCTCCGCTCGTAGTCCCGCCTCCCTGCGCTCGCTCCGAAACAGCAGGGAGGCGGGACTCCGAACAGTCGGCTCGGTCTTTCTCGGCGGCGCTTCGGCCTTTTTCTGCGGCGGTTTGGTCTTTTTCGGCGGCACATGCGCGGCCTGTCTCGCGGGAGGGCAAGGCAAATGATCCTGGCAATGCTGTAAATCACACTGGGCAAACTACAAATGACGCTGGCAAGCTGCAAATGACACTGGGCAAGCTACAAATGACACTGGGCAAGGCTGCAAATGACGCTGGGCAAGGCTGCAAATGACGCTGGGCAAGGCTGCAAATGACGCTGGACAAGGCTGCAAATGATGCTGGGAAAGGCTGCAAATGACGCTGGGCAAGGCTGCAAATGACACTGGGCAAGCCTGCAAATGACGCTGGGCAGGCTGCAAATTACGCTGGGCAAGCTGCAAATGACGCTTAAATGTAAGTTTTTTTTTCCCTAAACTTCCCTCCTAAAACTTTTTTTCCTTAAAATTCCCTCCTAAAGTTGGGGTGCGTGTTATACGCTGATAAATACGGTACATATTTTTAACTGCTGGTCTCGAGTTTTGCTTTATATTTAGTACAGTAGGTCCACTTTAAAAGCAATATTTTCTTGTCATATCTTTCTAAAGGGTCATTATTACGCATAAATATGTAACTTTTAGCAGGAACAACAGATGAAATAAACCAAAAGGGCAGAAACAAGCGTAAAAGCAAATGCCAACATGAAAGATAATGAAGAAGATGGAGAAAGTGGATGCTTATTTATCAGTAATAAAGCCTTGCTCGGTATAAGTTATAGAGCATAAATCAAGTAACGGCGACTGCTTTTAGGCAGGTACGACTCTGAAAAGTGGCATAGCACAGTACATCAATATGGAAGCCTGCCACTACTGCTTTTAATGGCTCCTCTGCTTCTGTAATGCAATATTACCTTGTTGTCCCGCTAGTCACTTGTGACTAAAAGCATTGATGTATTTATTCGTGCATTAGAACATACTATAAAAAAACAGGTTCCTAACGCTTAGTAATGGCAGAGAATCTGAGAGTGGAAGACATTTTATCACTCCGATTGGTTTTATTTTCCTGCATAAGGATATTTTTAAGAAGTATAAAAGCGTAGATCAATTGAGGTGAACCAACTTCAAGAGAACATGGACTAGTGCATGACAAGACACGCTCCCTGGGTTGTATTAAAGAAAAATGTTAGCATGTTGAGGGCATGTGGCCTGGTATGGCCCAGGATGAAGGGGGGGTGCTCGTCCACCCGCCCGCTGTCTGCCCAGCACTTACCCCATTGTGGTGGCGGGTCAGGCAGCAGGTGACAGCGGCGAGCTGTGGGGCGGGTAGCGCGGGGCAGGCAATGGGTCCTGTGTCCTCCTTGGGTCTCTTCTTCCTGTTCTGCTAGACGGCCAATTGTATTGCCTTTGCCTTCAGCCAATCTGGTGACCGGTACTAGATCCGCTGTTCTAATACACCTAGGTGAACTGCTAGCGCCTTTTTTGAAGCCTTTTTTGAAGCCTATTAGAGCCTATGGCACCCCCGTTGCTGTAAAAGGGGCCAGATGCCTGAATAGGGGGTGGCTACAGTGGCCATGGATAGATTCATGCAATGCATGAATCTATCCATTTTATAGAGGGGGGAGGCTGGATAGAGGGGGCGGAACCGCCACTGATCGGCAGACCTCAGACTCCAGCGGCCACGCATTGCAATGGAGATCTGTCACTGAAGTGGTGTCAAGCTCTCACACAATGGATATACACAGGGATGAGTGGTGTTTCGGCACACTCACATACCACTGCTAATTTTCAGGAGGATTTCCTGACAAACAATGCATTTTCCAGGCTCCTGCTTCGACAAAAATACAATTTCTAACAGTTCCTTATAACGTGACAAATCTTCATGAAAACAAGAAAGACTTGTCATAAATACCACACTTGGAACGCCGCTCAAAGCCGGAGACTGAGTTCCTACATTTCTCAGGTGCGCCGCTCAAAGCCGGAGACTGAGTTCCTACAATCCTCAGGTGCGCCGCTCAAAGCCGGAGACTGAGTTCCTACAATCCTCAGGTGCCCATCAGAGGCAGTGTATGCATGAAAACAAGAAAGCACCGCTCTCCCAACTGGCCACTGTAGTATAGACATCAACACGTCTCTCCACCAAAGGCCATGTCCTCTGACACGTTTCGCGGCAAAGCACATCAGGGGGCATGACCTTTGGCGGAGACTCATAGGCTGACTACTACAGTGGCCAGTTGGGGGAGCGGTGCTTTCTTGTTTTCATGCATACACTGCCTCTGATGGGCTTTTTGGTATCCTGCACCCCTCACCTGCGGATCGTAGGAACTCAGTCTCCGGCTTTGGGCGGCGTTCCAAGTGTGGTATTTATGACACATCTTCAATTTCATTAATATAGCCTTAATTTTTTATTTATTTTTTATTAAACAGAGGTTCTACTATTTGGCACAGATCCTGTGCTCCATTTATATGGTCATGACCGTCAGAGTACCCCAGGGAATTGGTGATTGTTTGTTGAACCTTGTTGACTGGGAAAGCAACCACAACCTTGCTTGGTATTTGAATTTTTTATGCCAGGAAAGCAATTGTTCCTAACTTAACCGACACTAGATAAATGGAAGTCATTCATTAATAATACTTTTCCATTGTATAGAGGCACCTACAACAGCAGAAGATGATCAAGTTTGAAGTATGGTCCCCATGGCTTGAGAACTCTAATACTGCAAACGTGACCAGTGTTGCCAATCGCCTGTAGATTTACGGGCAACCCGTAAAAACAGGCACTTTTTCTTATGTCCGTAAAAGCGGAAAAAAAAGTGAAAAGTGGAAAAGTGCCAGTAAAAATGGCTGAGATCACCATGGCTGACTTGACTTTCCCTTCTACCCTGATGGGGTATGGCTCCACTTATTGGTGTTCTTTCCTTATGCCCCATACACACGGTCGGAAATTCCAACCACAAAATTTTTTCCGACACTGGTGTTGCATACACACGGTCGGACAAAGTTGTCGGAAAATTCGATCATTCTGAACATAGTTACGTTCATTGCGTACGACGGAACTACGTAGAGGCTAGTAGCCAATAGCTTTGGTCTCGTAATTTGATCTGAGCATGCGTGGCACTTTGTCCGTCAGAATTCTCGACACACGATCGTAAAAAGTCCAATCGGATTTTGTTGTCGGAAAATTTGAGATTCTGCTCTCAAATTTCTTCCATCGGAAATTCCGACGGAAAAGTCTGATGGAGCCCACAGACAGGCGGATTTTCCAACAACATGGTGTGATCGGACATTTTCCGTCGGAGTTTCCGACCATGTGTACGGGGCATGAGCGTTTTTATAAAGTACATTGAAGTTCACCCCATCTCCCACTGGGAACTTTCTGTGGGATTTGTCCCCTGCTACTGGGGGGTGGGCTGGATGTTTTTTTTCTATGGGATTATAACATGTTGTCGAGATAATAAAGCTCACTATTTTATTTAAAGGTCTAGGGGAGTAATATATCCTCTTTCTTCCTGTAGATAATCCTGTCGATGAGGGTATGGGGTGGGGGGGTGGAGTAACATTTTTTGTTACTTTATGGCTTTTGTAAATGGACTTTGTTTCTATTTTTTTCAATGTTTTTCTCAAAAACCGAACAAAATGGAAATTATTTAAAAACAAACACAAAAGAAACAGAGGTTCTAACCCTTCCGTACTCTAACAGAAACAATAAAAGTACCCCAGGGCATCTTTTTAGGATTTTTTCTCACTAAGAACAGCTGCAGCCATTATATAGCCGTTAACACAGATTATTCTCCTGTGGAAGATTAAGGAAATCCCCAAAATACGACCTGTTGGGGATAATGGATGGAATTAACAAACCTTTTCATTACAGGATCAATTCGTTTTTTTTCCTTCCATTTTTCACACATATGCTAAAATTACTTGAAAAGTTACTTGCGACTTTGAAAACGATATATTTTCTGAAAGCGGAAGACCTATAGTAGATTTTATTTTTCTATGCCATGCGAAACTTGAGTAAAAGTTTATCGAGTTTATTTTTTCAGTAAAAAAAAAATACACTATAATAAATGTTAATGCACAAAACACATTATAATCTTCATGTTGTCTGTTAAATATAAAAAATGAGACTGCACTGAAATAATAAATACCAAATATGTGAAGCCTTAAAATTGTGTGCATTTGCACAACATTAAAAAGCTATGATTCCTAAAATTGGCAGCTGGTTAAAAAAAAAGTACAGCGTTAATCATTAAAGATATGTTACCCCAACATTTCATATTCCTGATAAGTGCCTGCTGTACCATGTACTTGGATGAAAAAGTATCCTGTTCTCTTTGTATTGCTTCCTTTGAGTGAAATACTTGGTGTTCCTACCAGCCCCCCTGCTTTCCTATCACAAACTGACCATACTAGGCATGAGAGCACAGCGTGGTCAGTTCTCTAGCTCTGCTGGAAACTCAGCCTGCTCTCATCCAATGCTCTCCTTGCACAACCACTGGAAAGACCAGTGTGCTGCTGTTTCTCCTACCCTAGATCATTAAGCTCCTTTTGCATCTGAGAAGAGAGGATTTATGATCACTTATAAACAAGTACAATTAGGTATTTATAATGTTTTTTTTTATATCTATACACAAATGTTTTATCTGTAAATTCTATTTTAACCACTTGCCGACCGCTGCACGCCAATATACGTCGGCACAATGGCAGCGGTGGGCAAATGGGCGTACCTGTACGTCCCCTTTAATTTACAGGGCTAGCATGCGCACACCCGCCGTGTACAGCGTGACCGATGTCCGCCGGTCTCCCGGTGATCGTGTCACGGAGCCGCAGAACGGGGAGATGTAAACAAGGTTTTTCCCTGTTCTGCCTTGTGACATGACAGAGATCACTGCTCTGTGTCATCGGGAGAAGTGATCTCTGTCATGTGACTAGTAGCCCATCCCTCCCACAGTTAGAATCACTCCCTAGGACACACTTAACCCCTTGATCGCCCCTAGTAGTTAACCGCTTCCCTGCCAGTGTCATTTACACAGTAATCAGTGCATTTTTATAGCACTGATCGCTGTATAAATGACAATGGTCCCAAAATAGTGTCAAAAGTGTCCGATGTGTCCGCCGCAATGTCGCAGTCACAATAAAAATCACAGATCCTCGCCATTACTAATAAAAAAAAATTATAATAAAAATGCCATAAAATGATTCCCTATTTTGTAGACTCTATAACTTTTGCGCAAACCAATCAATATACGCTTATTGCGATTTTTTTTTAACCAAAAATATGTAGAATACATATCGGCCTAAACTGGGAAAAAAATTTGTTTTTTTTATATATTTTTGGGGGATATTTATTATAGCAAAAAGTAAAAAATATTGCTTTTTTTTTTAAATTGTCGCTCTTTTTTTTTATAGCGCAAAAAATATAAACCGCAGAGGGGATCAAAAACCAGCAAAAGAAAGCTCTATTTGTGGGAAAAAAGGGACGTCAATTTTGTTTGGGTGCAACGTCGCACGGCCGCGCAATTGTCAGTTAAAGCGACGCAGTGCCGAATCAAAAAAAGTGCTCTGGTCAGGAAGGGGGGAAATCCTTTCCGGGGCTGAAGTGGTTAAAAGGAAAAGTGGAGATGTGTATATAACTACAGTTGCCTTCACCTCTGGATCTACAGATTTTTATTTATGTTGGAGGAGAGGTCCTTGTGTATTGTTTTTTTTCATATGGTCAGTTTGTATTGCCCAGGCTTGTGACCGGTTTGCTTTAAAAGAATTCCCGTCAGTAAAATGCGTATCATTGTTTCTACAGCAAATAAACTAGGAAAATAGTTAAACTTTGCTGGAATATTTCTTTCAAGGGCCCATCCATTTGTCAAAACTTTGCACTCATTTGCTGAAAGTAATTTTGTATTATTATTTACACCTGACACATGTCAGAAAGCTGTAGCGAATACTTTTCGGTTATGACTGTGAACTAAAAAAATATTCAATACAAAAAGACAACCTCTGACCCAAATCTGTTATAGTCCATTGACTTCCAGAGCAATATTTCTCATTCAGTCTGCGGCACTTCTGTTTATTTATTCTTGTGCTGTTGTTTCTCTGACTTTGTCCATTTACTCCAAAAAAAATATATAATATTAAATTGACTTTTTGTTTTTCTGCATGCCGATATTAGTCTTTGCACACATATCTACAGAGGAGGTCTAAAGGTTCATAAATCTTGACTTCTATTCTTGTCTGAATAATTAATAATACCTTTCCCCTAGAGAGCCTACACTAATTATTTTTTAATTTTTATGAAGGAAATAAGTTAGATTCTGGTGCTAGAAGATCAGACCTGTTAGTTGCCGGTGCAAAGGTACCCAACCTTGACCACTTCAATACCAGGCACTTGCACCCCCTTCCTGCCCAGGCCATTTTGCAGCTTTCAGCACTGTCACATTTTAGGCCCATACACACGATCAGACTTTTTGACAACCAACATGCAAATTAGCTGGTTTGGACCAACATCCGACGGTGTGTACGCTCCATCGGACCAACTTTTTCCAGGTTTCATCGGACTTTAGCCTCATACACACGATCGGACCGTGGACCAACTTTCCTGTGGATTTTTGTCCAAAGAGCGGTGGCCCCAAGTTGGTATTGCATACACACGGCAGGACTTTTTCAGCCAACTTTCACCAAATCACTTGTTTTTTCTGCTCTTTACCGCCACCTTTGGTCAACTTCTGTATTGTTGTCTGATCTTTTGCATTGGTTCTGCATTGGTTTGTACAAAAGTCCGTTGGTCGGACTTTGGTCCATCGGACTTTTGTTGGCAGAAAGTTGGTCCGTTCGCACAGCCAACAAAAGTCTGATGAAACCTGGAAAAAGTTGGTCGGATGGAGCGTACACACGGTCGGATGTTGGTCCAAAACAGCTAATTTGCATGTTGGTTGTCAAAAAGTCCGACCGTGTGTATGGGCCTTTATGTTGGCTGTGCGAACGGACCAACTTTCTGCCAACAAAAGTCCGATGGACCAAAGTCCGACCGTGTGTACACAAAACCAACGGACTTTTGTCCACAGTACAAACACGCATGCTCAGAACCAATGCAAAAGATCAGACAACAATATAGAAGTTGACCAAAGGTGGCGCTGGAGTATTCGAACGTCCTCTTTTGAAGTGTCGTCAGTACGTTGAAACGTCACTACGTTCATGTTGGTTGCCTAAAAAGTCTGATCGTGTGTATGCAAGACCAACTTGGGGCCAACGCCCTTTGGACAAAAATCCACGGGAAAGTTGGTCCACGGTCCGAGGCTTTTGAATGACTTTTGCGTGGACGTGCTACACTGTACCCAAATTACATTTTTATAATTTTCTTCACACAAATAGAGCTTTATTTTGGTTGTATTTAAAGCGGGATTCCACCCTAAAGTGGAAATCCCGCTTTTCGGAAGCCTCCCCCCTCCGGTGTCACATTTGGCACCTTTCAGGGGGAGGGGGGTGCAGATACCTGTCTAAGACAGGTATCTCCACCCACTTCCAGGCATAAACTCCCATGGGAGTTTACGCCACTTCCTGTCCTGGCGCGATGTCTGCCGGGACACACACGTGTCCCGGCAGACAGCGCTGACGATTCTCATTTGCGCTGCGCGACTCGCGCATGCGCAGTAGGGAACCGGGAAGTGAAGCCGCTTCCTGATTCCTTCACTGAGAATGGCGCCGGCAGCAGCAGAGAGCCGATCGATTGATCGGCCTCTGCAGCCCACATCGCTGGAACCAGGGACAGGTAAGTGTCCATTTATTAAAAGTCAGCAGCTGCAGTATTTGTAGCTGCTGGCTTTTCGTTTTTTTTTTAAGGTACCCTCCCGCTTTAATCACTGCTGGGTTTTTTATTTTTTACAAAAAGAAAAACAAAAGACTTAAAAATGTGAAAAAAAAAATATTTTACTTAGTTTCAGTCAGTAAAATTTGTAATTAAGTTATTTTCCTCCTTCACTGATGTGCGCTGATGAGGCGGCACTGATGGGCACTGATAGGCTGAACTGGTGGGCATTGATGAGGTGGCACTTATGGGCACTGATTAGGTGAAACTAATGAGGAGGCACTAATATGCCGCACTTATGGGCACTGTTTGGTGGCACTGATGAGCACTGATAGGTGGCAATGATGGGCACGGTTAGGTGGCACTGATAGGCAGCACTGGTGGGCACTGATATGCGGCACAGATAGGTGGTACTGATGGGCACTGATAGGCATTGATGGGCGACACTGATGGGCATTGATGGACAGCAGTGATGGGCATTGATGGGCAGCACTGATAGGCTGGACTGATAGCCAGCACGGACTGGCATCACTAATAGGCACTGGCACTTATGGGCAGTGGTGGGCATTGATTGCTGGCAGTGGTGGGCACTGATTGCTGGCAGTGGTAGGCACTCATTGCTGGCACTGATATGTGGCACTGGTGTCGCTATTGCAATCAGGGCACTGATGATCAGTGCCCTGGTTATATGTATAGATGTCTCCTGTGAGGAGATGCCGCTGATCACATACAATATCAATGTGAGGCGAGGAGCGCCGATTATCGGCATCTCCGTGTTTTATATGTGATTTGACACAGCCAATCACATGGTTAAAGAGCTGCGGACACGGCTCTTTATAGAGATTGGGGTTAGCCGCGTTGTGGGTGTGCTAGAGCGGTTGTTCTGGGACGCCGTCATATGACGGCGTCCCAGAACGAGAGCAGCATGCCCCGCCGTCATTTGGCGGTAGGCGGGCGGCAACTAGTTAACCCTTTCACCCTAGAGAGAAAAAAATAACAGTCAGCAGCAACAAATACTGTAGTTGCTGACTTTTAATAAAAGGACACTTACCTGTCCAGGGATCAAGCTCTGCCCTCACCCAGGCTGGTTCTTCGCTGGTCTTCGGGTCCCCAGCTCCGGCCCATTTATTGTGGGAAACCAGCTGTGACTCCTTGCTGCTTCCCAGCTGATGTGAATGGTCCCACAGACTCTTTGTACCTATGACGTGTCCCAGAAGACAGCGGGCAAAGAGAGGGGGGCTGAACTTCCACTGAGACCACCTAGGAAATCTGGATGGGATTGGGTACCTATCAAAGCTAGGTACCCGCTCCCTCCCCCCCAAAAAAAATAATGTGTGCCAAATTTGAGGTGACATTTATACAGTAATCAGTGGATATTTTTAGCTCTGATCGCTGTATAAGTGTCAATGGTCCCAAAAAAGTGTCAAAAGTGTCCGATATGTCCACCGCAATGTCGCAGTCCCGCTAAAAATCGCAGATCGCCTCCATTACTTGTAAAAAAAAAATGCCATAAATCTATCCCCTATTTTGTACAACTTTTGCGCAAACCAATCAATATACACTTATTGCAATTTTTTTTTACCAAAAATATGTAGAAGAATATATATTTGCCTAAACTGATGAAGACATTTTAAAAATTTATTTTTTTGGATATTTATTATAGCAAAAAGTAAAAAAATATTAGTGTTTTTTTCAAAATTGTCGCTCTTTCTTTGTTTATAGCGCAAAAAATAAAAGACCGACTGCAAAGGGGATTGATCAAATACCACCAAAAGAAAGCTCTATTTGTGGGAATCTATTCCCTATTTTGTAGACTTGTAGAACTTTTGCGCAAACCAATCAACATACATTTATTGCAATTTTTTTTACCAAAAATATGTAGAAGAATATATATTGGCCTAAACTGATGAAGAAATTGAAAAAAAAAAATTTTTGGGATATTTATTATAGTAAAAAGTAAAAAAATATTGGTGTTTTTTCAAAATTGTCGATCTTTCTTTGTTTATAGCGCAAAAAATAAAAGACCGACCGCAGAGGGGATTGATCAAATACCACCAAAAGAAAGCTCTATTTGTGGGAATCTATTCCCTATTTTGTAGACTTGTAAAACTTTTGCGCAAACCAATCAACATACATTTATTGCAATTTTTTTTTACCAAAAATATGTAGAAGAATATATATTGGCCTAAACTGATGAAGAAATTTAAAAAAATTATTTTTTTGGATATTTATTATAGCAAAAAGTAAAAAAATATTGGAGTTTTTTCAAAATTGTCGATCTTTCTTTGTTTATAGCGCAAAAAATAAAAGACCGACCGCAGAGGGGATTTATCAAATACCACCAAAAGAAAGCTCTATTTGTGGGGATAGTGACATCAATTCTGTTTGGGTACAGCGCCGCACGACCGCGCAATTGAGTTAAAGTGGCGCAGTGCCGAATCGCAAAAAATGGCCTGGTCATTAAAGGGGTAAATCATTAAAGTCATTAAAGGGGTAAAGTCCTTGTGGCTAAAAATAATAAGAAATTCCCTCCTATTTCTCTTCTCTGTTGTAATAAATTACACGTTTAGTCTGAATTTTTTATTTTAACGTTTTAACACTTTTCTATTTCTTGCTTTTTTTTCCTGCACTTAAACTACTTAACTGTTACATGTTCTCAAAAGCCACAATTATCAGTATTCCTAGCAAAGCATAAATTACCAGATGTTGATCTGACTCGCGCTAAAGTTTTCCAGCTGCTAAATCAACATCTCTTTCATTTCCTGCTCCCAACACAGCAGCCCTGTGACATGAAAATATCCTCCCCTCCCCCATCTTATACGATTAAATATACATTATATTATCATATAGTATTATGGAGCTGTGGATCTTCACTGCCAGGCTTGGCTGTCATTGTTAGGTCATATGTATTCTATTCAGATTTAAAGTGGAAACAGCCCACTCACCGTTGTCCCGGAAGATTTTACCCCCTTCCTGCCCGGAGCACTTTTTGCGATTCGGCACTGCGTCGCTTTAACTGACAATTGCGCGGACGTGCGACGTGGCTCCCAAACAAAATTGACGTCCTTTTTTTCCCCACAAATAGAGTTTTGGTGGTATTTGATCACCTCTGCGGTTTTTATTTTTTGCGCTATAAACAAAAAAAGAGCGAAAAAATTCAATATTGAAAAAAATATTGAAAAATTGAAAAAAATTCAATATTTTTAACTTTTTGCTATAATAAATATCCCCCAAAAATATATAAAAAAATGTTTTCCTCAGTTTAGGCCGATACGTATTCTTCTACATATTTATGGTAAAAAAAAATCGCAATAAGCGTATATTGATTGGTTTGCACAAAAGCTATAGCGTCTACAAAATAGGGGATAGTTTTATGGCATTTTTATTATTATTTTTTTTTATTAGTAATGGCGGCGATCTGCGATTTTTATCGTGACTGCGACATTATGGGGGACACATCGGACGCGTTTTAAAACTATTTTGGGACCATTGTCATTTATATAGCGATCAGTGCTATAAAAATGCACTGATTACTTTGTAAACAACACTGGCAGGGAAGGGGTTAAAAACTAGGGGGCGATCAAAGGGTTGTGTCCTGGGGAGTGATTCTAACTGTGGGGGGGAGGGGCTTCAACTCACATGACAGCGATCACTGCTCCCGATGACAGGAGCAGTAGATCTCTGTCATGTCACTAGGCAGAACGGGGAAATGCCTTGTTTACATCTCCCCGTTCTGCGGCTCCGTGACACAATCGCCGGGAGACCGGCGGACATCAAGTCCACGGGGGTGCCCGCGGGCACGTTCACGATGTACGCGGCAGACGCGCGCCTGCTAGCACTGCCAATTAAATGGGACGCACAGGTACACCCATTTGCCCACCGCTGCCATGTGCCGACGTATATCGGCGTGCATCGGTCGGCAAGTGGTTAAAGGGTAACGCTATTTTTGTTGGAAAAAAAAATAGAAAAAAAATAGTATAGCATATACAATTGCAATTCAAGCCGTATTGTAATTGAATGTTGTTAAAAAATGACCTTTCCTTTTCAATCTGCAGCCGCTGAAATTTTCTGTAAAATGCAATTTGGCCACCTGGAGGTATTCCAAACACAGAATGTGTACAGAATGCCCCCAGATATGTAATTTCCTGCTTCTGTAATTGGCTCATTGATTTTCCCAGAATGCTGCACTAAGATGCAAGTCAGATATCAGGCATCCCCTGCAACAAAAATGTCATTTTGAGATACTCCCAATAGGAAATTACATCTAAAGGGATGAAGACCCAGCCACTTTCCTCATTCGAGCCCTGCAGGTGCAGCAGCTGGTTGATAATTATGAAACCACTCCCATTAGATTCACTTAACCCATGGACACAGACAAACACACAGGGATTTCTTCAGGATAACAAAAGGTAGGAATCCCTGCAATGTACATAGATCACCCAATGTTTTTTTCTTAACAAAAGTGAAGTTACTCTTGAAACTACTAAAAACCTCTCCTTAGGCCGATCATAGATGGTTCCAATCTCGGCCGGTTCAGCGGGAACCGGCAGAGATTCGAACTATGCATGGGCAGGCTGAATGTACCAAATTGATTGATCTATCAACTTCGGTAAAACCAGCCTGCCGGATTTTGCATGCGATTATCGCTAGTGGCTAGTATACCAACTAGCAATAATCACTTTCCTCTCCCGATAGGGACGGCTTCCCTCAACCCCCACCGGGAAAATTCAATGGCTCAGCAGGAGGGATTCCCCTGTCAACACTGTCTGTGTTGCAGGAAAGAAATTTGCTGTGTATGGACTGCTTTACCCTATTTTCCACAACATACAGGCTCAATTTTCTGTATTAAGTAATGGATAATCACTGCACAACGATCAGCTCCAAGTGTGTAGAGAGCAAGAAAAGTCCTCGTCCTAAGCTCCTCCCGATGGCCACACCCCTGATGCATTTCTCCTTGTCCATCAGAACTTAGTCATACAGGCTTATATGACTAAGCCCCTGTGGGTGGGCCGAAGTGCGTCAGCCCGTCGCCATTGGGAGGAGCTGAGGTTGAGGCCGTCTCCTACTCACTACATACTTGGAGCTACTCGGTGTTCCGTGATCATCCATTATTTGATCATAAAGCTTTCTGGATAAGCATACCCACGCCACCATCCCTTCAAAAGTGAAATATTTAGACCAACAGCATTTGGCGTTTGGAGCGGCACTCGTTCCAGTCTATGTGAGGTCTTTTCTGTAGTCCAAGATAAGAACTAGAAGAGCTAATTACACTCTGAGATATCACAGAAAGTGTGCAAAACAGTTTTAAGCTTCTGACAATATTTAACCACTTACGGACCGCCGCACGCCGATATACGTCCTAAGTTTGAAGAGGAATATCGTTCTTATGGCAGCAGCTAGCTGCCATAACCCCAGTATCCTCTTCTTCGGTCCGCTTTCCGATAAGAGTGGTCTCTGCCGCGGATTCGCAGCAAGATCACTTTTATCAGCGGCGGGAGGGCCCCCCCCTCCCGGTGCGCTCCGGTGCCATCAGCTGCTTACCGGAGCCGTCGGCAGGGGCGAAGGCGATCGGATGTTGCTCCTTGCTGGGTATGAAGATGAGTGAGGGGAAGATGGCTCCCACCTGTCTCTATAACATTTCAGGGCGGAAGCGACATCAAAACGTCACTTCTGCCCATAGCTCTAATGCCGCGTACACACGGTCGGAATTCTCGTCGGAAAAAGCTCTGATGGTTTTCCAGTCGGAATTCCGACAGAATTACGCTCAAACTGTCTTGCCTACACACGGTCACACCAAATTCCGACGGTCAGTAACACAGCGGCATAAAACACGTTCGACAGCACTATAAAAGGGAAGTTTAATGCTTCCGAGCATGCGTCGAATTGTTTCCGAGCATGCGTCGGAATTTTGCGTGTCGGAATTGCATACACAGGATCGGAAAATCTGATAGAAAGGTTTTCCATCAGAAAAATTTAATACAGGTTCTTAATCCAAAGTCTGTCAGAAATTTCGACAGAAAAAGACCGATGGGCATACACACGGTCGGAAAATCCGTTGAAAAGCTCCCATCGGACTGTTTCCGTCGGAAAATCCGACCGTGTGTACGCCGCATTAAAGCTATTGCATTCTAGTGTAAATATTACATCTGAGGTCTTTTTGACCCCAGATCTCATATTTAAGAGGTCCTGTCATGCTTTTTTTCTATTACAAGGGATGTTTACATCCCTTGTAATTGGAATAAAAGTGACACAATTTTTTTTTTTTTTAAAGAGCAGTGTAAAAAAAAAACGTAAAATAAATAATAAAAAAATAAATAAATTTTTAAACACGCCCCGTCCCGCCTAGCTCGCATGCAGAAGCGAAAGGCATACATGAGTAGCGCCGCATATGAAAATGGTATTCAAACCACACATATGAGGTATCGTTGCGATCGGTACAGCAAGAGCAATAATTATAGCCCTAAAAATGCACTGTATAAATTACACTGGCAGGGAAGGGGACAATCAAGGGGTTAACTCTGTTCCTTCAGCGTGTTCTAACTGTAGGGTGGATGGGCTGCCAGGGACATGACAGAGATTGCTGTTCCCAATCACTGGGAACAGAAGATCTCTGACATGTCATCTGGCAGAACTGGGAATCACCTTGTTTACATAGGCAGTTCCCCGTTCTGCCTCTGTACACCGAGATCGCAGGTTGCCAGCAGACATTGAATCCGGGCACACTCCTGCCACGTGCGGTGGCCGAGCGCCCGCTGTCTCCTGTGGAAAGACCGTCATACACTTACGACAGTTTGCGCATGAGAGCCGACCTGCCGCAGTATAATGATATTTAATATTTTTTCATTTATTCGTGGTTAAAACTATGTTTGCAAGAAAAATTTGTTATTTTCTAAAATTTTATATAGAAAAGGGGAAAGGAATTCCCTACACGTTTCGACCCTGCCTGGACCTTTTCCAACCTGAGTTTTATATTACAAAAAAAATATTTTTTAAAGGTTTGTCCATGAGATGCTGATTTTAAAGAACTTTTACTGCACTCTATTGTAGTTTCACACATAATGTAGTTTTAACAGACAGCAGACTTCCAAAGAATGCTTAGCATAGTTATTTTTTAATGCAGACGTTTTATTTTGTTATAGTTCTTTCAGCTGAAAAAAAAAAGAAAAAAGAAAAAGGTTGCCTTTGAAAATGATCAAATCTGTTTTTTATTTTGTAAGTTTTAAATGAAGCTCCTGTAGCTTTGAATTCCAGAAGTATTCCTATGATGGAAATATTTCATTAACAGCTCCCTCAGTAAGGCAGCAACCTTGAAAAACATTTAATTCTTCAGCTCCGGAGAAGCAATATTACGGCGCATAACAAAGCAGAGATTCTTTTTTTTATTAGGACCTGTTGAAAACAAACCACTGGGAACATTCTGCATTTCACACACAGGTGAGAAGTAAAGTTTATTCATTTTTTTTTTATTTACAGAAATGACTTAAGTTGTTTTTGCCAGAGATAAAAAGACGAGGCGGCCATTTTGTGAGCTGAATTGCTTTGTCCAAATCTCCATCTAATATATATTTTTTTAATTTTGCCATGATGGCAGCCATGTTTTAGGATTGCAAAGAGAATGGAGTTCACTGACCCCGGGACTTTAAAGGTGCTATAATTGAAAACATAGATAGATATTGAATATCTATAAAAATTGTTTTATTGAACAAATAGATAGAAACAATAAAAAAACATGCATTTCTATACAAGCTGGAATGTAGTCCAGCATTGAAATTAACATGTATAATTTAAAACAGTGAGCTGACAATTTCATTAAATACCACTTCATTCAACAAGTTTCGCTCCTCTGAGCTTCTTCAGGAATTGGGTATATGAATGTAATACACAAATAGAAAACAATGAGACTTCACAGTAAATATATATACATATACTGTACGTGCTCCACAACAATATAACAATATAGATAGATGCATGATGCATATACAGATATATCAAGTCAATATCAAAATTTACATATTTATATATATATTTATATATCAAATGTAGTGTATGTCCATATGATCTCTTACCAGTGAATAGCTGTACCCATTAGATAGGGCCAAGATAGATAAACGTTAATGTGGCTCGGCGGGTGATAGATTTAGTACCAAAGTAGCCAGCAGCGAAAGTCCTCCCATACATCCGGGTATAACCCACTATCTTTGGACAGACCATCTCCCCAAGGACCAAGGCCAAGAGTCTCGGAGTCATCTTTGACTCAGAAATGTCAATGGATGCACAAATAGGAGCAGTAGTCAGTGGTTCTCACCATCTGCTCCGCCTGCTACGCAGACTCATCCCCTTCATTCCAAAGGAGGACGAAGCAGTGGTGGGTGGAACAGTCGTTAATTCACGACTTGACTATGCAAACTCCCTCTACATAGGATTACCCCAATATCAACTTGCGCGCTTACAACTTATCCAAAACACGTGCTTTTCATATTGCGCTTTTTATTTAGCGCTTTTCATTTCGTGCTTTTCAGTTTGTTTCTGAACGGCCGTTAGTCAACCAGACATGTTGAGGAATCGGAGGAAATAACGTGTTATTTATTATTGGCCTTGGAGTTATTGCTTTGACCCAAATCCAGTCCATGAACAGGAGAAGGAAAATTTCTTGAACCAAAAATTGGTTGCTTTATTAATCGTGACCAATTATATCATATGCCTTTGCTGCGGGAGCTCCAGGAGAATAATCCGGATGATTTTCGGAATTATCTCCGGATGACAGACCCCCTGCTTTCACCAACTCTTGGCATTGTTGACCCCCTATATTAAGACGCAGGACACATGCATGAGGCTTTTATTTTATTTTTTGGTTGAATAATGATTTGGTATATTTTCTATATTTTTGGTGCATAGAATACACTTTTTGGTTAAGTTCTATTGGCAGATAGCATGTCTAATTTTATTTGTTTTCTTTTTTTAATGCAGGATAAAAAAATGTGTAGAATAATACTTGGTTATGTGTTTTACTTCAAATGACAGTTTGGGAGTAGGCAGTTACTTTAAAAAAAATACAATGTAAAATTAACAAGAGACACCAACATGGTGTATCTTTGGTCTTAAAAACTACGGGATAATGGTGTTGTGGTAACTTGCACCAAATAAAAAAAAAGCGTAATAATATTATTTTTGATATCACTAGAAAAAAAAGCCTTTGGAAAAATTTGTTCGCAATAACTCCATCCGTATGACAAGCAAATCAGCTTCATCATTATCCCATTAAAGAAGAAAGAGAATTGTGCACTGTATTTTGAGATTTCATAATTTGCCGTGTCACGAATGTTCATTCTCCATTACGAACTCTAGTTTACAAGACCGACCACTTCCGGCTCGTCCTTGCTTCCGAAAATATGACAATAGACATTTGAAAATTTTAAAACCTGCTATCCAACATTTGTCTGCGGAAAATCCGACAACAATTGTCCAATGGAGCGTACAAACGGTCAGATTTTCCGCCAACAGCCTGTCATCACACAATTCCCGTCGGAAAATCCGATCGTGTGTACAAGGCTTTAGAGAGCAGCTTGAATATTCATGGGGACTCAGCTAATCCCTGGGGAGGTGTATCCAGAGGGTGACTGGATGGCCCATAAATAGTCTGGAGCACTAGAACAGAGGTCTATATGGATCCTGGATAACCCTGCTGGAAGAGACTCCTATCTGAGGGGCTCCGCCCCTGTGAGAGTCTGCTGGAGATGCTGCTGAAAAGAAGTCAAGATGTGTAGTCCCACAAGCTTTGATCAGAACAAGGATCTTCAAGATAGCCAAGGTGACACCATCCATAGATATGATCGGATGAAAACAGACAGACGATCCATTTTCTTCCGATGTCCCCATAAAGGAGATCGGGACTGGGTCTGGCTCTGCTCTGCTCAGTAAGCGGAGACAGACCTGTCATCTCCGCCTGCTCAGAGGGGATCAGCGGAGCGATCACCCTCCTGAGCAAACGGAGTCCAGCAAACGGAAGCGCCTGTCTGAAAGGGGCCTAACTGAACAAGCTGAAGTTAGAAGCTGATTGGCTAACATGCAGAGCTGCACCAGATTTTGCATGCTCCAGTTTTAGTAAATCAACCCCCATGTGTTCTGAATACTAAAGATGATCTAATAAAGCAAAACTCAAAAAAAAAAATTTTGGTACACTGGAAAGGATTTCTGTCAGCTTTTTGTTCCAATTTTAAGTCGCCCTTTAATCACTTCAGCTCTGGAAGGATTTACCCCCTTCCTGACCAGAGCACTCTTTGCGATTCTGCACTGCGTCGATTTAACTGACAATTGCGCGGTCGTGTGACGTGGCTCCCAAACAAAATTGACGTCCTTTTTTCCCACAAAAAGAGCTTTCTTTTGGTGGTATTTGATCACCACTGCGGTTTAAATTTTTTGCACTATAAACAAAAAAAGAGCACCAACTTTGAAAAGAAACGCAATATTTTTTACTTTTTGCTATAACATCCCCCAAAAATATATAAAAAAACTTTTTTTACCTTAGTTTAGGCCGATATGTATTCTACATATTTTTGGTAAAAAATTGCAATAAGCCTATATTGATTGGTTTGCGCAAAATTTATAGTGTCTACAAAATAGGGGATAGTTTCATGGCATTTTTATTTTAATTTTTTTTATTAGTAATGGCGGCGATCTGCGATTTTTAATGTGACTGCGACATTATGGCAGACACGTCAGACACTTTTCACACTATTTTAGGACCTTTGTCATTTATACAGCGATCAGTGCTATAAAAATGCACTGATTACTGTGTAAATGACACTGGCAGTGAAGGGGTTAAACACTAGGGGGCAATCAAGGGGTTAAGTGTGTCCTAGGGAGTGATTCTAACTGTGGGGGGGATGTGCTTCAACACACATGACAGCGATCACTGCTCCCGATGACAGGGAGCAGTGATCTCTGTCATGTCACTAGGCAGAACGGGGAAATGCCTTGTTTAGGCATCTCCCCTTTCTTCCGCCCTGTGACATGATCGCGGGCACCCGGTGGACATCGAGTCTGCGGGACCCGCGGTCACGGAGCACGTGGTGCGCGCCCACGATGCCGCTTCTTAAAGGGGGACCTACCTGTACGCCCATTTGCCCTGCTGTGCCATTGTGCCGACGTATATTGTCGTGCGCTGGTCGGCATGTGGTTAAGATAAAGTACCCTGGAACTTATTGACAAAACAACCCAAAAATATAAAAATATGTAGTTTATTAGTACAAAAATCTAGCATATATCATCACATATAGCACATAATTAACATGTTTTGGTTTGGCACATAGAGATGTATATTACAACTTTTTAATTATGTGCTCTGTGTGAAGCTATGTGCTGATTTTTTTGTATTATAACACTTAAAAAAAGTTGTAATATCCTCCTCTATGTGAAAATAAGTGAAGTAATACTGCGCTAATAAAAATATGTGAAAACAAAAAGGCAAAAGCAGCAGCAAATAACCATCAAATATCACTAAGGAAACCAAAACATAAAATAAAAAAATGCTGCGCTATAAACAAGTGAAAAAAAGTGAAGTAATACCGCGCTAATAAAAATATGTGAAAACAAAAAGGCAAAAGCAGCAGCAAATAACCATATAAATATCACTAAGGAAACCAAAACATAAAAATAAAAAAATGCTGCGCTATTGTATGTGCGCAGCATTTTTTTATTTTTATACTCCTCTATGTACCAAGGAAAAAGTTTTAATTTTGTGTTATTTATGATGATATTTGCTATATTTTTTGTACCAATAAACTACATATTTCTGTATGTTTTGGTTGTTTTGTCAATAAGTGCCAGGGTACTGTATCTAAAAGTCCAACTTAAAGCGGTAGTAAACCCTCCAAAATAAAAACGATTTTACCAATATTATAAACTACCTATTCATTTAGAATAACTAAGATGGGCACTAAGAGTAAGCATAAAATTTGTTCTTACTGTACACAGTCTTTTTATCAGAAATGCTGCTTCTCTATAATAACCGACGCCATCCCAACTGTGGTCTTCCGCGTCTGTATTATTCTTTATTTCTGCCCACATTATTATATTTTTTCCAAAATCCTGTGCATGCAGTAATAGCATTTATCCAAGCCTCTTTTTCGTCTCCGGTTACTATGGAAACGAAGTATAGCGAATCAGATACTATCCTGTTGCATGCTGTGACTTGGCGAGTCACAAGGTAACCAGGATCCTCTTCTCAATGCTGTAGAATTAGGAGGAAGTATCGCGGGACGTCGGGGGGCTGAGGTCGACAACAGGAAATGACGCAGCCCTGACATAGACGCTGCATTTTTCCGGCAATTACAGCGCATGCGCGGGCGACGTCATCAGAAACAAATATACAGATAACACGCAAATCATGCAGGTATGGAGAAAATTAACACGCTCATCTGTTTGTAAAACCTCCAATTGAACATGTAATGAAAATTCATCTAAATGGGTATACAACCACTTTAAAATATGGAACAAATGTTTAGAATTTGAGGGTGACAGTACTCTAAGCCCCCGTACACACGATTGGAAATTCCGACCACAAAATCCGTCAGATTTTTTCAGACGGATTTTGTCCGACACTGGTGTTGCACACACACTGTCGGACAAAGTTGTCGGAAAATCCGATCATTCTGAACGTGGTTTGTTGCGTACGACGGAACTACGTAGAGGCTAGTAGCCAATAGCTTTGGTCTCGTAATTTGATCTGAGCATGCGTGGCACTTTGTCCGTCGGAATTCTCTACACACGATCGGAAAAAGTCAGATTGGATTTTGTTGTCGGAAAATTTGAGAGCAGGATGGAAAAAGTCAGATGGCGCCCACACACGGGCGGATTTTCCAACAACATGGTCCGATCGGACATTTTCCATCGGAATTTCCGACCGCGTGTACGGGGGCTTAGGTATCGAGTATATACAATAGTACCCCAGCTGCGCAATATTTTTGGAGAATAAGCCGGTCATATTCTGTATTTTTAGGTGGCAATGACCAGAATTCTCAATGAAGTTGATTTACTGAAGGCAAATAGGGTGTTCTGGCTCTCTGTGGAGAGATTGCAGGTTGCCGCCAGACATCGCGGCCACGTGCATCAACTCCAGCCTCGCGCTGCAAGCACGCGCCCCCTATAGCTCTTAAAGCAGCCTCCATACACCTATGCCTATTTGTGCAGCCCTGCCAACCTGCCGCAGTATGACGGCTGCTGGTCGGCAAGCAGTTAAAGTCATAAAAAGGACAAAGGTCATAATAATAAAATAACATAGCAACATATTATTTACATCCATCGTGAAGACAGTCCACAAATGAAAAAAAAGTGAAAAAAGTATGGTTCCAACAGTCAAAAGAAGATGAATGTTGTCCCGGTAGAAGTCCAATGGCGACGTTACGCGTAAGGCGGAGTGGCTTGGTCACATCATTGCATTACCCGGAAGTGGAGGCGGTGCCATCTTGCTTGATCGGGAGTTGTTTACGGGCATGCACATTTTTTTATACTTATGTGAGTAGCACTCACTTCTAATTAAAAGTTTGTTTTAAAGGTTTAAAACTATTTATTGCTTTTTATTTGTATGTACAACACATGGGGAATTGGAGGTACCTTCCTGGATTTTCTCCCTGAGATACCATCCCTGAGATTGTGCTGTCTGGTTCAAGCACCGATAGAGGGAGCGAATCCCTAAAAGCCTGTTAGACCCGCCTGCATATAGGGGGGCCACGAACTCTGGTAAGAGGATATCTCATTAGGATGTTGGTGATTGGCCCCTCTCGATTTTTTGGCTGTTGGAACCATACTTTATTCACTTTTTTTCATTTGTGGACCGTCTTCACGTTGGATTTTAATTGATTACTATATAGTGACTACAACATTTTTTTCAACGCAACACTTTATGTTTACATTTAACAATCATTATTTACATATCTTTAATAGGCACATGTACAGTATCTCACAAAAGTGAGTACACCCCTCACATTTTTGTAAATATTTTATTATAATTTTTCATGTGAAGAAATGACACTTTGCTACAATGTAAAGTAGTGAGTGTACAGCTTGTACACCTTCAAAATAACTCATCACGCAGCCATTAATGTCTAAAGCCCAATACACACGGTCGGACAATCCGCGGACCAGGTCGGTCGGATTTTGTCCGTCGTACTTTGTCCGATGTTGGTGTTGCGTACACACGGTCGGACTACGTTGTCGGAATATCCGGTCTGCAAGAACGTCGTGACGTAAGTCGTCGTCCACGAGATTAGAAAAGGGAAGTTCAGCACCACGTCAGGCACCCGTTAGGCTCCTTCTGCTGATCCCGTGTTTATCGAGAGTTAGTGGAAGTTTGGTGACTTAAGATTCGCGCTTCTCAGTTTTCTGACTCAGATCGTTACTGCTCTTCAGTTTGTGCTTGTCGTGCGTATCTGTTTATTAGTGCGTGTAGTCAGTTCGCATTTGTTGGTCATTGCGGCCTATATCTTGATATAGGACGCTTTGATTTGCACTGCTTATTGTCTGCTCGTTTCTGGTATTAATTTCGTTCTTTCAGGCCTTGCTGTTTATCGGTGCTTTCTGTTTGTCCGTTCTGACCAGCCGACCTTTTGTGACCTTCTGAGCGATGTTTCCCGTGCGTACTCGTCGCCGAGTTCGTGCTGTACGCGGAATTGGTGTCGGGCTTTTAGCTTTGAGCCAAGACCCGTCCATGAACAGAGTGACGAGGAGTATGTGGACCAAGAATTGGTTGCTTCAGCGTGACCAATTCTCGCACATGCCTTTGCTTCGTGAGATCCGGGAGAATAATCCTGATGATTTCAGGAACTTTCTCAGGATGACGGACCCCGATTTTCACCGTCTTTTGGCTTTGCTGACCCCCTTTATCAGCCGGCAGGATACCTGCATGAGACAAGCCATTACTCCGGAGCAGAGGCTTGTTGCCACGTTGAGGTACTTGGCGACAGGGAGAAGTCTTCAGGATTTGAAGTTCTCTTCAGGTATCTCTCCCCAGGCCCTGGGACTCATTATTCCAGAGACCTGTTCTGCCATCATCCAGGTCCTGCAGGAGGACTATATTAAGGTAACATTTCTCCTTTACTATTCCCTTCTATGTATGCTCTGTTTGCTAATGTCTTCTATTTTTGACCTCCTTCCCTAATTACCATGATTGCAATATGCTCTAATATGCTGTGCCCCTTTTCTCCTTCATGCATTTTTCCCTTCACTTACCTCCCCAGCATGCTCTTCTGCCCCAATAGACACCTATGGCCTAGTCACTTAAGCAATGTCTTTTGTCTGCTGCATAGTATTGTTTGCCCCCAAACACCCCCTAAAATATGCACAAATGTTTGCTGTGTGGTTTACTTCATGTAGAGCCCGTTTAGAATTTTATTTTTTTGGTGGGGGGGGGGGGGGTGGCAAACTCATTAGGAACCCCCTCCCCCAACTGCTCTGTCAGATGGTACCAATCCTTTATCTGCTGGCTTTCCCAAGGTCCATACACACTATATACCTACCTCTTTATAGTGGGCATCTTTAGGGATGAATTCAGCAAAGCATGTAGTGCAAGGGGCTGCCTCCATACATTCCATTTCCTAATTTTTTGTCTTCTTTCCCTCCTATTAGCTTGCTTGGTAATTTCAGAATGTCACAATGTGCCTGCCTTTTTTTTTGGGGGGGGGGGGGGGGGGTGAAATGTTATTTTATCTTTCCTGGGGGCTGCCAATAGTGTTAAGTACAGAGGGTCTGGCCAAACTAGCACACATTATTGAGCCATTTGCCAATCAATGAAGTGCAGAGGGTTACCTGTCCACCACCCCCCCCCCCCCAAACCCTAGTTATTGCCAATGTCCCATCAGAAGTGTGGGGATTGATGGGGGGTGAGTAATCTGTGAAGGGGAGCCTCTACTTTTCTGTGCAAATACTTTCCAGCCTCCAATTTTATACAATGCTCTTGTTGATGTTGATTGTCTAATCTGCTTGCAATGTTTAAGTGCAAAGTGACTAATTTATTTTTCTTGTTTCACTCCACAGTTCCCTTCCACGCCACAGGAATGGCAGACTGTGGCCTCCCACTTTGCCAGCCGTTGGGACTTTCCTAACTGCGGAGGGGCAATTGATGGGAAACACGTCCGCATCGTCCCACCGCCCAACTCGGGGTCCTACTATTATAATTATAAAGGGTTTAATAGTGTAGTGATGTTGGCGGTGGTGTCGGCAACATACGAGTTTATGTATGTGGACGTAGGGATGAACGGCCGGATCTCGGATGGTGGTGCCATTACGCACACAGAGTTCTACTGGCGTCTCCAAAGTGGCAGTCTGTGCTTGCCACCTCCAGAGGAGAATGCCGAAGGACTCCCCTTCGTCTTTGTCGCAGATGAAGCGTTTGCGTTGACTCCCCATCTGATGAGGCCGTTCCCGATGAGGACCCTCACCCCGGACCAGAGGGTCTTCAACTACAGGCTGTCCAGAGCCAGAAGAGTTGTGGAGAACACTTTTGGCATCCTGGCCAGCCGCTTCCGCCTGTTCCTGACGGCATTTAACTTGGCGGAATACAAACTGAACCACATAGTTCTTGCCTGTTGCATATTGCACAACTTCCTCAAAAGACATAACAGGAACTATGTGGTGCCCGTTGGCCCAGATGTGGAGGGCCCTCCAAATGCGGACCTCACAGCCCTTCAAGTGGCACGTCCAGGCTTGCCCCCTCTAAATGCCCGCGTGGTCCGCAAGCAATATATGGAGTACTTTGTGGGTAGGGGGGCCATTGCTCTGCCTGACGATGTGTGAGAGGCATTTTTTAATAAATCTGATATTTTAACCAACCTCGGATTTCTTGTCATTTCAGTCTTCTTTGTAGCTTATTTTACCTTGACATTTTTTCCCTTTGCCTTCGACAGTGGGAATGTACTTTCTGGGCAAAAGGAGGTAACAGTCTCTTCTTCCCAAAAAGATTATTCTCATGTTGTGTGTTTGCTACCTAATCTTTGGTCTAGAGAAGGTTTGGCCTGCATAACTGACACCCAAAATACTCCTTTTCATCACCAGGTCTGACATGTGTGTATTCTCAAAAATGCTGTGCTCCGTGTTTTCGTACAAAGCACTGTGGGTGTCATTTACATAAGTCAAATCCACTATGCTCTACAAGTGCATTGAAAAAGTTCCCTGGGAAAGGAAATTGCAGTGCAAAGTGGATTTGCCTTTAGTAAATAACACCCATTGCCCCCCATATCCTTTACATTTTACATACATAATGCATTGTGTTTTTTAAATAAGGAAGCCACACATTTACAAAAATAAAAAAGTTTACTTGGAAAACATTCACAAGTGCGTTTACAATCTTCACGCCAAAACTGACAACATCTTGGTTATTTACAACATTGTTTACAAACATTCCGCAATTGGTAAAACCAGGCATGGAGCTAAACAGAACCTATGAACTAGGAAAGTTCTACTTTGTAAAGTGAAGACAAGATCAGACATGACTATATGTTCAAAGTGTGTTTGATCTTGCCTTCATCACATGGGGGGGCCACCCCCGAAAAGTGGAAATTTGGAACATGCACACAATTTGGGTCTGAAAATGGTCATTAGATGGTAAAACACATGCCTAGAAGCTTCAAAAGTGCAATTTTCCATCATGGGGATGAATGGACGTTTTTTGGGGGTGCAACCCCTTCACCACAACCACTTTCGTAGTTCGTAAAGTGTTTGCACCCCCAAAAAAACGTTGTCATTCATCCACCATGATGGGAGCTAGCACATGTGGACACAATGTGTGCATGTTCCAAATTTCACACAGTTTTTAAGTTGCAAATGTGTTCAGAAGCTGGCACAAATGTGTGTTAATTACTTGGTGCGTTTTCATATTTTTCCTAAAACATCAATGATGTTCTTCAATTTTTGTTGAACATCATTGATGTTTTGCTTTATGTAATCTAGATCTCTATTGCAGACCATTATCTCTCCGATGAGTACGTGGGCACTCTCTGTGGTAAAGTGCGATTTTTCTTCCACAACATCCACGTCACCTAAAAACCACAAACAAACAAAAATGGGGTGTTGGAAATGAGGCAGCCATACATGGATTAGCTTACCAGTAGCTGTGTTCTCACACACTCACCTGTTGTGGTGACAATTTCTCCAAGTTCGATGATCTCTCCTTCCTCCTCCTCCTCCTCCTCTGCTTCTGCTCTTTCCCCTTTTTTGGGAGGTGTTGGTTTGGGTTTGGGGGTTTCCTCGGACGGCCCAAGTTTTCGCTCCCCTATGAGAATGTACAAAAGGATGATTTAGCAACACTATCTATTGAGGGCAGAAATAGGAAATGACCAACATTGCTTGAAAGTGACGGACACTATTTTAGTTTGGCCAGTTACAAATGCCAACAACATGAATGTAGTCACTTTGTAAAGGTGCTAAACTGACTAGCTTTTTGGTAGAAGTTTGTGTGATGGAGACACCCCTCTAGTATCCACTGGAGCACATGTGTGGAAAAGCCTAATAAAAAGGGGGTTTGGGTGTCCCAGCACTAGTGCTCTAGAGTCCAGATGGGTAAACAGCTACTGGGTGACCTCTCCTTTACATTGAATAAATTGGCTTTACATTCTTGATGACATTTCTAGTGAGAACAAACTTCCTTTCCCCCAAAAAAACACCAAACATCGTATTATAAGTGGCCGAACGATCGAGGTTGCGTACGATCGAATGGACACACACACGACCATGACAGTGGCAGAAAGATCGAGGCTGAGTACGATCGAATGCACAGACGAACCTGAAAGTGGCCATTTTGGAATGTACAACTTTGTAAAAATCAAACCACAATGGAGCAGTATGCAAGCAAGAAATCAAACACAAAACCCAACTACTTACTTTTTTGAAGAATTCGCTTGATCTTTCTGTACTGATCGGCCTCCCTCAGTTTCAGGTCTGACCAGCGTTTCCTCAGTTGCTCCTTGGATCGTTGTACCCCAAACTGATTGTACAGCCTTCTCACAACTTTAGACATGATCTTGGCCTTGCGGACATTGGGGTTGAGGTAAGGCCCATACTTCCCATCATAGTCGCTCCTCTTTAATATGTCCACCATCTCCAACATTTCTCCAAATGACATATTGGAGGCCTTGAATTTCAGGCTCCGGGATCGGGACGTTTCTGCCTCCGGACTTTCCTCGTCCTCCTCCTCGTTGGTGGGATATTTGGGGCGCACCTGCTGTGTCCACGCCATGTGCTCTCCCCACTGCGCCGTAAAGAGAAGGGGTGGGGAATAGACGAGAAAGATCGTCAGGGGCGGGCGGAGTTTGACGCATGCGCACTGTATATAAAACGTCACACGCCTGTGTCGTAGCCACGATCTGGGAGACGAGGGGAGAGAAAACTCACGCACGAGACGATCGCTACAAACGAAGGTACAATTTGACGTTGGTACATAACTAGCCTAGACTGATTTGAACTTGAGGCTTCTTTATGGAGAAGATTAGGAGAGTTTAGCCTGACATAATTGAGAGGGTTTTGTGTGGTGTTGTGTCTTGCAGAGATTATGCAGGGATTCAACGACATGAGTTTTCTCCCCCTCTTCATTGCCAAATTCAGGGAATTTCCCGTTTTATGGCAGGGTAAACACCCACATTACACCAACAAACCAAAGAGGCACGCAGCCCTGGAGGAACTTGTGGAATTTGTCAAGCAAAGGTTCCCCACGGCAACTGTTGATGATCTAAGAAAGAAAATTGGCAGCCTGAGGAGTGCGTATATCAGGGAGCGGAAGAAGGTCGTGAAGTCTGAGGAAACTGCAACTTCAGCAGATGAGGTCTATGTGCCCAAGCTCTGGTACTATCAGAGTCTCCATTTTCTGAAAGACCAGACTGATGTCACGGAGCCAACCTCGACTCCTCCTTCCACGCTTCCTTGCGCGCAGCCCACCCCTGATGAGGCTTCCGAGGAGCAACCTGGGCCTTCCAGTATGGAAGAGGTGGAGGAGCCCAGCTTGTTCCAGGTATAGTAGTTTTGTTACCATTTATGGGAATAATGAATGATGTTCACTTAATTCAGGATCCCCAATTGCTTAGTTCCTAACGTGTTTGACATATCAACAGACAGTGGTGTTGGAGACATTTGGGGCCAGAATCTAAACTGCAGGGCTGAGAATTGTATGGTTTTCTATTTGTAAACATTTTGCACCAGTCACTAGATGAGAATTGTGTGTGTTTGATGAACAAATAACTGAAACTATGTCCCTTTTTCATACACAGGAAGACCTCAGGCAGGAGGTGGCTGTGGAAGGTGGCAGTCAGGAGGAGGCAGGGGTTAGTGGCAGCCACCAGGTGGGTAGTGGCAGCCAAGAGGGGGCTAGGCCTCAGAGCCTGACTGACACCCAAACCCCTCCCCTCCGCCTTCCGTACAAAAGGGCGAGAAGGGGGGGTTATGCGGCACAGTCAGCGCTCCGCATGATAAGAGAGGCTTCAGACTCCCTACATGCCACACCCGCCGACGAGGAGACCTTTGGCTCGGTGGTTGTCACAAAAATGATGGGTATGGAGGTGAGGCAACGCAACATGTGTGAGGGGCTCATCCTCCATGTCCTAAATAAGGGTAGGGCTGGGGAGATGACCCCAGTCACACATGTTTGCCATAGCTACCATGCTCCGCCTCCTCCTCCTCCTCCTCCTCCTCCTCCTCCTTCTGCCACCCCACCAGCACGACAGCCACAGCGTGCAAGGAAGCGTGGAAGGAAGACCCGAGAGTGACGACCTGCAATCAGTCTGGTCTGACAGAAGATGGAGCCTCTTGTAGTACCAGAGCCTGGGGACCTAGATGGCATCTGCTGCAGTTCAGGATACTTTGGACTTCACGACCAGATTGCACTCCCCTTAATATACGTACTCCTCAGGCCCCCAATTTTCTAGGCTTGAACAATGATGGTTGCCGTGGGGGGCCAAGGCTTTGCAAATTCCCCAAGTTTCACCATGGCTGCGTTCCTCTTTGGTTTGTTGGTGTGACCTAAATAAAGGTTTTTTTTGATTTGAAATAATCATTGACTATTGTGTTTTACTTTTCTACAATGACAGTTTTTCTTTGAGTAGGCAGGTACATTTCACTAATCCTAAAGTAGAATTAACAAGGGGCACCAACAACCCACAAACTCCTAGTAAATTTAAGCAAGAAATAGAAATGTTAATAATGTGGTTTTGGTAAGTTGAGACACACAACCCCCCTCCAAAAAAAAAAAAAATATTCCTTCAAATATGTATTCCCCCCAAAAAAAAAAAAAAAAAAAAAAGACAAATCATGGTAAAAAAATAACAAAGATTCTTTTACGATCTGAGTAAAAATAAACATGTAGTGTAGAAATGCTGCAAAGTAATAAAGAAGTAAGTTTGTGAGAAGTGCGGGTGAATAGGAGCAGCTAAAACATGTCATTCTGGTTGCATTGTAAAGAAAAAGAGAATGCGCTGCATTAAAGACATTTTAACATTGCAGCGTGACGAATGTGCTGTGTCGATTAGGAAAGGTAGTTTTACCTGACCGAGCGCTTCCGTCACAGAATTTCTTCTGAGCATGCGTAGCACTTTGTCCGTCGGACAACCGTACACACGCTCGGATTTGGTGTGATCGGACCGTGTTGACGGCAAATCTTTCCAGCAGGAGATAAGACTTTGTCCGTCGGTCAAACCGACGAACACTGTCCGATGGTGCATACACACGGTCTGATTTTTCAACAACCTTGTCCGATCGGACAGAATCCATGAAAAAGTCAGACCGTGTGTATGGGGCTTAAAACGCTTGCAACAAAAGTGAGTACACCCCTAAGTGAAAATGTCCAAATTGGGCCCAATTAGCCATTTTCCCTCCCCGGTGTCATGTGACTCATTAGTGGTCTCAGGTGTGAATGGGGAACAGGTGTGTTAAATGTGGTGTTATCGCTCTCACTCTCTCATATTGGCCACTGAAAGTTCAACATGGCACCTCATGGCAAAGAACTCTCTGAGAAACTGAAAAAAAGAATTGTTGCTCTACATAAAGATGGCCTAGGCTATAAGAAGATTGCCAAGACCCTGAAACTGAGCTTCAGTATGGCGGCCAAGACCATACAGTGGTTTAACAGGACAGGATCCACTCAGAACGGGCCTTATGCTCAGCGTCATATCCAGAGGTTGTCTTTGGGAAATAAATATATGAGTGCTGCCAGCATTGATGCAGAGGTTGAAGAGGTGGGGGTCAGCCTGTCAGTGCTCAGACCATACTCCGCACACTGCATCAAATTGGTCTGCGTGGCTGTCGTCCCAGAAGGAAGCCTCTTCTAAAGATGATGTACAACAAAGCCTGAAAACAGTTTTCTGAAGACAAGGAGACTAAGGACATGGAATACTGGGACCATGTCCTATGGTCTGATGAGACCAAGATAAACTTACTTGGTTTAGATGGTGTCAAGCATGTGTGGCAGCAACCAGGTGAGGAGTACAAAGACAAGTGTGTCTTGCCTACAGTCAAGCATGGTGGTGGGAGTGTCATGGTCTGGGGCGGCATGAGTTCTGTGGTCACTGGGGAGCTAAAGTTCATTGAGGGAACCATGAATGCCAACATGTACTGTTACATACTGAAGCAGAGCATGATCCCCTCCCTTCGGAGACTGGGCTGCAGGGCAATATTCAAACATGATAACGACCCCAAACTCACCTCCAAGACGACCATTGCCTTGCTAAAGAAGTTGAGGTTGAAGGTAATGGACTGACCAAGCATGTCTCTAGACCAAAACCCTATTGAGCATCTGTGGGGCATCTTCAAATGGAAGGTGGAGGAGCGCAAGGTCTCTAACATCCACCAGCTCCGTGATGTCATCATGGAGGAGTGGAAGAGTACTCGAGTGGCAACCTGTGAAGCTCTGGTGAACTCCATGCCCAAGAGGGTTAAGACAGTGCTGGGAAATAATGGTGGCCACACAAAATATTGAAATTTTGGGCCCAATTTGGACATTTTCACTTAGGGGTGTACTCACTTTTGTTGCCAGCGGTTTAGACATTAATGGCTGTGTGTTGAGTTATTTTGAGGGGACAGAAAATTTACATTGTTATACACGCTGTTTACATTCACTACTTTACATTGTAGCAAGGTGTGATTTCTTCAGTGTTGTCACATGAAAAGATATAATAAAATATTTACAAAAATGTGAGGGGTGTACTCACTTTTGTGAGATGCTGTATGTACGTATATATTATTTTGATATAAACTCAGTTCACATAAACATAGGCTGCTAACAAGATCTTTGGGGAAGCATGGTGCATGCTTGGCAAGCCAGAAAGGAACTGACAAGTAATATTTTGCCTAGCTTTGCCAGTTCACTTGAACAAATTAAGCATTCTGGTGAAAAATATTGCCAACAATGCCCGGCTCAGAGTGAACTGATTTGCGCATTACTAGTCTCTTACAAATTTGGTTCACTTGCACAAACAAGTTGGTTGGTATTAAATTAATATTCTCGAGTTGCCTGGTTTGAAATTTGCTGATTAATTAAAGGTATCGCTGTGAAAATAATTTACACATTGGTGTCTCTATCTAATCAATAAACTTTATACGACAGTGGAGTTCAAGAAATAACTCAAGTGCAATTCTCTATGACCCATGAAATTGATGGCTTTGGTGGGTCCATTAATGGTAATGGACTTTTGCATTTAATGCATAAGATCTCACCATGAATATTAAACTGGTACACTCCCTTATTTAGCACTTTTTATTCAGCCCACTCTCCTTCAATGAAATAGCCATCCATGTAATGGATCATAATGCTAAAATAATAATCTATAAAATTATACCGATTTATACAGTTTAGATGGAAATATTTTTGTCTACAGGGACTCATCAAAATTTTTACTTTTTTTTAACTTCCTTTTGTGGGGTGACATCAAACCTTTGTAAATGATTACTTTAATTGATTTTTTTGTTAGATAGTCATGGTAAAAGAATTTATGAGACCTAGCTGTGGGAGGCAAAGAGATAAAGTTATAACTACGGTGGAACACCCATAGATAGAGCAGCAGGGGTAAGAAGACAATTAGTCCTGCAGCTTGGATGAATTCCAACTCAATTGACTGGCTATGCCTTTGACCTACAGAAAGTTTTCACAAGGGTACATCAAATCCTCTTACTTTGCTGTTCACAAAATAATACAACCAGTAGTGGATCAACGTCAACAATGCACAAGGTACAATTAAACACTTACCTAAGGTATTAACATCCATCCCGTCAGTACTGAAATACAAAAAAAAAACATTAGTAGTCTGTGCTGTTAACTCATTATCACTCATGGCAACCCTTTAGGTAGCTGTCATGCTTTGACTATGCCTCAATTGTATTGGCAAAGTACATATGTGGATTGACACATTTGCTTCCTTTGTTGTCCAATCTGTGTCCAGGCTGTGAACAAGTAGTAGGGATGAGTGGCCTGCTCTTGATTTCACAGCAAAATGAAAGGGTTCACACAAAATGTTCAAAACTAGTGTAGCACCTTTTAATCAGAACAGGTTGCTAGGTAAATTTACTTTAGCTCCTCTGTAATCTGTGGAGCAGGGGTTGATTGTTCTAGCCTGCTCAGTGTTGCTGGTCTGATTGCTTCCCCCTGCCTTCTGGAAGGTTTTAGAAGTGCAGTGGGAGGAAGAATTAGAGAGCCGCTTGAATATTCATGGGGACTCACCTAATTCCTGGAGAGGTATACAGAGGGTGGCTGGAGGGCCCATACATAGTCTGGAGCACTAGAACAGAGGTCTTTATGGATCCTGGATAGCCATGCTGGAAGAGACTCCTGTCTGAGGGGCTCTGCCCCTCTGGGAGACTGCTGGAGATGCTGCTGTAAGCTTGTCGAGATCCCAGCCATGGTTTTGACTGGGAGCGGGCCTATTCCCCAAAGTCTGGGGTTCCCTGGCTTTTTTCGGCCTGGAGAGGCACTTGGAAGTATACCGGGGGAAGGCTGGATGGAAGAAGGTCCAGTGGTTGGTGGTAACGTGAGTCTTTGTTTACCTTAGTAAGAAGTTGTCAGGGAATATCAGAAGGTGGCAGCTGATAATCCTGAGGCCTGTGAGTACTGACCTATGTTCTATGTCCCAGAGACTGTTGTTAGAGGTAATACGCCACCCAGGTGTACTTCAGGTAATGCAGGAAGAGCTTCAGTGACCCAATTCGTGATAGACCAAATAAAAACACAGGGGAACAGGTTTGAGTGTGCTCATCAGGTCTCTGATTTTTACTGAATACTAATGCCCCATACACACGGTCGGATTTTCCGACCGAAAATGTCCTATCGGACCATGTTGTCCTAAATTCCGACCATGTGTGGGCTCCATCGGACTTTTTCCGACGGAAAAAGTTTGATCTCCTGCTCTCAAATTTTCCGACAACAAAGTCCGATCACGCAAATTCCGATCGTGTGTAGCTTAGTCCGACGGACAAAGTGCCACGCATGCTCAGATCACATTACAAGACCAAAGCTATTGGCTACTAGCCTCTACGTAGTACCGTCGTACGCAACGAATGTCACCACGTTCAGAATGATCGGATTTTCCGACAACTTTGTCCGACCATGTGTATGCAACACCAGTGTCGGACAAAATCCGTCGGAAAAAATCCGACGGATTTTGTGATCGGAATTTCCGACCGTGTGTACGTTGTGGTTTATATGCAAAAGAAAGAAGGGAGGAGCTGTGTTTTAATGCATATGTTTCTAAAAGTTAAACAAACTCAGTATTTTCTTATTATGATTACAACTGCTGAATTTAGTTAAACAAGAACTAAAAGATGATTTTGCTTATACAACAGGCTGCTTGACTAGATAACAAAAAATAGCTAATGTCTTTTGCTGACACAAATTCGGCTTAACCGCAATAGGGTGCGGTTCTATGCAAACCTTTAAGCTGACTTGGTAAAATACAAATACACATCTTTTGAAAAGTTAATTTCTACTTAAAATATAAAATGTAAGAGAATCTAAGATGGAGTCAATTGTTTATACATTCTATTACAACTGTAAGCAGCCTTCAGCTTTAAACAGAAGCAAGTGTTAGTATTGCAAAATCTAATAGTGCAGCGCTGCAATATAAATAGTGACTGAACAAAATATCAAATATAGTGCTTGAAAAAATATGCATAAATGAATGATCAAATATATATAACCAAAAAGTCCTAATTTAGAAAAGAAGTCAAGATGTGTAGTCCCGCAAGCTGTGATCAGAACAAGGATCTTCAAGATAGCCAAGGTGACACCATCCACTCTTGTGCTATGCTTACCAGAATGTATAGGGCCCCCTACTAAGAGCAGTCCATATACACTTTCTTTACTATAGCAGCCCCAACATCATACATGCAGAAATGATCCTTCCGGGAGAGTAACAAAACAACACCACCATAGGAGTAGTAGTTCCAGACGTATCCATGTTTATCATTAACTCCAGGTATTTTGGCTTAAGTTGCCATCAATAGGGTGTTGTGCCGAACATGAAACAAAAGAAAATGCTCTAAATAGTGTGATACTGTAAAGCTAGGAAAACGTTATTACATTTAAAACTTGTACTCGCATATCCAACGATAAAGACGAGCATGTAAACAAGTATGGAAGACGCCAGCAAGAAAAACTTCCTCCAGTGACCAAAATGGCTAACAATCAGTTGCACATGCGTGGTAGCATGTGTATGTAGCTCCGCCCTACACGTTTCATCACATCTGACATCATCAGGGGCACCCTGATGTTAGTATTCCCCTAGCAAGTAGAGGCTTTGCGGGGATCCTCTGTCAGGATAGTGAGAATAGTCCTTATCCTTATTTACTTCAGTTCTATTGGGGTATCCAATGCCCTTCCCCTACCTATCCAAGTTCTGCTTAGCAAGAAAAATACAAAAGATACCCCTAGACTTTTTTTTTTTGAGCAAGACAGAGAGAAAAAATGCTGTGTGCCTGGCTGTGTGAGTTCCACGTGTGGATATGGGACGACTAATACCAGTGGCTCTTGCAGGGGGGTGGGATTGGGAAGTGGTTAATGTTCAAACAAATAGTATTTCTTAACCATAAAAGAGAAAGGTGACATGGCTGTCCTGGTGTAACAGTGTGAAAGTAGCAGCGAATTACAAAACAAGCTGAGCAGAATTAGACATATTGTGAAATACAAGTAAACTATAGTTTTCATGTATGTATTTGAAATAAGTATTTCGTTTCTTGGCCAGGATTTAGTTTTAATAATTCATAAATGATACTGATAAAACATGGATTAAAATCTCAATGCTAAGCTCATGTTTATCAATATTAGACAACATTTATGATCAATTTGCTCTGGACTCGGTACTCTGTAATTTTCCAAGAGCATTAGACAAAAGAAAATTTGTTTTCTTTGACTAAGCTGCTTGGTATGGATTTCATCTATATTTCCCAAGTGACCTTTTCCGTTCCGCAAGACGTTTTCTGCCTTGTATAATAGAGTCATAAAGGAAAGAACCAGTTTATCCAATTTTGAATATGACAGTTGAAGGGATAGATACTATAGCAGAGTTCTGAAATGGGGAAGAGAGCAGTGTGCTAAAAAAAAAAACTGCCAGAAGTAAAATAAATAAGAAAGCATAGACAAAGAAATTAATGAAAAATGTAACGTTGGTTGGAGGCAAGAAAGCAGGATGACAAGGAAGGGCTTCTACAACACCTGATTCTTTGCAATGTCTCAGACTGCAGTGGCATGTCAGGTTACAGTTATGTTGACCCTAAAGAGGTGGACTCAAACTTATTAAACCTTTTGTTAAACTTTTTTTTTTATTCTAACATGCTTCTTTGCCCCATTGTGTGGCAGCAAATGCTATATAGTTGATGATTACCTCAACTGGTGGTTCTGAACAGACAACCAATGTTCAAGGTTGGCTTTATAAGCAGGGCTGGCCAGGGACCACCGTGTCTATCCAGTAACTGTACTGTATGCTCCAGTGTGTATGGGTGGCCAAAAAAGTATGACCACTCCCCTTTTTTTGGCCTCTAGATTTGCTAAGTAGTGAGCAGGATATATATGGTGCAAAAACACTGGATTAAATTGCTCTTGGAAATGAGTCTCCTGAGGCAGGAGGACATTTATACCCTGGGAATGGTAATGCTGAAATGCCTTGCATCTCTTTATCTGTGAATTAAGGCCATGGGTGTTGTGAGATGCCACTCTAATGCCCCGTACACACGGTCGGAAATTCCGACCACAAAATCCATCTGATTTTTTCCAACGGATTTTGTCCGACACTGGTGTTGCATACACACGGTCGGACAAAGTTGTCGGAAAATTAATTCCATTCTGAACGTGGTGACGTTCGTTGCGTACGACGGAACTACGTAGAGGCTAGTAGGTTTGGTCTCCTAATTTGATCTGAGCATGCGTGGCACTTTGTCTGTCGGAATTCTCTACACACAATCGGAAAAAGTCCGATCGGATTTTGTTGTCGGGAAATTTGAGAGCAGGATCACAAATTTTTTCCGTCCGAAATTCCGACGGAAAAAGTCCGATGGAGCCCACACACGGTCGGATTTTCCGACAACATGGTCCGATTGGACATTTTCTGTCTGAATTTCTGACCGTGTGTACGGGCCATTAGAGTATCACCCTGCTGAACCAAATTAGCCATGGAGAGGGGAGGAGAGAGAAGTACTCTGCCATAATGTACAGTATATACAAACCCACCCAGCCGACAAGGAGACCACGGAGGAACCTTTCCAAATAGATATGTATTCATAACCCATCATAGGATGCCAAGGTCCTCTGGAAATAAAGAGAAAGCAAGAGAAAAACGAGAAGATAAATTGTAGAGGAGGATAGAACCCAGAACTGGAGATGTTCTGTGTTCTCCGAGCACAAGATTGGCATTGCCTGATCCTGTCAACCTAACAAATTAGATAGAAATATAAAAGTAATTGGGTGTCCTGAAATATTCAGGGCGCTGTCCTGTTGTCGCCAAGGAGAACTAGAACTCTTGATTTTCAACAGGGGGAAGAGCATTAATACTGCTCCAGCCTATAAGCCTCAATTAAACAGAACAGTAGATGATATACAACTTTATCTGAAATATGTAATGGATCTTGGGGCCAGAGGCCGGCCCTCACAAAATTGAAAATAACTAAAACGTAGTAAATTAGACATGTCAAAGTAAAATAAACAGTAAACCGTAAGTTGTTGGTGCATAAAACAATAAGGAGTGGAAAACCTGAGGGAATTTAAGTCTGGAGCAGGTGACCCCCCCATAAATATCCATAGGGAAGATTATCAATAGCAGAGCTTGCTTCTCATCAGAGGCTTGCCCTATAAGGCCAAATATCAGATGAGGAGAGCAAGATCATAATTAAACTTTTTGAACTGTAGATCCGACTCATCTCCAACCCAAACCTAAGGAAGAGAATAATCATTTAAAGAAGTATTAAAGAAACATTAAAGTCATGTTGCCCCCAAATTAGTGAAAATATGTGGGGACACAGTCAGGAATTTGTAACCTGGGAAGATGTACTTCCAACCAAAAGTGGACCAAAATTGGTCAGAGGAAAAGCCGGGGAGAAAGTTCTTCATCAGGGAGAGTTCCATAGCCTTCTTTGTTTCTGCTTCTGCCAGGTGGGGGTCATGCCAGGTGGGGGTCAGGGGACTGACCAGAAGAGGTCGCTTGGAAGAACTCTGGTGGTTTGCAGAAGATGAAGTGGATTCTTGGGAGATGATGCCCAGTTGTAGCAGTAGACGTTCACCCTCTGGAAAGGAGGCATAGCCAGTTTTATTCTGAAATTGAAACTGCAGACGGAAATGGAACGACCACAAATATTTCACCGATGTTTGTAATAATTCCCCCAGGAGGGGTTTGAGAGACCTCCTGCATTGAATAGTTGTAAGGGACAAATCCGCAAAAAATTTGAACCGGGTTCCTCTGTATAGATAGCTTGTCAGAGTCCCGAGCCTTCCTCATGACTTCATCCTTTACCGCATAGAAGCTCCAACATCCTTTACCGCTCTATCCAGCTCCAACATGTGGTCCAGAATACCCAAAATTAGGTCTTTAATGAGAGCCTTAACTGACCCTTGGACATCCAATATCGATTCTGGAAGACCCTGGACGCAAAAAATGATAGCGTCTGCTTCTGTTCTCCAGGTCCTCAATTTTAGATAACGCTGAGTCCAGTTGTTCCTGTAGTGTTTGAATACAAGCTGTGTTCTGGTTCGCCTGTAACACTGTTTGGTCTACAGTCTGCTCAATTGCTTCCATTCGTGTGCCTAAGCTCTGTAAATCCACTAGAGTTAGTTATCTGTGCTGCAGTTTGGGCTAAACCGTTCGCAAGTATTTCAGAGAATTTACTGAGGATTTGGGTCATGTCAGATAGCGGGCCTGGGGTGAAGGGAGAAGCCTGTTGCAGAGTGGATAAGTCTGAGTGATTCTGTGGAAGCGGGGGAGGCTGCTGGGAGGAGAAGAGCACTTACTGGTGCGGCTGGGGGCCCGTAAGGATCCTGAGGTGCAGGGATAGGGTCCACAATGGAATCTGTGTCAGTCGATTCTCCTCCTGTGTGAGTTGCGGCCGCCATCTTGGAAGTTCCCTGAGCCTGGTCCCCAAAGCAGAGCTGGCCGGAGACCTCGCTCTTATGCTGCTCGTCGGATATGCGGGAGGGAGCTCTGACATGTCCAGAGATTGGGCGGGTTGTGAGGGACAAGATCCACACGTTCTAACTGGTGCTTAGGCTGTTACATGGCTGGAGCTGGACGGAGCTCCTAAATCAAGCCACCATCTCGAGGGGCTGCCCCGTATGCGCCTTACATTTTTTTATTGGATGTGTTTTATAGCATATAGTAAAAACAGTTTTTTTTTCAAAATTGTCGGTCTTTTTTTGTTTATAGGGCTAAAAATAAAAAACGCAGAGGTGATCAAATACCACCAAAAGAAAGTTTTATTTGTGAGAAAAAAAGACATCAATTTTATTTGGGTACAACGTTGCACGATCCCGCAATTCTCAGTTAAAATAACGCAGTGCCGTATCGCAAAAAATGGCCTGGTCATGAAAGGGGTAAAACCTTCCAGGGCTGAAGTGGTTAAAAGGGCTGTGAAGGTAAGTGTTTTTTCATCCTATGCATTAAGGTGAAAAAACACCTGTCAGTGACCGGTCCCCAGCCCCCCCCATTTTACTTACCTGAACCCTCGACTTGTCCCACGGGGACATGCTGTCTCTCGGCTAGGGGGTTCTCGGCTGTTGATTGGATAGATTGATAGCAGCACAGCCATTTTCTCCTGCTGCTCTCAATCAAATCCAATGACGCGGCAGCCGGGGGGCGGGGCGAGTCCTGCATTCGGCATGTATGGACGCCGAATGCTGGACTCAGGAGTGTGCCCGCAAGGTAACCCCCTGGGAAAAAGCTTCTCTCAGGGGGTTATCTGAAGAGGGGAGGAGCCAAGGGAGCCATGTAGGGACCCCAGAAGAGCTGCACAGTGGAGGTAAGTATGATATGTTTGTTATTTAAAAAAAAAAAAGAATTAACTTTAGTGTCAATTTAACCGCTTCCCGACCGGCGCACAACGATACACATCGACAGAATGGCACGGACAGGCATACGGGTGTATAAATACGTCCCCTTTAAGATGCCGCCATGCCATCGGCGCGCTCGCGCCGGTCGGGACCCCCGTGAGGCCGGTCACGGGTCCCGCGGACTCGATCGCCGCGGGGACACCCGTGATCGTCTCACGGGAAGGCTGAACGGGGAGATGCGGAAATAAACAGCATCTCACCGTTCTGCCTAGCAACTAGTGATGCCGATCTCTGCTCTCTGTGATTGGAGAAGAGATCAGCATTCACTAGCTGACAGCCACGCCCCCCCACAGTAAGAAACACACCTCTAGGCCTACTTAACCCCTACACTGCCACCTAGTGGTTAACCCCTTCACTGCCAGAGTCATTTACACAGGAATCAATGCATTTAAATAGCATTGATTGCTGTATAAATGACAATGGTCCCAAAAATGTGTCAAAAATGTCCCATGTGTCCGCCATAATGTCGCAGTCACAATAAAAATCGCTGATCGCCGCCATTACTACTAAAAAAAAAATTATTAATAAAAATGCTATAAAACTATCCCCTATCTTGTAAACGCTATAGCTTCTGCGCAAAGCAATCAATAATCGCTTATTGCGATTTTTTTTACCAAAAATATGTAGAAGAATACGTATCGACCTAAACTGAGGAAAACATTTTTTTTTTTATATATTTTTGGGGGATATTTATTATAGCAAAAAATAAAAAAGAATGAGTTTTTTTTCAAAATTGGCGCTCTTTTTTGTTTATAGCGCAAAATATAAAAAACGCAGGAGCGATCAAATACCACCAAAAGAAAGCTCTATTTATGGGAAAAAATGACGTAAATTGTGTTTGGGAGCCACGTCGCACGACCGCGCAATTGTCAGTTAAAGCGACGCAGTGCCGAATCGCAAAAAGGGGCCTGGTCCATTGGCTGCAAATTGGTCCGGTCCGAAAGTGGTAAAACCTATGTTGGATGTATCTTTGGGGTACTTCAAAAGCCTATTATACCTTTTATCTGTCATTTGGGATGTGGTATCCCCCTACATTATTCAACACCTGAATAGAGGATTCTATCGAAGACATTTCACTGTACTAATGTACTAAGCAGCCCAAACGTTTTCTATTAAATTTTAGAAATTTGTACCAAATAGCTCTAATTTAATCATAAAAAAAATGAAAAATTCTCCTAAAGTGACCTTGATTGGCTGCCAGTTTCTTCTTATCTCAAGCCACAGTCCTAATGAGTTGCTAAAAATGAAAGATGATTTATTACATTCTGTCTCGAACATTTCAACACACATTTCAACACACACAAAAAAAACAGAAGAAGGGGGATTCAGCATTTCTTTGGCCCCGTCTTCTTTTTTTGAAAAGCAGCCTTTCACCTTCTCTATTTAATAGTTAGCTCCAGTATACCAAGCGATGTATTCAAACAAGGTCCTTTCAGAGCTCACAATGTGAAATTCATTATGGCAAATGCAATGATTTGTATAATATTTTGCCACGTTGTCCATCCTCAGTGCGCTGTTTTAATTCATTTTTTTCCCCCTGATGTCAGATCGAGAAAGGCCTGATTTCTCTAACGCCGTCTGCGGCTATTGTGAGTGACTGGCTGAGTAGAATTTCTCATTATGTTTACAGCGGAAAAAAAAAAAAAATTAGTTCTTATTATTATACTGAATCTCTGGAGGCTCCGTGATAACATAAACTATTCTTTATAGGGTTATTTTTACTAAATAAAAAAAAAAAATATTAATTTATGGGTTGATTCGGATGAGCTGTGTGCCTCTGCTCCACCTACCTTAGAGTCTCACTTCTTTTGCTGCACTCGGGGACGTCTCGCTGTTCTTGACGCTTTCCCTGTAAAATGGAAAAAAAAAGGGAGAGGGGAATTGCGTTATAATCGCTGTGCCATATGTACAGGCTGGGGCATAGTAGAAAATAAATGCACAATATACCGTATTTATCGGCGTACAACACGCACATTCATTTTAAGAGGGAGGTTTCAGGACAGAACCGTAAATTTTAAATAAGGAAATTTGAAGCAAAATAAGGGTCAGTGCCCATCTGCAGCCTCACAAGTGCCATTAATGCAACCTCATCAGTCCACATCAATGCAGCAGCCTCCCAATTGCCATCAATGCAGCAGCCTCACCATTGCCATCAATGCAGCAGCCTCACCTTTGCCATCAATGCAGCAGCCTCAACATTGCCACCAATGCAGCAGCCTCACCATTGACACCAATGTAGCAGCCTCACCATTGGCACCAATGCCGCAGCCTTACCATTGCCACACATGCAACAGCCTCACCATTGCCACCAATGCAGCAGCCACACCATTGCCATCAATGCAGAAGCCTCCCCATTGCCATCAATGCGGCAGCCTCACCATTGCCATCAATACAGCAGCCTCACCATCGCCATCAATGCAGCAGCCTTACCATTGCAACCAATGCAGCAGCCTCACCATTGCCTTCATTGCAGCAGCCTCTCCATTGCCATCAGTGCAGTCTGATCGATGCCCATCTGCAGCCTAGAGGGGACAGGGAGGGGGGCGGGACGAGCGCCGACAGATTACATACAGTGAGAATCTCCTATGATAGACAGAACAGTGGTCCAATGGCAGCCCAGGAGACGGGACTTCCTATTACAGAGGCCGCCAAGTAAACAGGAGATTCTCACTGTATGTAATCTGACGGCGCTCATCCCACCCCCTTCCCTGTCCCCTCCGGGGCAGCTAAAATTGAAGTATTGGCATATAACACGCATGCGTTATTTGCACCCGATTTTATACAGTATTATACAGTATTTTATACAGTAATCAAATGTGGGTATTGGGTGGGAGGACTTTGTTTAAAAAAGCTGTAACGATCCCCTATATAAAGCAAAACTCTGTAAAGGGGTAATCCTCATGCCTCTCCAGATGGGGAGACAATGGGAAATTGGGATCTTTTGGTAACTAAAAACAGTAAACAACGTAACACACTATATAAAATACCCACATTTTCTTAAAAAATTTATTTTAATTAAAATCCACTTGATGGCTGCTATGTGGTGGTGACCTTTTCCCTCGGTGACTAGTCATACACATTTGACATATACTACACTGCTGATCATAGTGTAATGCCCTCTCTCAATATGTATGCACATTGCATCTTTGGTGCGTTGTGGCTATAATTTGAGCTATAAGGTCGAAAACCATTGAAACGGGTCCTGAAAAGGCCCGTTGTTTGGGAGAAACATGTTGCTCCATATACAGTACTTTCTGTTATCCATTAATGTACAGATGTCTGTATTATATGCAGGGCTTTTTTTCTCAGAGAATAGGTCCCTTTCCAAGTCAACCCTTTTCTCCACCCCTACTCACCTCAGAGCACCATTCCTTGGTTCCATCCCCTACCCACCTCCCAGTACCTCCCTTTTAGATAATACAGAACCAAGCTTCGATTTGTGGTGCTAAGAATTGGTATGGAATCTGGTAACGATAACAAGAAAAGCAGTAAATTAGATCTCCTGCAGCCAGCAACAATAGATCCCCCTTACAGCAATGGACCACAAGCAACAACATTTTCACCCAGCAACAATAGACTCCTGGAAGCAAAACAGATCTCCCACAGCCAGCATCAATAGACTCTCCGTCAGCCAGAAACAATAGAACCCTCCCTCAACAGTAGATCTCTCCCAGCAACAACTGACCCCCCCCCCCCCCCAGCAACATAAGACCCACCCCAGCAACAACAAGTCCCCTACCAGCAACAATAGACCTCCTCCGCAACAACAGGCCCCCCTGCAAAAAAAAAATCTCCTCCAGCTAGAATAGATCCCCCAGCAGCAAGCATCAAGGGACCCTGCAGCACACTCGAGTGCCCCTCTCCATTACATACAGTCAGTCCTGGAGGTGCCTAAACTATGTTCCCCATGTTCCTGCTGAAAAAAAAGCCCAGATTATATGTCTATGGTTATGATATAACACTTTTTACTGAGCTTTTTCAGAATTTTGTATAAATAAAAATGTGGGCATTTTATATACTGTGTTACGTTGTTTACTGTTTTTGGGCACCAAAAAAAAACCCTATTTCTCATAATCTGGAGAGGTATGGGGATTATCCCTTTACACATAATTAAATGTTGGTTTACTGTAAAAAGAACAATGACAGAATAACCTGGATTGGTTTCTATAGGCTACTAAAATGTATACCTTGTTACAGCTGGGTGCTACGATATATGGAATAATTCTGTATTGCAAGATACACTTAACCGCTTCAAAACACTGCATTTTCACCCCCTTCCTGCCCAGACCAATTTTTAGTTTTCAGTGATGTCGCACTTTGAATTACAATTGCTCGGTCATGCAACACTGTACCCAAAATTTTCCCACAAATAGAGCTTTCTTTTGGTGGTATTTGATCACCCCTGCAGTTTTTATTTTTTGCGCTATAAACAAAAGAAGAGCAGCAATTTTTTAAAAAAAACACAATATTTTTAAATTTTTGCTATAATATATATCCCATTTTTTTTTTATAAAATCCCGATATTTTTTATATCAATCCCGATATGTTTTCTTCTAAATATATTTGGTAAAAAAAAATCACAATAAGCATATATTGATTGGATTGCGCAAAAGTTATAGCGTCTACAAAATAGGGGATAGATTTATGGCATTTATTTTTTATTTTTATTTTTTTTACTAGTAATGGCGGCGATCTGCGAGTTTTGGCGAAAGTCTGCGGGACTTTTGAAATGAACGGACAAACTAGAAAAGTTAGTTCATTTAGAACGTGACTCCAGGTAGACGGGACTAGCGAAGGAAGTCAATGGCGATCGGCGACATTGACACCTCGCTAGCCCCGTCACCTGGTATGGATTTAAAGGGGAATCCCTATGCTGAAAAAACGGCGTTGGGGTCCCCCCCAGATGCATATCAGACCCTTATCCGAGCACGCAGCCAGGCTGGTCAGGAAAGGGGGTGGGGACGAGCGAGCCCCCCCTCCTGAGCTGTACTAGGCCGCGTGCTCTCAACATGGGGGGTGCCCTGGGAAAAGGGGGGCGCTGCCCCCCCACCCCAAAGCACATTGTCCCCATGTTGATGAGAAGGAGGGCCTCTTCCCGACAACCCTGGCCGTTGGTTGTCGGGGTCTGCGGGCAGGGGGCTTATCAGAATCCGGGAACCCCCTTTAATAAGGGGGCCCCCCAGATACCGGCCCCACACCCTATGTGAATGAGTATGGGGTACGATGTACCCCTACCCATTCACCTAAGGGAAAAAAGTGCCTCCACCATGTTTCACGGTGGAGATGGCGTGTTCAGGGTGATGTGCAGGGTTCGTTTTCCGCCACACATAGCGTTTTGCTCTTAGGTCAAAAAGTTCAAATTTGGTTTCATCTGACCATCTGACCAGAGCACCTTCTTCCACATGTTTGCTGTGTCCCCCACATGGCTTCTCACAAACTGCAAATTAGACTTATTTGGATGCAATGTTATTTATGTAGTCACACCATGCGACTTTTATGATGCATTTTTAACCAGGATTGCTTTTATCACACGATTTGGTTTTATCACACCACCTTATGCACCTTTGCTTGTTTTATTACATACCATTTTATATACCCGGAGTTTTTATTAGTTATTTATGTCTATGACCTGCTACCTTTTGTCTTTTAATACTTAGTGTAATTTTGCGCGCCACTACCTCTTCCTTTTATAGGTATGAGAGCCAGTTTTCAGTCACTTTACAGGCCTTCAGTGTGAAAGGTGTCATAGTGCGGCAACGCATTTCAGGGCAATGCCACCCCTTGCTCAAGCCTGCCCACACTTAGGAGGAGAGAAATAAATAGACGCTATCTACTATACAGGCATCATGTGGGATGATGAGGCGCAGCATACCTTATACATAACACAAATTAACTACCTATCTCAGGGCACTGTTACTAATAAAAGCTTATAAACAAACAAGTCATTTTAGCACTTATCAAACATAACAGCATGCTTCCAATGGCATATTCAACAGACCAAAAGACCATTAGTGGTGTTTTAATCCTTTAACCCCTTACCACTCAGCCTTGGCATCCCTTAAAATGGACTATGACACACAGGGTGCAGGAAGGTCTGCCTGATCTGCCTGATTGGCCGCCACAGTGGTCACATGATTGGAAGTTGGTCTCGCTGACTCCCAATAATTACCAGAGATTGGAGCTGACTTTCACAGCTTTAACACTGTGCTGGGAGAGTGCAGAGAGTGCGGTCTTAGCACAGAAACCTCAGCTGCCAGTTGACGCATATGTGTGGCATGTGGGAGTTAAAGCCCAAACTTGTTTCCATCACCCATATGTGTAGCGTGGGCGGTAAGAGGTTAATTAAATTAAATCTACAGTACAAACAAATTAACAATTCCTTAACAGACACGAATGTTGATTTCAAGTGTAAAACATATAGAGTGATGTGCAAATGGACTTCTGCGCTACTAATATAAAGTAATAGTGAGTTGAAGGGCTGCTGGGTCTGATAAAAATCACAAATCAAAATAAAATAAATGTAAATGTGTACTTGGGTGTACGTGACTCAGCGCATATCAAAAGTGATAGGCCTCTACAATAAATTGCTGGTATATCAATAAAAACTTACGTCTGTACACTAAAGTGCTTAGATCAATAAATAATTGGTCACTAAAGTGCTAAGATCAATAAATAATTGTATCCAGTACATAAATAAAAATAAAGTGCATATGATAAAGTGCATAAAAAAAGTGCTTCCAATAAAGTGCATACAATTAAACGTATCAATAAATACAATAAAGTGTATAACAAATGAATGTATCCAGTGGAACAGCTACATACAGACCACTGCCGTATGTTAAAGTGTCCAGTATGGTGTGCACAAAAATGCACTAATTATATAGTTCACACAATTAGAGATATAAAGTGCATAATGTGCTCTATTCCTCCAGCCAAATGTGATATAATAGCCAAAATCCAAAGCCTCGATGCTTATATGGGTTCTTCCAGTGAACAGTAGTAGGTTTTGTGTCCATAAACATGCTCACGCACCTCAGGGACTGAGGAAGTCACGACAAGTGTAAAACATGCTTCCTCTGGGTAGTGGACATAGAATGGGTAATTTTTGAATAGAGGAAGATGAGAACGAGAATGGGATACCTTTAGATCTTTCTTCTTCTGTTGTTTTTTTTTTTATCTAAGGTGGGCAATTTATCAATATATATTGTATACGTGCGTAAACATGTGCATAGATATGTAAACACATGTATGTGTGTAAATTACTGTATGTGACAGACCTAGCCGGGACACAGGCTTTTTGAGAGGACTAAATGCGAGCCTCCTGCCAACCGATTATGGGCCCTGGATTTTAAGGGGCACAGGGTGAAGGAGAACCCCAACCATCAATAATCTGTGCTAGTCAGATTCAATTGCAGGGTTAATTAGCACATACAACAATAGGTGAAATACTCTTTAGAATCTGTGTCGTTCGGCGAGCCCAGAACTATTTGGGCCGCTCGCATCACATTCGTGTGATGCGAGCGGCCCGCAATGCATTGCGCCAGTCGCAGTGCAATGCTGGCTGATGATTGGCCAAGCATGCACTGTGACCCCGCATGCTTGGCCAATCACAGCGCCGGCAGCGAGGAGAGCCATAATTGGCTACAGGCAGGATGCTTGTAGCCAATTATAGCTCAGGGGCTTTAGTACACGCCCCACGGTATAAAAAAAAAATACCAGATAGAGAGTTTTTTCTTTTTAAATGAAAAGTTGATTTCTTGTGCTGATAGAATTTCCAGCTGCCAATGGTTCCTATGCTCTTCAAAATATAAAATATATATATATATATATATATATATATTTTTTTTTTATGTTGTACTTGTTTGTGAAAGTGAACCTTCAGAAGAGCTCTTAAAGAGGCCGACGTACAATGACGGCGATTCGTCCAGGGAAGCCGACCTGCTGCAATACAACTGCGGTGGCTGGGCTTAAAGTGGATAGGGTCCAACCTATAGCAGTTTAACAGCTACCTGTGTGCAGGATTACGTATATATACTTGATCTGACACTTCTAGGTAGGGGACACATGCGCACTGCCGGCGGCTTGCTCCCACTGTGATTACACATAGCAGAAGCTGATCAGCACGTGCACGGTATATCCGATGTCCGCTGACACCCACCGATCATTAGGCAGAGAGCCAGAACTGCGATCTGCCTATGTCAAAAAGGCAGATCACCCTTCTGACAGGAGGGAAGGGATGGAATTTGTGTAACCATTTAAGGACCAAGCCTCTTTTTTAGATGTGTTGTTTACAAGTTAAAAACAGTTTTTTTTTGCTAGAAAAGAACCCCCAGAACATTATACATCTTTTTTTCTAACACTCTAAAGAATAAAATGTCGGTTGTTGCATTACTTTCTGTCACACCGTATTTGCGCAGTGGTCTTACACTTTTTTTTGAAAAAATACACTTTTCTGAATTAAAAAAAAAAGACATCAGTAAAGTTAGGCCAATTTTTTTGAATATTGTGAAAGATAATGTTACGTCGAGTAAATTGATACCCAACATGTCACGCTTCAAAATTGCGCCCGTTTGTGGAAACTTTTACCCTTAAAAATCTACATAGGCGCCGTTTAAAAAATTCTACAGGTTGCATGTTTTGAGTTACAGAGGAGGTCTAGGGCTAGAACTGTTGCTCTCGCTCTAACGATCGTGGCAATACCTCACATGTGTGGTTTGAACACCGTTTTCATATGCAGGCGCTGCTCACATATGCGTTCGCTTCTGCACGCGAGCTCGGGGGGCGGGGAGCGTTTACAAATGTATTTTTTCTTATTTATGTTACCTTTTATTTTTACACTGTTTTAACCACTTCCAGACCAGCCTCGTTTTGGATTTTAGGTGTTTACATGTTTAAAACTGTTTTTTTTGCTAGAAAAAAACTTAGAACCCCCAAACATTATATATTGTTTTTTTTCTAACATCCTAGAGAATAAAATGGCGGTCGTTGCAATACTTTTTTTCACACCGTATTTGCGCAGCGGTCTTACAAGCGCACTTTTTTTGGAAAAAAGTCACTTTTTTGAATAAAAAAATAAGACAACCGTAAAATTAGCCCAATTTTTTTTTGGATTGTGAAAGATAATGTTACGCCGAGTAAATTGATACCCAACATGTCACGCTTCAAAATTGCGGCCGCTCGTGGAATGGCGTCAAACTTTTACCCTCAAAAATCTCCATAAGCGACATTTAAAAAATTCTACAGGTTGCATTTTTTGAGTTACAGAGGAGGTCTATGGCTAGAATTATTGCTCTCGCTCTACCGATCGCGGCGATACATCACATGTGTGGTTTGACTACCGTTTTCATATGCGGGCGCTGCTCACGTATGCGTTCGCTTCTGCGCGCGAGCTCGTCGGGATGGGGTGTTTTAAAAAATTTTTTTTTGTTTTTTATTATTTATTTTACTTAATTGTATTATTTTTTACACAGTTTTTAAAAAAAAATAAAAATTGATCACTTTTATTCCTATTACAAGGAATGTAAACATCCCTTGTAATAGAAAAAAGCATGACAGGTCCTCTTAAATATGAGATCTGGGGTCAAAAAGTCCTCAGATCTCATATTTGGACTTCAATGGGAAAAAAAAAAAAAAAAATTTTTTTAAAAATGTCATTTAAAAAAATGACATTTGTAAATTTCCCTTTAAGACGTATGGGCGGAAGTGACGTTTTTGACGTCGCTTCCGCCCTCCTATGGTATAGAGATGAGTGGCGGCCATCTTAGCCTCACTCATCTCTATACACAGGCAGGGAACGGACCCGATCGCCTCCGCCGCTGCCGACGGTTCCGGTAAGCGGCGGAAGGCACGGGAGAGCAGCGGGAGGGGGGGGCACCTCTCCTGCCGCCGATAACGGTGATCTCGCGGCGAATCCGCCGCGATGACCACCATTATCGGAAAGGGGACTGCTCACTGTAAAGAGGGATACCTCGGTTGTGGCAGCAGCTGCTGCCGTTACCGAGATATCCCTCTTCAAAAAAATGACGTATATATACAGTGAGCGGTCGTGAAGTGGTTAAAAAAAAAATGTCATGAAGACGGGTGGGGGCCATCTTTCCCTCACTCGTCTCCATGCCAAGGAAGGCACAACATCCGATCGCCTCCAGCGCTGCTGACGGCTCAGGTAAGCGGCGGAGGGCACCCCCCTCCTGCCGCCGATAAAAGTGATCTTGCGGTGAATCCGCCGCAGACCCCACTTTTATCTTGAAGCGGACCGCCGGCCGAACAAGAGGATACCGGGGTTAAGGCAGCTGGCTGCTACCATAACAAAGATATCCTCCTTCAAATTAAGGACGTATATCAGCGTGGTTAATCTCTTTCCCTAGTAAAAGCACCTCACACAGTGTAGTAAAAAACACTGGTTAGGCACACAGTTAACCCTTTGATTGCCCTAGACCAGTGATGGGGAATCTTGTCGCCCCAAATGTCTTGGAACTACATTTCCCATGATGCTCACGCACTCTGCAGTGTATTAGAGCATCATGGGAAATATAGTTCCAAAACTGGGCTGCCAAGGTTGACCATCACTGCCTTAGACAGTGCAAATTTTTTAGCACTGATTTCTGTATTAGTGTCACGGGTCCCAAAAAAGTGTCAAAAGTGTCAGCGTCAGAATGTCCATCACAATATCACAGTCCCTCTAAAGCCCCATACACACGGTCGGAAAATCCGACCACCAAATCCATCGGATTTGGTCCAACGGATTTAGTCCGACACTGGTGTTGCATACACACGGTCGGACAAAGTTGTCGGAAAATCCGATCATTCTGAACGTGGTGACGTTTGTTGCCTTCGACGGGACTACGTAGAGGCTAGTAGCCAATAGCTTTGGTCTTGTAATGTGATCTGAGCATGCGTGGCACTTTGTCCGTCGGACTACGCTACACACGATCGGATTTGGTGTGATCGGACTTTGTTGTCGAAAAATCTATCCAGCAGGAGATAGGACTTTGTCCGTCGGACAATCCGAGGTACACTGTCCGATGGTGCCTACACATGGTCGGAATTTACGACAACATTGTCCGATAGGACAGAATCCATCGGATAATCCGACCGTGTGTATGGGGCTTAAGTCATTGATTGCCGCCATTACTGTTGGAAAAATGCAAAAAATTCAAAAAACGCTGAAGACGCTATAACATTTGCGCAAAAAAAAATCAATATACCCTTTTTAGAATTTGTTTTATATCAAACATATGTAGTAGAATTTTTGTGAGGATTTTTATTTTTTTTTAAACTTTAATAAAATGTATAGGAACAGAAAATGTTCACCAGAGCTCAATTAAGTCGCAATGAATATAAGGGTAATAGCTTGCTATATATTTAGAAAAAGATAGCATAACATATTTATTTAGCTGGTCAACATCAGGTGTTAATTAACATGTTAACTTAAAAAATGAGGCCAGTCACTTTCAAGAAAATCATTGGATAATGGATTCTTTAGTGCTTAGATTAAACCAAATGTAGGAGAAGAAAAAAAGAAGAAAAAAAAGAAAAGCAGTCCTTAATCTGCTAATTCTCACATTATAACTTCAATCCCTATCTTCTAACAGACCAATAATTTAGATCTTTAAAAAAAATTCTAAAGACATTTTTTTTATTGCATATGTTTTAGAGCAGAAAGTAAAATATAATTGTGTTTTTTTTTTTTACAAATTGTCAGTCTTTTTTTTTTTTTTTTGAAGCGCATAAAATAAAAACCGCAGAGGTGATCAAATACCACCATAAGAAAGCTCTATTTTTGGGGAAAAAGGACATACATTTTATTTGGGTACAACGTTGCATGAACGCGCAATAGTCAGTTAAAGTAACTTTGGACAGAGGCGTGGCGGTGGACGTGGTATACTTGGATTTTGCAAAAGCGTTCGATACAGTTCCCCACACACGGCTCATGTGTAAGGTAAGGTCTACAGGTCTGGAAATATCAGTTTGTAAATGGATAGAAAACTGTCTAAATGACAGAATTCAGAGAGTCGTGGTTAATGATTCTTACTCTGAATGGTCTAAGGTTATCAGTGGTGTACCCCAAGGTTCAGTGCTGGGACCCTTACTTTTTAACATCTTTATAAATGATATTGGGTCTGGGATCAAAAGTAACATTTCCGTCTTTGCAGATGACACCAAGCTATGCAGTGGAATAACGTCCTTACAGGAGGTCTCCAATTTACAAGCCGACCTCAATGCTCTGTCTAATTGGGTGACTATGTGGCAGATGAGGTTTAATGTTGATAAATGTAAAGTTATGCACTTGGGGGCTAAGAATATGCATCATACATACTAGGGGGAGTACAACTGGGGGGATCCGTAGTGGAGAAGGATCTGGGGGTTTTGGTAGATCATAAGCTCAATAATAGAATGCAATGCCAAGCTGCGGTTTCCAAAGCGAGCAAAGTTCTTTCTTGTATTAGGAGAGGTATGGACTCCAGAGAGAGAGATATCATTTTGTACCCCTGTTCAAATCATTAGTAAGACCTCATCTGGAATATGCAGTTTTGCATTATGCAGTTTTGGGCTCCAGTTCTCAAAAAGGATATCGGGGAACTGGAGAAAGTGCAGAGAAGGGCAACCAAACTGATAAGAGGCATGGAGGAGCTCAGCTATGAGGAAAGATTAGAGGAACTGAATTCATTCACTCTTGAGAAGAGGAGAATAAGGTGAGATATGATCAACATGTACAAATATATAAGGGGCTCCATATAGTGAACTTGGTGTTGAGTTATTCACTTTACGGTCAACACAGAGGACAAGGGGGCACTCTTTACATCTAGAGGAAAAGAGATTTAATCTCCAAATACGGAAAGGTTTCTTCACAGTAAGCCCCCGTACACACAGTCGGAAATTCCGACCACAAAATCCGTTGGATTTTTTCCGACAGATTTTGTCCCACACTGGTGTTGCATACACACGGACAGACAAAGTTGTCGGAAAATCCGATCATTCTGAACGTGGTGGCGTTCGTTGCTTACAATGGAACTACGTAGAGGCTAGTAGCCAATAGCTTTGGTCTCGTAATTTGATCTGAGCATGCGTGGCACTTTGTCCGTCGGAATTCTCTACACACGATCGGAAAAAGTCCGATCGGATTTTGTTGTCGGAAAATTTGAGAGCAGGATCTCAAAAACCAATGGAGCCCACACACGGGCGGATTTTCCGACAACATGGTCCGAGCGGACATTTTCCGTCGGAATTTCCGACCGTGTGTACTAAGGGGGCTAAGAGCTGTGAAAATGTGGAATAGACTCCCTCCAGAGGTGGTTCTGGCCAGCTCAGTAGATTGCTTTAAAAAGAGCCTGGATACTTTCCTAAATGTACATCATATAACTGGGTACTGACATTTATAGGTAAAGTTGATCCAGGGAAAATACGATTGCCTCTCGGGGATCAGGAAGGATTTTTTTACCCTGTGTAGCAAATTGGAGCATGCGCTGCTAGGGGTTTTTTTTTTGCCTTCCTGTGGATCAACTGTAGGTATAGAATTGGCTATATTGGATTGTACGATATTTTTTATGGTTAAACTGGATGGTCTTTTTTCAACCTAACTAACTATGTAAGTGCCGTATTGCAAAACATGGCCTAGTCATGAAGGGGGGTAAATATTCCAGAGTTCAAGTGATTAATTAAGCCTCATGCATATTCTTCCCTAAATCTCGGAGGTGAATATATCTTTAAAAGAAATTAGACATTGATTTGATGAGATGAAATCTTGCACTACCTCCAACAATAATGAAACAAAAAAATGTAAAATATACAGTGTACTTTCTAAAATCCCAGGATCTATCTAATTAACTCACAATGGATACATTTTGCTGTGCAAGCTGTTTAATGTCGAGCGATTTCCCCCAAACTGAAGCCTATTTTAATGTTCATAATCTTAACTTGAGCATAACTGAGTAAACTTGCATCATTTAATGCTTAACACCAAATTGAATATTCTCTTTCTTTTCTTATTGAATTTTTATTTTACTGTTTCAATAGCTGCATTTGAGCAAACGATATCACATTTAATGACTTATTACCCTCCAGTGAATATTTCCACTTGCAGAGACTACAATTAAAGTACCAGAAAAGATAAATTACAAGTTGGTTTGTATAAAAGAGCTGCTAATTACATTTGCTAATTCAATGCGTATGTAAAATTTTTAAGCATGACAGATTTTTAAGGTGAAGCTCTGTAATATTAGACTGTATCTGTGCAATCTTTGCTATACTCAACCCCACAGCATCTGGTAGAACCTCCTTCAGACTCCAGCATTCAATACTTCAGTTAGGTCCGGAGTAAACAGGAAAGAAGCCTAGGCCCAGGGCCAACATAACTGGGCTAAAAGGGGTTTGGGCATAGGGGGAGTCGTTGAAGGATAGACATGTGCACAACAAAAAAATTTGTTTATTTTCGTTTCGTTTTTTTCGTTTCCGTTGATTCGTAACGATTCGTAAATTCGTAAGTCGTCGGTGTTCGTATTCGTAACGATTCGTAAATTCGTAAGTCGTCGGTGTTCGTATTCATAACGATTCGTATTTTCGTAAGAGTTATTTTTTCGTTGATTTGTTTTTCTGTTAGTTTAATTTTTGTTTATTTGAAATTCGGACGCATTCGTATTTTCGTAGATTTAGTTACATTTGTACTTTCGTTAGATTGATTTATTTGTACTTTCGTAACATTGTTTTCGTAGATTTGTAATCGGAGCATAATTCATAATTTTATGTAATGTGTATGCTATTATTACATTTTAAGAGACACGGAAAATTCTGAATCGGAAAAAAAAGTTACGAATGTACGAATTTTTTCGTTCAATCCATTCAAAGCACGTTAAGCAGCGCCATTGTAAGAGACACGGAAAATTACGAATCGAAAAAAAAAAAAAGTTAAGAATGTACGAATTTTTTTCGTTCAATCCATTCGAAGCACGTTAAGCAACGCCATTGTAAGAGACACTGAAAATTACGTAACGAAAAAAAAAAAAAAAAGTTACGAATGTACGAATTTTTTCGTTCAATCGATTCGAGGCACGTTAAGCAGTGCCATTGTAAGGGAAACGGAAAATGACCAATTAAAAAAAAAAAAAAAAAAAAGTTACGAATGTACAAATTTTTTCGTTCATTTTGATTTTCGTTGTTCCTGTTTTCGTTTTTCGGATTTTCTTCTTTCATAGTTTCGTTGTTTCTAATTTGGTTATTTCGGATTTTCGTTGTTTTCGTATTCGTTCGATTCGAACGATTCGTTATTCGTTAAAAATGTTTGCGAATCGTTTGTTCATTCGTACGATAACGAATGAGCGAATATAACGAAAAAAACGAAAAACGAAAAAAAACGAAACGAATTGTTAATGTATATTGAAGGATCAAAAGTAAATAGGATTACCGGATTGGTAAAAAAGGTGGAGTTTGATAGGCGTTTAGTCGAAAGAGAGCCTGGATGGGACAACTTCCCACCCTCCCTCCCTTTGAGTTAAAGGGAATGTAAAGTAAATTATAATTTTTTTTTTTTAAATAACAAACATGTTATACTTACCTCCACTGTGCAGCTCGTTTTGCACAGAGTGGCCCCCGAACCTGGTCTTCTGGGGTCCCTCGACGGCTGTCTCGGCTTCCCCCCATAAGTACTTCTCACGTTCATGTGAGCTCCCTCGCATGGTGAGAAGTACTTGAGGGCGTGCTCCCGTGATACAGCTGACGGCTATAGCCGCTCACTGTATCACTGGGCCCCGCCCCCCGGCGCGCCGCATCATTGGATGTGATTGACAGCAGCGCGAGCCAATGGCTGCCCTGCTTTTAATCCATCCACTCTAGCTAATCAACGGCCAGACTGAGTGGTGAAGAGGATGTTGGAGGCGAGCGTGGGACTTTCGAGGGGTCAGGTAAGTAAAACGGGGGGCTAGGGGGGGCGGCATTGTCAGATGTTTTTTCACCTTAATGCATTGAATGCATTAAGGTGAAAACATTTTAACCTGTACATTTCTTCCTTTTTGTTTTGGTCTTTGTTTTGTTTATTTTGCAGGTCACGAGGTCCGGGTACTTATGTCATAGCGGCCGGCATGGCACGAGGTCCTTGGATGTGTTATGATTAGTGGCAAAAAGGTACATTTGTAGGGACCCATCTTGGGCACGGCTCCCATTATTCTGGCTGGTGGTACCTGCAATACCAGTTTGTCTCTGAGTTGGTGTTTCTGCAGCTGAAGGCCTAAAATAGTGGTTTACGCAGGTTACTTAACCACCTCAGCCCCGGAAGATTTAGCTGCTGAATGACCGGGTCATATTTTGCGCTTTGGCACTGCGTCGTTTTAACTGACAATTGCGTGGACCTCCCAGAAGAGTTGAAGCTGTTATAGCTGCAAAGGGTGGGCCAACTCAATATTGAACCCTACGGACTAAGATTGGAATGCCATTAACCGATTGCCTACCGCCTGCCGCCTGATTGACGGCGGCAGAATGGCACTTTAAGGAGTATAGGGTGCACATGCGCGTATGCACGTGGCGTGACGTAGGAGATCGTGCATGTGGCAATCGGCCACGATGGCCGCCGGCTACTAGCGATTGCTCCTGAGAATGGAGATCTGCCAATGTAAACTGACAGAGCTCCGTTCTGTCAGGGGCGAGGAGAGCGATCTGTTGTTCCTAATGCTTAGGAACAACAATCGCTCTCCTCACCCAGGCAGTCCTATCCCCCCACAGTTAGAATCACTCCTTAGGGAACACATTTAACCCCTTGATCACCCCCTAGTGTTAACCCCTTTCCTGCCAGTGACATTTATACAGTAATCAGTGGCTATTTATAGCACTGATCGCTATATAGATGTCAATAGTCTCTAAATAGTGTCAAAAGTGTCCGCCGCAATGTCGCAGTCCTGATAACATTCGCAGATCGCCGCCATTACTAGTAAAAAAAAATAATAATACTAAAAATGCCATAAATCTATCCCCTATATTGTAGACGCTATAAAATTTGCACAAACCAATCAATATACGCTTATTGCGATTTTTTTTTTATATCAAAAATATGTAGAAGTATACATATCGGCCTAAACTGAGAAAGAAATGTGTTTTTTTATATACTTTTTGGGGGTATTTATTATAGCAAAAAATAAAAAAATATTGTTTTTTTTTTTCAAAATAACTCATCTTTTTTTGTTTATAGCGCAAAAAATCAAAAACGCAGAGGTGATCAAATACCACCAAAAGAAAGCTCTATTTGTAAAAAAAAAAAAAAAAGGACGTCAATTTTGTTTGGGTACAACGTCACACGACCGCGCAATTTGTTAGTTAACCACTTGCCGCCCGCCCATTGTCAAATGACGGCGGCAAAGTGGTTGTAAAATCCTGACAGGATGTCATATGAAGTCCTCAGGATTTTGAGCCGCTGCGCGCCCCCGGGGGCGCGCATCGCGGCGATCGTTGTTGCGGGGTGTCAGTCTGACACCCCGCAACTACGATCTTGATAAAGAGTCTCTGACGGAGACTCTTTACCACGTGATCAGCCATGTCCAATCACGGCTGATCACAGTGTAAATAGGAAAAGCCGGTAATCGGCTTTTCCTCACTCGCGTCTGTCAGACGCGAGTAGAGGAGAGCCGATCGGCTGCTCCTCTGACAGGGGGGGTCTGTGCTGATCGATTATCAGCGCAGCCCACCCTGAGGATGCCCACACTGGACCACCAGGGACGCCACCAGACCACCAGGGATGCCCATCAAAAGGTATGCCACCCTAGACCACCAGGGATGACACACAGTGCCCACAATGGATGCCAATCAGTGCCCAGAATGGGCATCACTGATTGGCATGCATTATTGTTTGGCACTGATTGGCATCCATCAGTAAAAAACAATGCCGCCTATCAGTGCCTATCCGTGCCGACTATCAGTGCCTATCCGTGCCACCTATCAGTGCCCATCCATGCCGCCTATCAGTGCCCATCTGTGCCGACTATCAGTGCCCATTCATGCCGCCTATCCATGCCAATCCGTGCCGCCTATCCATGCCAATCTGTGCCAGCTATCAGTGCCAATTTGTGCCACCCATCAGTGCCCATCCGTGTCGCCCATCAGTGCCCATCCGTGTCGCCCATCCGTGTCGCCCATCAGTGCCGCCTATCAGTGCCCATCAATGCCACCTCAGTGCCACTTCATTGGTGCCACCTCATCGGTGCCCATCAGTGCCCATCAGCGCAGACCTATCAGTGCCCATCAGTGAAGGAGAAAACTTACTTATTTACAAAGTTTTGAAACTGAAACAAAAAAAAACATATTTTTTTTCAAAATTTTCGGTCTTTTTTTATTTGTTTAGCAAAAAATAAAAAACGCAGAGGTGATCAAATACCACCAAAAGAAATCTCTATTTGTGGGAAAAAAATGATAAAAATTTAATTTGGGTACAGTGTTGCATGACCGCGCAATTGTCATTCAAAGTGTGAGAGCGCTGAAAGCTCAAAATTGGTCTGGGCAGGAAGGTGTTTAAGTGCCCGGTATTGAAGTGGTTAAAGCTACGCAGTGCCGAATCGCAAAAAATTGCCAGGTCAGGAAGGGGGTAAATTAGTAGTTAAATTTCATGTGCAAAGGCAGGTGTCCCAATACTTTTGGCAATATAGTGTATTCTAGGGGTATCTTATTTAGCGAGTACAGTATCTAAAACATTTTTTATTTTATTTTTACCTTACAGAGTTCAGATTTAATATGGAGTTAAACATTTACATATAGACTATAGGATAAACAAATTAAATAAAATAAGAAAATAAGAATTAAGGAAGAAAACATTTTTTTATTAGGAATATAACCAAATATACACACGGTATATCATTCAATTAGGATGGTAAACAAGAAACAAACTGTAATTTTAAATGTCATGGCGTGCCTAAAATAAAAATGTTTTTGTGTTAAATATGACCTTTGTATGCATACACAGACATTCTTTAAGAAAATCTCATATACAAGCAAGATTTTTTCCCATGACAGCATAGTGATTGGTGTTTGATGAGTGGTGCATGCAAATTTCATTGCTCACTGAGACGGTCATATTCATTATTCTTTTAAATTGTAATTAATTTGTAAGTAAAAATGTTGACATGTGCATTCTATAGTGCACCTAACAGAAGGCACAAAGCAGTATTATATGGATGTGCAACGTGCACAGAAAACTATGAATGCACCATGCATATTAACTGCTTCAGCCCCGGGAGATTTTACCCCCTTCCTGACCAGAGCACTTTTTGTGATTCGACACTGAGTTGGTTTAACTGACAATTGCGCGGTCGTGCGCCGTTGCACCCAAACAAAATTGACGTCTTTTTTTACCCACAAATAGAACTTTCTTTTGGTGGTATTTGATCACCTCTACGGTTTTTATTTTTTGCGCTATAAACAAAAAAAAGATTTTGAATTTTGAAAAAAAATACGCAATATTTTTTACTTTTTGCTATAATATATATCCCACACAAATATATAAAAAAAATATTTTTTTCCTCAGTTTAGGCCGTAAAAATAAATAAATAAAAAAAAAAAAAAAAAGGGAGGACTCCACTGCCGCCATTTTTATTTACCAAGCGCTTGAAAAACACTTCTAAAATGTAAGTGTGTGACTATCTTTTTAATAAATGTACTGGTTATACGAGATTACGATATACGGTTCTATTTCTTTATCCTACTTCATTTATCGATTGGAATCTGATATCATTTACTCCGATACGGAGACGGACCTTCCTAAACTTTGGGGATGCAATTCCAGAGGTTACAGCCTGACTGCCTGCTGATACTATAAAGCGTTTGTGACTCATAGAACATATGTTCTTTTGGGGCTGAACCATCTGGTAAGCCTACATCCTCATAGGTGATGGTGCTGTCACAGTGGTGGTTATACGATGCATCCTTGGATTTAGTGGTCCAACGATCGTTCAACCTTTGATTCAAACACTTGGGACTCTTTTTGCACTTTAAGACATTTTTGTTAATAATTTTTCTCGTTTCCTTTTTTTCCAATTTTTTTGATGTTATTATGATTGGACACTTTTATATTAACACATGTGTGATTATTAGTTTACTTTATTAGTTATACTGCGATTTGTTTAATTAAGACACACAGCTGGTATCACAGATTAATTTTATAAACATTTATTCATTTATATATATACATACATATATATATATATATATATATATATATATATATATATATATATATATATGTTGTTTTTTGGCACTAGTTTAGCTGGGCTATTTATTTTCTTTATACTTTCTTTATCTTTAAACAAAATGATCTATTTGTTTTGTTAGCTGCTAGTAGGAATTTTTTGGCAGCGCAGTGTTTCTTTATTTTATATGTAGGCTGATACGTATTCTTCTACATATTTTTGGTAAAAAAATCACAATAAGCGTATATTGATTGGTTTGCGCAAAAGTTAAAGCGTCTACAAAATATGGGAAAGTTGTATGGGATTTTTATTACAAATGTTTTTTTTTTTTTTTTACTAGTAATGGCGGTGATCTTCGATTTTTATCGTGACTGCGACATTATGGCAGACACATCAGACAATTTTTACACATTTTTGGGACCATTGCCATTTACACAGCGATCAGTGCTATAAAAATGCACTGATTACTGTAAAGATGTCGCTGGCAGTGAAGGGGTTAACACTAGGGGGCGATCAAGGGGTTAACTGCGTTCCCTGCTACGTGTTCTAACTGAAGGGGGGATGGGACTTGCTAGGGGAAGAGATAGATCGCTGTTCATGCTTTGTATGAACACACGATCAGTCTCTTCTCCCCTCAGAGAACCGGTGTAAACACAGAGATCCCGGTTCTCGTCGTGTCACGAGCGATCACATCGGCTCCGGGGGCGAGCGGCCCCTAGTGGCCACAGGGCGAAGCGACGTTACATAATGTTGTTTTGCCCAGCTGTGCCCTTCTGCCGCAGTACAACTGCGGCGGCTGGTCAGCAAGTGATTAAACATCATGTGGTATGTGTAGTCTTACTTGAATCAAAGTGTCCTTTGTTTATTTCTTCCAGATCTGTGCAGTAATCCTATTTGAAAATGCTGTCCTTTTCTTCTGTACAGGAGTTTCCTTGTAAGACCGGTCGCTGCTGCTCTCTCTCATTGTGCAGGGTGACTGGTCTTGCCTCCGCCCCCTCCTGTAATTTTATGCAGGCAGTATATAATGTATATATGCCGGGCTCACCCATGCCTCTGCTCTCTGCAGGCTATCTACAGTAGACATGTGTGATTAGTTTTGTACGAATCAAAAATTCGCACGAATTTCCGGAAATTCGTACATTCGTACAAATCCGAAATACGAATATTTTTATGCATACGAATTCTGTACGAAATATGAAATTTCATTTACGAATTTCGGATCCAAGTTAACAGAAACGTGACTGGTGTTTTGTTCACCAATCGCTCAGAGGAAGTCAGCACAGCACTGAAGAAATGACACTTTGCTACAATGTAAAGTAGTGAGTATACAGCTTGTATAACAGTGTAAATTTGCTGTCCCCTCAAAATAACTCAGCTGGCAACAAAAGTGAGTACACCCTAAGTGAAAATGTCCAAATTGGGCTCAATTAGCCATTTTCCCTCCCCAATGTCATGGGACTCATTAGTGTTACAAAGTCTCAGGTGCGAAACGGGGACCAGGTGTGTTAAATTTGGTGTTATCGCTCTTACTCTCTCATACTGGTCACTGGAAGTTCAACATAGCACCTCATGGCAAAGAACTCTCTGAGGATCTGACAAAAAGAATTGTTGCTCTACATAAAGATGGCCTACGCCAGGGGTCTTCAAACTATGGCCCTCCAGTTGTTCAGGAACTACAATTCCCATCATGCCTAGTCATGTCTGTGAATGTCAGAGTTTTACAATGCCTCATAGGATGTGTAGTTCTGAAACAGCTGGAGGGCCGTAGTTTGAGGATCCCTGGCCTAGGCTATAAGAAGATTGCCAAGACCCTGAAACTGAGCTTCAGCACGGTGGCCAAGACCATACAGCGGTTTAATAGGACAGGTTCTACTCAGAACAGGCCTCGCCATGGTCCACCAAAGAAGTTGAGTACATGTGCTCAGCGTCATATCCAGAGGTTGTCTTCGGTAAATAGATGTATGAGTGCTGCCAGCATTACTGCAGAGGTTTAAGGGGTGGGGGGTCAGCCTGTCAGTGCTCAAAACCATACGCATCAAATTGGTCTGAATGTCTGTCGTTCCAGAAGGAAGCCTCTTCTAAAGATGATGCACAAGAAAGCCTGTAAACAGTTTGCTGAAGACAAGCAGACTAAGGACATGGATTACTGGTAACCCCCCCCCACTCGCATACCCCCACAACCACCGGGCAAGTGTTGTAGGGATGAGACCCTTGTCCCCATTAACATTATATGGTGTGGTTTTGCACTAAAATAAATTTTATTATATTTTTTCCTGAAAATTTGCGTTCAAGAAACAGTTGCGCAAATATCTTGTGAAACAAAAATTTTCAACTATCACCTTTTTATTCTACAGGGCCTCTGCTTTCAGAAAATATATAATATTCTGGGGGTTTAATTAATTTTATTCTCATGAATTAAGATTTTTACATGTATGCGCAAAAAAAAAAAAATGGCTCTGGAACCGAACTGGTTAAGAACTCAAAAATGTGTCAGGCACCTCATTGAACTTAACCCATAAGCATCGTACACACGATCAGATTGTCCGATGGGAAATGTTTGATGTCAGGCTGTTGGCGGTAAATCCGACCGTGTATATGCTCCATCGGACAATTGTCGTCTGTTGTCGGATTTTCCACACAAGTCCGTTGGACAAAAGTCCAAAGTACAAACACGCATGTTCAGAAGCAAGGATGAGCCGGAAGCTGTCAGTCTTGTAAACTAGCACTCGTAATGGAGAATTAACATTCGTGATGTGGCAAATTGTGAAATCTCGAAATGCAGCGCACAATTCTCTTCTTCTTTAATGGGATAATAATGAAGCTGCTTTGCTGGTGATACTGATGGAGTTATTGCAAACTAATTTTTCAAAGGCTTTTTTTTTTCTAGTGATATCAAGAATAATATTATTATGTTTTTTGTTTTGTTTTTTTTTGGGCAAGTTACCACAACACCATTATCCCGTAGTTTTTACGATCAAAGATACAACTATGTTGGTGTCCCTTGTCAATTTTACATTGTATTTTTTAAATTGTAACTGCAGACTCCCAAACTGTAAAGTAAAACAAATAGCCAAGTATTATTCTCCACAATTTTTTTATTGTGCATTAACCACTTTCAGACCGGACCAATTTGCGATTCGGCACTGCGTCGCTTTAACTGACAATTGCGCGGTCGTGCGACGTGGCTCCCAAACAAAATTGACGTCCTTTTTTTCCCGCAAATAGAGCTTTCTTTTGGTGTTATTTGATCGCCCCTGCGGTTTTTATTTTTTGCGCTATAAGCAAAAATAGCGTCAATTTTGAAAAAAACGCATTCTTTTTTATTTTTTGCTATAATAAATATCCCCCAAAAATATATAAAATTTTTTTTTTTTCCTCAGTTTAGGCCGATACGTATTCTTCTACATATTTTTGGTAAAAAAAATCGCAATAAGCGATTATTGATTGGTTTGCGCAGAAGTTATAGCGTTTACAAGATAGGGGATAGTTTTATAGCATTTTTATTAATAATTTTTTTTTTTTTATTAGTAATGGCGGCGATCAGCGATTTTTATTGTGACTGCGACATTATGGCGGACACATCGGACATTTTTGACACATTTTTGGGACCATTGTCATTTATACAGCAATCAATGCTATTTAAATGCATTGATTCCTGTATAAATGACACTGGCAGTGAAGGGATTAACCGCTAGGTGGCAGTGTAGGGGTTAAGTATGCCTAGGGGTGTGTTTATTACTGTGGGGGGGGGGGGGGTGGCTGTCAGCTAGTGAATGCTGATCTCTGTTCCAATCACAGGGAGCAGAGATTGGCGTCACTAGTTGCTAGGCAGAACGGGGAGATGCTGTTTATTTCCGCATCTCCCCGTTCAGCCTTCCCGTGAGACGATCGCGGGTGTCCCCGCGGCGATCGAGTCCGCGGGACCCGCGACCGGCCTCACGGGGGTCCCGACCGGCGCGGCGGCATTTTAAAAGGGACTTATATATACGCCCTTATGCCTATCGGTGCCATTCTGCCGACGTACATCGTCGTGAGCCGGTCGGGAAGCGGTTAAAAAAAGAAAACAAATAAAATTAGACATGCTATCTGCCAATAGAACTTAACCAAAAAGTGCATTCTATGCATCCAAAAATATAGAAAATATACCAAATCAAATCCTTATTCAACCAAAAAAATTATGTCAAAGCAATAAATCCAAGGCCAATAATAAATAACACGTTAAACAAATGTGTAAATAAATTTAAATAAATAAATAAATAACATCTCCTCCGATTCCGCAACATGGCTGGTTGACGAACGGCTGCTCAGAAACGAACTGAAAAGCACGAAATTAAAAGTGCGAAAAGAAAAGCACGAATTAACACTCACCAAACTTCTACTAACACGAAATTAGCAGAAGGAGCCCAAAGGGTGGCGCTAAAGAGCTTAAAAACAACGTAGTACGTCACTACGTTCGTATTTGTTGGCCAACAATTGTGTGCCTTGTGTATGCAAGACAAGTTTGGGCCAACGCTCTTCTGACAAAATTCCACGGTTTTGTTGGCCAACAATCCGATCGTGTGTACGAGGCTATAGCGTGCCTGCAGTTTTTACAAAGTTGCTGAATTCCTGAAGTTACACATACCTAAGAACTTTTTTTTTGTAAAATTCTTTTTTTATATTTATTTTTTTAAATTCAATAATCTTTTTATTCATTTTCTTTACACACATATATACAAAATACACTTTCACATTCCAGATACACCCTTTCCAGATACAGCTATTCTACCACCAAAAAAAAAAGGGGAAAAACACAGACAACAGGGGACAAAATTATATTTTCTCTCTCCCTCCTCCCCCCATCCTTTTAGATTAACAACAGGGATTGATAAAAGCAACTTTTCCTCTTCCCTCCCCAATCTCTTGAAGACCGACTCAACCATAATCCAATAATTCCCTCCAACCTGTCCAAATGGCTTCAAACTTCCCTTGATTATTTCTGTGTAAGTAAATATATTTCTCCTTGACCATGGTTTCTCTTATTTGTAACCTCCATTCCCCCAACGTTGGAGGATATTTAGAGACCCATTTCTGGGCTATCAATTTCCGAGCTTGAAACAAGCATCTCGTTATTGTAATCTAAGTATTATTTGATATATTGGGTTCTTTTACTTTATTTAAAGTGGTCGTAAACCCTTACAAACCACTTGGACCTACAGGCCTAGATTAAGGCTTACCTGTAGGTCAAAGAAATATCTCTTAAACCTACAAGGTTTAGGAGATATTTGACAAAAGACAGGCACCACTGTCTACGGCGCATGCGCCGTAGACAGCGGCGCGCAGGCGCACTGAGAAAGCCGCTCTCAATGCGATATGCCGCGAGTGACGCGAGTGACGTCATCGCGGCACCGTCGAATGACAGTGATGGAACCGCGAGACCCACAAAGAAGATGGAGGCGCCATACACAAGGGGACAGCGGTGACATCGCTGGCTCCTGTGTCAGGTAAGTGACACATAATGGACTACTATGCGATGCATAGTAGCCCATTATGCTTTACCTTTGCAGGGAAACAAAGAGGAAGTAAACCCATCAGGGTTTACTTCCTCTTTAACAGACATATTCTAGGATCCGCTACTAAGTTAATACCCAGTATATTATTTATATTTTTAATTATATCCTGCCAATAACGATGAAGCTTGGGGGCACCTCCATAGCATTTATTTAATTTTTAGATGACTTCTGGAGAACTTTTGGTAAAATAAAAAAAGAGTTCTGCACTTTTTTTGCATGAAAAACATTATTTTAAATAAGTCATGCATTACGTGTATCGTACCACAGTGCCAATCACAATTATTTTCCTTCTCAATGCAGCAATCTGATAAAACAGTCAGGGAATCATAGATTTGGCTAAAGCAGTGTCCATTTTTGAAAACAGTAATGAGCAATGTTCTAGGCTTGTGTCACATCTAATATATGTGTGTATAATATACTGTATATGAAAAAAAATAAAATAAAAATCTTTTTAAAAAATGCTGTCACTTTATGCCAAGAGATTTCTGCCACTGTCACCTGTCTTATTAACATCTTGACAGCTCCGATATGTCTGTGGCCCGGCTTCTCTGAGTAATAGCCTCTGTGTTAAATAAGCTACTGACATGGAAAAAAATTAACACGCTGTGAGATAAAAATCCATAACCATTAGTAATTATTCACCTTCAAATTGGAAAGGCACATTATTTTTTCTCTATTGCTCCGCTATCTAAGGCTCTGGGTTATTTTTCTGCATCATTTAATGCTTTTTATTAAATTGTGTTGATCAAACCATTCAATAGCTTCATTCATCTGTCTTCTTTATGTCCCAATGTGCAACGGGGAGAATGATAGCGAGGCAATACCTATTATATAACCTTCATCTTTCTAATAACAATTGTTGTTAATAATAGTACTGTACATTTTTTGTAAGATTTTTTTTTTCATACAATGTTAGAGGCTAACGATTACAAACATTCAGAGGTCTGTAAAAAAAAAAAACAATGGTATGGTCTGCATAGAGCATAGAATCCTGTTCAATATAATGAGTCAACCTCATCTTGCATAAACTATATTACACTATATTACCGAAAGTATTGTGACGCCCGCCTTTACACACACATGAACTTTAATGGCATCCCAGTCTTAAGACCCATACACACGATCTGACTTTTGACAACAAACAACAATTAGCTGTTTTAAGGAAACATCCGACCGTGTGTACGCTCCATCAGACAAACCTTTTTGGTTTTCATCTGACTTTTGTTGACTGTGCGAATGGACAAACTTTCCGTCAACAAAAGTCTGATGGAGCAAAGTTCGATTGTGTGTAGAGAAAACCATCGGACTTTTGTACAGAGTACAAACACGCATGCTCAGAACCAATGCAAAAGATCAGACAACAATACAGAAGTTGACCAAAGGTGGCGGTAAAGAGCTGAAAAACCACGTGATTTGGTGAAAGTTGGCTGAAAAAGTCCTGCCGTGTGTATGCAATACAAGTTCTTACAAATACGACGTCCTTTGTACACAAATCCACGGGAAAGTTTGTACAAAGTATGAATGTGTGTATGGGCCTTTAGTCCGTAGGGTTCAATATTGAGTTGGTCCACACTGTGCAGATATAATAGCTTCAACTCTTCTGGGAAGGCTGTTCACAAGGTTTAGGAGTGTGTCTATGGGAATGTTTGACCATTCTTCCAAAAACGCATTTGTGAGGTCAGACACTGATGTTGGTTGAGAAGGCCTGGCTTGCAGTCTCCGCTCTAATTCATTCCAAAGGTGTTCTATCGGAGGTCAGGACTGTGCAAGCCAGTCAAGTTCCTCCACCCCAAACTCGCTCATCCATGTCTTTATGGACGTTGCTTTGTGCACTGGTGTGCAGTCATGTTGGAACAGGAAGGGGCCATTCCCAAACTATTCCTGAAAAGTTGGGAGCATGAAATTGTCCAAAAGGTCTTGGTATGCTGACGCCTTAAGTGTTTCCTTCACTGGAACTAAGGGTTCAAGCCCAACCCCTGAAAAAACAACCCCACACCATAATCCCCCCTCCACCAAATAATTTGGACAAGTACCCAAAGCTATTTCCATAAAGACATGGATGAGTGAGTTTGGGGTGGAGGAACTTGACTGACCTCAACCCGATAGAACACCTTTGGGATGAACTAGAGTGGAGACTGCGAGTCAGGCCTTCTTGTCCAAATCAGTGCCTGACCTCACACTTCTGGAGGAATGGTCAAACATTCCCATAAGACACACTCCTAAACCTTGTGGACAGCCTTCCTAGAAGAGTATAGTAGGTGAGGTTAAAAAAAGTCCATCAAGTCCAACCTATGTGTGATTATAGATGTATGTGTTATAGCTGCAAAGTTATTGTTATTAGAATCATATTTTTATTACTCCATTGTCGAGGAGCTAGAACAATGTCCATAAACTCTCAACAAAACGACATAACAAAAAAATCTAAGAAAAGGATGAGATAGGGGAGTAGAAGTTATTCTCTATATTTAAAATCACACCTACTGGTGTGTTATCATCTGCTTCCTCTTAGATTATTTGAATGTCATCTTTTTGACATCTTACCAATATCACTCAAGCACTTTGACAGTTAGATGTTAGAAATCTGTTAAAAAAAATTTTTTATGATGCATTCATATTAACTTTCTAAAATCATAGCAGTGCCGTATTTACAAGGGGGCAAAAGGCACAAATGCCCTGTGCCCCCATTCCAGAGGGGATTCAGACTTCCTTTGTAAAAAACTAAAACCTTATTTCCCCTCAAGACTTCAGTAGTGTGTTTGTTGAGGAAATTGACAAATTTGCAGCCTTTGCCAAGCTCTGGTCATGTCTCACTCCATCTCAACAGACACGTTTATTACATGATGAAGGGCTTCCAGGTGTTCATGTAGCTTTGAGTGCCGGTTCACACTACAGCGACTTGGGATCCGACTTGTAAGACCTTAAGTCGCCCCAAGTCGCTGGACATAAGAAACTCCATTCTAATGAATGAGAGCCATCTTAATGTACACTACTGAAATCGCTCCGACTTCAGAAAAGGATCCTGTACTACTTCAAAGTGACTTCTAGGTGACTTGTACCCATAGATTTTAATGGAAGTCGCCTCCAAGTCGGATCCCCATCTATATTGAAGCAACTTTACAGGAAAAAGAAAATAATTTACCCAGGAAAGAGAACAGGAACAACAATTATGTCACAAGAGTTGATTAGCTATGATTGGTCACAGGCAAAGTTACCTGTCCTGGAGGCGACTTTAAGTTTGCGTTGTAAGTCGCACTGAAGTCGCCTCCAAATTGCTTTGCAAAGTGGTGCTGTAAGTTGGGTTGCCCCTGTGTGAACCAGCACTAAGAATATATTTGAGCATGATGGTCACTAGTTGTTCAGAAGAAAGGCCATTCAGCAAATTGGCACTGATAAAGTATTATCTGAGAACCACGATGACCCATGAATAACTTAAGGCATGGTTCACACTGCCACGACTTGGGATCCGACTTAGAAAAGGTTTCTGTACTACTTCAAGGTGACTTCTATCCCACTTGTGCCCATAGACTTTAATGGAAGTTGTCTCCAAGTCAGATTCTTATCTTAATTGATGTGATTTGGATCCAACATTACTGGAAGATTACCCAAGCATTCCTTGACGTTGCCTCAAAGTTGCTTCGAAGTTGCCTTGAAGTTGCTTCAAAGTTGCCTTGAAGTTACCTCAAAGTTGCCTTGAAGTTACCTCAAAGTTGCCTTGAAGTTGCCTCAAAGTTGCCTTGAAGTTCCTCCGAAGTTGCCTTGAAGTTGCCTCAAAGTTGCCTGGCAAAGTCGTGCTGACTTTCATGTCCTGGCAGTGTGAGCCACTGCCTACTAGCTGTTGAGAACAGTATCCTCAAGATGATACAGTTGATGAGTTAGGCACTTAATGCGGTGCGGGATTATTAAAAGAATGAAGAATGTCCCCCGCCATAGCTCCAAGGTGTTTTCTTTTTTTTTTTTTTTTTTTTTTATTGTATTTTTATTAAATTTACAGAACAAATACAGTATAATTATGCATTACAATTTGCACTGAGCACAAATGTTTAACCAGTAGCTGACCGCCCACTGTCAAATGACGGCGGAGCGGTGCAGCTACTGTGGCGGGCTGCCGTCATATGATGGCGCTCGCTCTTTGGCCACTAGGGGGCGCGCGCGCTTGCCGCGGGGGGCGCGCGCGCGTGCCCGCCGCGTAGCTGGGGACCTGATGCGCGTGCCCGGCGGCCGCGATGACCGCCAGGCACCCTCAATTGCCCGGTAAGTGAGCAGGACGTGGATCGGTGTATGTAAACACACCGATCCACGTCCTGTCAGAGGAGAGGAGACCGATGGTGTGTCCCTTGTACATAGGGACACCGATCGGTCCCCTCCCCCAGTCAGTCCCCTCCCCACACAGTTAGAATCACTCATATAGGGAACATATTAACCCCTGCAGCGCCCCCCTAGTGTTAACCCCTTCCCTGCCAGTCACATTTATACAGTAATCAATGATTTTTATAGCACGGATCGCTGTATAAATGTGAATGGTCCTAAAAATGTGTCAAAAGTGTTCGATATGTCCGCCGCAATGTCAGTCATGATAAAAATCGCAGATCGCCGCCATTACTAGTAAAAAAAAAATAATAATAAGAAAGCTATAAATCTATCCCCTATTTTGTAGACGCTATAACTTTTGCGCAAACCAATCAATATACGCTTATTGCGATTTTTTTTACCAAAAATATGGAGAAGAATACGTATCTGCCTAAACTGAGGAAAAAATTGGTTTTAAAAAAAAAAAAAATTGGATATTAATTATAATAAAAAGTTAAAAATATTATGTTTTTTTTCAAACTTGTCCCTCTTCTTTTGTTTATAGCGCAAGAAATAAAAACCGCAGAGGTGATCAAATACCACCAAAATAAAGCTCTATCTGTGGGGAAAAAATGATAAAAATTGTATTTGGGTACAGCGTTGCATGACCGCGCAATTGTCATTCAAAATGCAACAGCACTGAAAGCTGAAAAATGGCTTGGTCAGGAAGGGGGTGTCTGTGCCTGGTAGGCAGGTAGTAAAGAATGTAACAAAAACTTTAAATACAGGTGATTAATGTCCAACAATGCAGGGCACAAAAGTGGACTGCATAGTCCTTCAGTATAATTAACATACAGTTCACATAAAAATACATACGGCATCGAATAAAGGAGCCAATATGAGGTGACACAATTATAAGAGGTACAGTGCCTTGCGAAAGTATTCGCCCCCCTTGAACTTTTCAACCTTTTGCCACATTTCAGGCTTCAAACATAAAGATATAAAATTTTAATTTTTTGTGAAGAATCACCAACAAGTGGGACACAATTGTGAAGTGGAACGAAATCTTATTAAACTTTTTTAGCAAATAAAAAACTGAAAAGTGGTGCGTGCAAAATTATTCGGCCCCTTTACTTTCAGTGCAGCAAACTCACTCCAGAAGGTCAGCGAGGATCTCTGAATGATCCAATGTTGTCCTAAATGACTGATGGTGATAAATAGAATCCACCTGTGTGTAATCAAGTCTCTGTATAAATGCACCTGCTCTGTGATAGTCTCAGGGTTCTGTTGAAAGCGCAGAGAGCATCATGAAGACCAAGGAACACACCAGGCAGGTCCGTAATACTAGTGTGGAGAAGTTTAAAGCCGGAGTTGGATACAAAAAGATTCCCAAGCTTTAAACATCCCAAGGAGCACTGTGCAAGTGATTATTTTGAAATGGAAGGAGTATCAGACCACTGCAAATCTACCAAGACCTGGCTGTCCCTCTAAACTTTCAGCTCAGACAAGGAGAAGACTCATCAGAGATGCAGCCAAGAGGCCCATGATCACTCTGGATGAAGTGCTGAGAACTACAGCTGAGGTGGGAGAGTCTGTCCATAGGACAACAATCAGTCGTACACTGCACAAATCTGGCCTTTATGGAAGAGTGGCAAGAAGAAAGCCATTTCTCAAAGATATCCATAAAAAGTCTTGTCTAAAGTTTGCCACAAGCCACCTGGGAGACACACCAAACATGTGGAAGAAGGTGCTCTGGTCCGATGAAACCAAAATCCAACTTTTTGGCCACAATGCAAAACGATATGTTTGGCGTAAAAGCAACACAGCTCATCACCCTTAACACACCATCCCCACTGTCAAACATGGTGGTGGCAGCATCATGGTTTGGGCCTGCTTTTCTTCAGCAGGGACAGGGAAGATGGTTAAAATTGAGGGGAAGATGGATGCAGCCAAATACAGGACCATTCTGGATGAAAACCTGTTGGAGTCTGCAAAAGACCTGAAACTGGGACTGGGACAAATAAACGTATCCAGGTGTTAGAATGGCCAAGTCAAAGTCCAGACCTGAATCCAATCGAGAATCTGTGGAAAGAGCTGAAAACTGCTGTTCACAAACGCTCTCCATCCAACCTCACTGAGCTCGAGCTGTTTTGCAAGGAAGAATGGGCAAGAATTTCAGTCTCTCCATGTGCAAAACTGATAGAGACATACCCCAAGCGACTTGCAGCTGTAATCGCAGCAAAAGGTGGCTCTACAAAGTATTAACGCAAGGGGGCCGAATAATTTTGCACGCCCCACTTTTCATTTTTTTATTCGTTAAAAAAGTTTCAAAAATCCAATAGATTTCGTTCCACTTCACAATTGTGTCCCACTTGTTGGTGATTCTTCACAAAAAATTAAAATTTTATATCTTTATGTTTGAAGCCTGAAATGTGGCAAAAGGTTGAAAAGTTCAAGGGGGCCAAATACTTTCGCAAGGCACTGTATATGGTTAACAATAAATGTCTCCAAAGGAGCATAAGATGACCCTGACAGTTATAGGAGGAGAGTGGACAAGATAAGGACACGTTCAATGTAAAGGTGATGTATACCCATTAGCAACTATTAGGCGTGGGTGCCCCATATTCCGACCGGTCCCAGGGTTCCCAGATTTTATCAAACTAGGTAACGGAGTCATACACAGTGGCTGTTAGGTACTCTCCGAATCTCCGCTATCAGATGAAGAAATCTGGGCCACGGAGGAGGTGCATTAGACAGCCAACACAACGGGATAATCCTTTTTGCAGCTAATAAAATATAGGAAGTTAGTCGATTAGCTTTTTTAGTTAAGCCTGGAACTGGAAGTCCCAGTAAGCAGTTTAAGGTATCTACCAGAAGGGACACCCCACCACCTTCTGCACCAACAGCCCCACCTCACTCCAAAAGGGACGTATCAGGGAGCATTGACAGAAGATATGAAATAACGAACCAATTTCAGTCCCGCATCGCCAACAGCGCGGCGAGACCGAAGGGTCAAATTTATGGATGACATCAGGAGTTTTATACCAGAACATGAGAATCTTTATAGACGTTTCCCTTTGAGTAACACATTTAGAGGACTTAAAGGTGGAGGTCCAAATCCTGTCCCACATCTGGACAGTGATAGGTTTACCTAATAGATGAGCCCATTTGCCCATGTATAAGTGCGTGGTCTCAGTTAAAGGGGTTGACTCATGGAGGATATGGTGGATGGAGGATATTAATGCAACTGGTGGGGACCTTTAGCGCAAAGGTGTTCAAAAGAAGTGGGTTTGTCGAGGGTTAGAGATGGAGATTTGGAATAAAGGAAGTTTCTAACCTGTAGATAAAAATAAAACAAATGATTGGGTATATAAAATGTTTCACGTAGCATCTCAAAAGCATAGAAGCTTTGCGTAATGGGATGAACCAGGTTTCGAAGTTGAAAAAGGGGGGGGGGGGTTGAGCCACGCAGAGACTCTGCCCAGGGACAATCTGTCAGGTATAGTTCGGTTAAACAGCACATTCACAAGAGGGGGACAGGATGAGGTGAGGGAGTATCTCTTTTGACATTTTTGCCAGATGTTCAAAGTAAAGGTCATTGGAGCTGTGCACTGGCGCCTAAAGATGGGATCCAGGGATGGGGGGGCACCCCAGATTAAGGAGCATGGGTGGGTCAGAAATAGTACCCCCTTCTCAATGGCAGCCCACTCACTAGTTGCATGTAAGGAGGACCATGTGGTTATAGCTCTCAAATGTGTAGCATGGTAATATTTAACAATGTCCGGGGCTCCCAAACCACCCCTGGATCTTGGTGCAAACACCACTGAGCTTGCTAGACGGTGGGATCTGCCAGCCCATATGAATTTTAGAAAGTGCCTCTGAAGTGTTTTTAATTGTGGGGAAGGGATGTCAACAGGCAGTATTTCAAAGTGATAAAGTAATCTGGGTAGAATTGAAATTTTTAGGACATTAATCCTTTCCAGAAGGGACAGGGGATACTTTGTCCATAAGGTGTTTTCTTCTTCCGGTGCTGGCTTCATCCTCCTGTCCTCTCCTTCCTCTGTTTTCTTTTCTATGGTCTTCTCCCTCTGCTGTCTTCTTCCTCCAGCCTTCTCCCTCCGCTGTCTTCTTTTTATGGTCTCCTCCTCTGCTGTCTTCTTCCTCCGGTCTTCTTCATCCACTGTCTTCTTCCTCCAATCTTCTCCCTCCGACGATGTCTTCTTCCTCTGGTGCTGCAAACCCACACAAAAAGTAAAAAAAATAATCCTGCTCTAATGATGGCTCATGTGGTTATGTCAGCTACGGTGTCTGCCAGTTCTTATAAAGCTATGGGGTGTGGCTATCTGGTGACGTCACCCAGAGAACCTGCCCCCACGTGGTCGCCGGGTGACATCACTGCGTGGCCACGCCCCATACTGTAGCTATATAAGAACTGCCAGACACCGTAGCTGACATAACCACGGGAGCAGGCGTCAGAGCAGGATTGTTTTTTTTATTTTGAGTGGGGGGTTCCCTCTCAAGATCCCCACCAATATAACTGGGATTACAAAGGAATTTGGTGCACACAAAGTGAATTTTTATCCTTTGTTGATATTGAAGAATATACAGTAATTCAGTGAAGGTTTTTGTGCCTGCAGTTCAGCTTTAAGTAATTTCTTATTATAATCATGGGACGGAACAGTCAATTTCAAGTACCAAAATGAAAAAAAAAACAACACTTGAATTATTTGAATTATTATTATTTGAATAATTTCATTATTCTTTTGTGTTGAATATTCTGTATAGCTTTTTTTTTTCATATCATTAATGTTTAGGTTGTCACTCTTATGCCGTGTACACACGTCTCGAAAAATCTGACGGACTTTAGATTTAGAACATGTTTCAAATCTTTCCGACTGACTTAAGTCGAAAAATCCATTCGTCTGTATGCTAGCCCGACGGACGAAAACCGACGCTAGGGCAGCTATTGGCTACTGGCTATGAACTTCCTTATTCTAGTCCGGTCAAACGTCATCACGGTCAAATCCATCGGACTTTGGTGTGATTGTGTGTAGACAAGTCCGATTCAATGGAAGTCCGTTGAAAGTCCGTGGAAGTCAGACGGAATTCAGTCCGTCGAAAAGTCCGGTCGTGTGTACATGGCTTTAGTCCATTCTGACACATTGTTAAATTTACTGAATGTAAAATATACAATTTTAGCCTCAGGTAAGAGTGCTGTATTTTTCTAGTGGCTCACTTAGATTTTTCATAGTATAGCTTATGTTACTAAATAATAGAAAAAACATATACCGCCTACACTGCATTTGTGTATTTCTTTCAAGGAGGCAATGAAAAAAGAAGCTGAATAGCATTTGGAACAAAATCATTTAAGAGTTAAACAACATAATCATGTTAAAGGACTCTTGGTCCAGCTTGGATTATTGTAACTATGCATATACCATACCTGTGCAGAACAAGGCATAGTAAGTCAGTAATGGGGACAAGGTCAACTTTAGGGAGACCACAGGAAATGCAAGTGACTGAAGCAGACTCTGCCTTCTTTTGAAAGCTAAGTTCCATATGAACTGGCTAAACTTCTACTGTTTTTTAAACCCCTTGCTGCTTGCCTTTAAGGGGTTGTGAATACCTGGGGACAGAGATGAGCTTCCTGATCATATAATTACTATATAATTTGCCTATATAGATCAGTGATTAGAAGCCCAACCCTGGCTCCTGATTGGAAGCCAGTGAGGAGGGAGTGGGGTGCAGAGCCGAGCCGCACTTTGTGTGCCTATGGACACACAGAGAGCAGGCTCTGGAGTGAGCCCGCACAAGTGACCCCATAGCAAGCAGCTTGGGAACCCGAGAAGGGGAGGATCGGGGCTACTCTGTGCAAAACCATTACACAGAGAGAGACACACAGAGAGCAGGCTCTGTAATGAGCCTGCACGAGTGACCCCATAGCAAGCAGCTTGGGAACCCGAGAAGGGGAGGATCGGGGCTACTCTGTGCAAAACCTTTACACAGAGCAGGTACGTATAACATGATTGTTATTTTAAAGAAAAAAAAATATGGGTTTACAAATTACAAGCACTTTAAGTATAGCAATGAAAATCTACCTGTTTACATTTCTGGGAATCCAGTGCTGCCCAGGGTCTTGTGCACTTTGCTTGGTTATCTCAAGAAACCCTTCCCTGGTTATTTCTTTTGAACTACAAAACACCTCTCCCTATTTTATAGAGAAGGAAAAGAGGAAGCGCTTTGTATTCCTAACTTGCTATGTTAGGGTGACAACACTGGTTCTCCATAGATACAGTACAGTTATTGAGCGTTGACACCCTAGGACAGGAAGTGCGTGGGCTGCTGCTCCAGGTGACATTAAAGGAAGAAAAACTGAAAAGAAAACTAATTCAGCCACAACATTTAAGGACTGAAAAACTACAATATGTCACATTTTTTTTCTTGGGTTTAGATACGCTTTAAAGTGGTTGTACGCCCTGTTCAACCACTTTTACCCACGGGTAAGCCTATATTAAGGCTTACCTGTAGGTGCTGGAAATATCTCTTAAACCTCCACGGTTTAGGAGAGATTTACGAAAAAAAGCCGAGCGCCGATGACTACGGTGCATGCGCACTTTAGAAAGGGCATATCGTGCCGTTTCTAATAGGGGTCATACCGTGACTGGCGGCTCCCGGAAGGAAGAGGGGTGAAGATGAATGCTCCCTTCTACTGGGGACAACGTTGACATCGCAGGCTTCGGTTTCAGGTAAGTGACACATAATGGGCTACTATTCAACGCATAGTAGCCCATTATGCTTTACCTTTGCAGGGAAATAAAGAGGAAGTAAAACCCCTCAGGGTTTACTTCCTCTTTAAGCCCAAGTGTACTTTGGATTTGTCAGATTTAACTAGGTGATCACTGTATCTGCCGAATTTAAGATTAAAACTTGTAGTTGCCGCATATAACATGACAGCTTTAGCCAGTTATATAGAGAGATTGCTTTTTTCCTTATACGTATAATGTTTCTGTACAGTATTAGTACAATTACAGCAGAAAATGAAAAAATGCCAAGAAAGGAGCAGTGTTAACAGCTTTTTCTAGTTCAAACAAATTAAAATAGCAAAAAGCCCATAACGTGGACAGTTTACAAACATATAAAATGGAATTGCATGAGTCTAGCCTTTAAAATTTTAAAGCCTAACTGCTCCATATTTAAAATACATTTTAAGATACTGTGTAAAGTTAATAATTTGAACTAGATAAATATATATATTTTTTTACAGCACAGTATTTTCTTCTGAGTGTCCATTGTTTATAGAGAGTTTACTGCCACCAATTCTATAAATAAGTGTTTTTTTGTTTGCTTTATAAAAGAGGTGATGCAAAAGTTCACGGTCCATGCAGAATTATGTACTGTTAGAAACCTGGAGATATGTAACTTTCTAATTTAAGTCCTGAGGCACTTTCCTTTATTTTAAACCTCCAAGTGAAATACATTTTTCATATATTTCCATTGCACACCATACTGGAATGGACCTGAGGTTTGCTATAACAGTTGCCAATATTTTAGAGTCATGCAGAACCCCATCACAAGTCTGATGAAGTGGTTTTCCCGGCTCCAAAATGTTGCACTAATTGCACTCTGATGTTGAGATGACCAGGGGTCTAGCCCAGTGGTCAGTAGCTATAGTAGTAAAGATGCTTCCCCTGACCAGCTGGATAAGTACACAAGCAGGTCACCATGGTGGATGACGCAGGCTCACCCGAGGTGCATGGTCTATGTACTAACCAGTGTTCACCGGAGCTCTTGATGGTAGAGTTGGGTTTTGCTGCATGTAAGAACATGGTCACAGTCCTTAGGATCTCCCCACGAGTAGGTGAGCAAGCTGGGCTCCAGTAGTAGATATAGCAGGTAGGGATTAAGCAGAAGCTTAGTCAGTAAACAAGCCAAAGATTGGTAACAAGTGGTTGCAGGTTTGGATCAAGCAGAAGTGTAGTTGGGCAACAAGCCAAGGTCAGTAACGAGTAGTAAAGATATGGATGACAGCAGAAGAGACAAGAGCGAGATATTGGTTGTGTCACAGATCAGCTGTGGAGCTGATCTGTGTCTTACTGGTTGCATAAGCTTTTTACCTTTTGCTGCTCTGCTCTTGCTGCTCTTGCTGCACTGACTTGCAGCTATGGGTGTCGCCGGCTTCACCTGATGATGAATATACCTTCCTTCCTGCTACTTCCTGTCCAGCCTCCCATGTGTCTCACTATTTAAATTCCACTCAGACCAGTTTCTGGTTGCTTGAGTTCCTGAGCCCCTTCCGTGCAACCTTTCCTAACCTAACTTCATGTGGACTGATCTCTTGTGTACCGACTCGGCTAGTTCTCCTGATTACGTCTGTCCACTACCTGCCCTGACCATGGCTCATTATCTGGCTCTCCTTTTACTCCATCCATCCGTGGCTGCACTGTGTCTTCGGTACGCTCCTCATACGCTCCTCATGAGCAGGGTGAACCTGGGGTCAGCATGCAGCTACAGTATCTCAAAAGTGAGTACACCCCCCAAATCTTTGTAAATATTTTATTATATCTTTTCATTTGACAACACTGAAGAAATTGCACTTTGCGGCAATGTAAAGTAGTGAGTGTACAGCTATAACAGTGTAAGTTTGCTGTCCCCTCAAAATACTCAACACACACCCATTAATGTCTAAACCATTGGCAACAAAAGTGAGTGCACCCCTAAGTAAAAATGTCCAAATTAGGCCCAAAGTGGCAATATTTTGTGTGGCCACAATTATTTTACAGCACTGCCTTAAACCTCTTGGACATGGAGTTAAATGAGCCATTTTCCCTCCCCAGTGTCATGTGACTTCTTAGGTCTGAATGGGGAACAGGTGTTTAAATTTGGTGTTATCGCTCTCACTCTCTTATGCTGGTCACTGGAAGTTCAACATGACACCTCATGGCAAAAAACTCTCTGAGGATCTGAAAAAAAGAATTGTTGCTCTACATAAAGATGGCCTAGGCTATAAGAAGATTGCCAAGACCCTGAAACTGAGCCGCAGCACAGTGGCCAAGACCATACAGCGGTTTAACAGGACAAGTTCCACTTAGAACAGGCCTCGCCATGGTTGACCAAAGAAGTTGAGTGCACGTGCTCAGCGTCATATTGAGAGGGTGTATTTGGGAAATAGACGTGTGAGTGCTGCCAGTATTTCTGCAGAGGTTGAAGAGGTGGGGGGCCAGCCTGTCAGTGCTCAGACCATACGCCGCACGCTGCATCAAATTGGTCTGCATGGCTGTCGTCCTAGAAGGAAGCCTCTTCTAAAGATAATGCACAGGAAAGCCAGAAAACAGTTTGCTGAAGACAAGCAGACTAAGGACATGGATTACTGGAACCATGTCCCGTGGTCTGATGAGACCAAGATAAACTTATTTGGTTCAGATGGTGTCAAGTGTGTGTGGCGGCAACCAGGTGAGGAGTAAAAAGACAAGTTTGTCTTGCCTACAGTCAAGTATGGTGGTGGGAATGTCATGGTTGCTGGTACTGGGGAGCTACAGTTCATTGACATACTGAAGCAGAGCATGATCCCCTTCCTTCGGAGACTGATAAGACTGATAACGATCCCAAACACACCTCCAAGATGACCACTGCCTTGCTAAAGAAGCTGAGGGTAAAGGTGATGGACTGGTCAAGCATGGCTCCAGATCTAAACCCTATTGAACATCTGTGGGGCATCCTCAAATTGGAGGTGGATCTCTAACATCAACCAGCTCTGTGATGTTGTCATGCAGGAGTGGAAGAGGACTCCAGTGGCAACCTGTGAAGCTCTGGTAAACTCCATGCCCAAGAGGGTTAAGGCAGTGCTGGAAAAATAATGGTGGCCACACAAAATATTGACACTTTGGGCCCAATTTGGACATTTTCACTTAGTGGTGTACTCACTTTTATTGCCAGCGGTTTAGACATTAATGGCTGTGTGTTGAGTTATTTTGAGGGGACAGCAAATTTACACAAGCTGTACACTCACTACTTTACATTGTATCAAAGTGTAATTTCTTCATGGCTGTCACATGAAAATATATAATAAAATATTTACAAAAATGTGAGGGGTGTACTCACTTTTGTGAGATACTGTAAATCCAAACTCCCGTGAGGGGCTCCCTGGCAGAATACCGGCTGGCCCTTATATTCCACACCCTGGGGGAACCTGTGTCACCTGCTCTCCTGTGAGCTCACACCAGTGGCATTGTGACAGGTTGGAGAAGAGCACAATAATCTGGCAAACAGGAAGTGCAAAGGCAAGACTAAAATAGGACGTTTATAGGAGTTCGAGGTTACAATGTCAGACGGAGGAGCAGGCAGTCCGCGGAAAGCGTTCATTGAGGCCAGAGTTTTTTTTCTTTGTTTTCGGGTTCGGCAGTGCAGCGGGCCGCATGATATGGATCTACATCGGGGGACATTGTTTTTTATTTTTTAATAAAGGAATTGTCAAAAACTTATTTACTATCTTTATTCACTTTTTTACACATTTTTGGTGAATGGGTATAATGTACCCCATACTCATTCACATAGGGGGAGGGTGGGATCTGGGGGACCCCTTGTGGTACAAAAGGTGGTTAGAGGCTGCGGACAGGTTATGGAGGTGGTTAGAGATTGTGGACATCTGTGATTCTTTAAAATCTCACCGGGCACTGCCACTCTTATCTGGTTACTACTTCCTATGCAGTAAAACAAGGATTCTCCCATGCCAGTACCTTTCATCACTTACCACCAGAGCCATGGAATGAGCAGATACCATTCTACCAAGCATGAAACATAAATAAATGCTCCATAAATCATAAAACTGCGCCCTGCAGAGGCGCACTCACAGTGTGCAGCAGCACAGACTCAAACAGTCACAACAGGGCTGCCTTCAGCTCCACTCCTGGGCGGTGTGACAGGAATGCACCGCTGCCATGACATCATCCCTTGACTTCAGTTGGCGCGCTGCACAGCTTCTGCCAGACCCTCCCTGGGCCCTGCCCGCTGACACCGGGTTAATACAGGATCTTATCGGATCAGCTTGGGCATATTCCAGGAACTGCGCATACACAGTTCCGAGCTGAGCCGGTCCCATCCATTTTTACTGGCACTTTTCTCCAGCTACAGACATTTACAGGCAGAAGAAAAAATTGCCCTGTTTTTACAAGCTGCCTGTCAAAATATGGGCGGTTGGCAACACTGACTGTAGTGCTTAGCTTCTGTTAAAAGAAGTTGAAAAATAACAGACACTGGGCAGATAAACAAGTCAAAATAAGGGAAAGAGTCTCAGAAAACAAATGCAGCCACCACAAAATTAGTAAGCTGCAAAACAATATTTTTTTTGTTTAATACCACCATAAGGCTCCTTTGACATGGGGCAGACTCCAGCAGAGGATTTGTCCACTGATCCCCTGCAGATCAGAGCAGAGTGGGCAGATGAGAGGTCCATGTCAGCTCAGTTTATGCTTTGCTCTATGGGCGGTCGGATGTAAATGGACTCTGTTGTCAGCTTACACCCAACTACCCTTTGATCTGATTGCCCTAGATGAAGGGGGGGGGGGGGGTACCCTTCTGTTTGTTTTTAGCAGATCGGATTGTATTGGAGGTAGGCAGCTGTAAACAGACACAAGTCCATTTACAACCACCGGTCTATAGGGGTGAATGGAAGCTCTGATCAGGTCCTCCTGAAATGTGAATGGGGCCAATCTTGTGTTCCACAAGCTTCATCAACCAATGCTGTTTGCCCGCACGTCAGTTAGCTGATTAGTGGACATGCTGAAGAAGAGGTTAAGCATGATTCACACGCTCGCCATTCTACCACAGCAGCACCATGTGGCATTACACACTCAGATGACGCAAACAATACCTAAAAAACTAGAAGGATTTTGTTAATATTCACATTTCAAAATAGCTCCCCCTCTGTTCATCTTGTCCACCTGTTACTTGACTGGTTGGCTGAGTTTCCTTAGCCAGTAAATGCTGGGACTTGTAGAACATGGGATTGTACTTGGTTCTCCATGTTAGCCTGGATGGTCAGTGATGGATGGTGTCCTCATGCACTATTTTGGTTAATTTTAGCCACAGTAGATTAACAAAATCGTATCACAACATGGTGGAAATGTGGATATGCCCATAACGAAAAGTGCCTCGTCCTAGTTAAGAGATGATTTGGAATAGAAGGTAAATTGGACCTTTTAGGCACAGGTACACACATTTTCATAAAAACATATTATTTTATTACAAAAACTTTTATTTTTGTCAATGTCTTTTAAATTTTTGTAATAAAATAATATGTTTTTATGAAAATGTGTGTACCTGTGCCTAAAAAGTCCAATTTCCCTTCTATTCCAAATTTTAGCCACAGAATTAGGTTAGGTAGACCATGGGAAAATCTTATTTTATTCAAAAAGAAGGTATAGCATTTATATTGCTGATTTAAAGCGATTGTAAAGGAATTAAAAAAAGAAATAAGAAAAAGAAAATAGCAAACATCTCTATTCTTACCCACTATGTACAACGGAATTGCACAGAGCACCCCCGAACCTCCTCTTCTCGGGTCCCCCGCCAGCACTCTTGGCTCCTCCTCTCTGTCCAGTGCCCCCATGAGAAGCCGCTTCCCATGGGATCACTTGTCCGTGCTCGCTTCCGAGCCCTACTGCTGTCGTACATGTTGTACGTCACTGCGTTCTTGACGTTCGGAATTTCTGACAACATTGTGTGACCACGTGTATGCAAGACAAGTTTGAGCCAACATCCGTCGGAAAAAATCCCATGGATTTTGTTGTCGGAATGTGAGATTGTGTGTACGCGGCATAAGATTTGTACCTCCCTGTCACCCTCAGGTCCTTGCCGATGGTCCTTTCCCTCAGTTGAATGACACCCAATTCCTGTGAGCCGGGGACATCAAAAACATGCATCCTTGGGGCATGCCATCAACCCTGATGTAAAGAACAGTTCTCATTTCAATGTGATTATGGTGGGTTAAAAAATGCAAAGTGGTTATGTAATAAATAAACAAGGTCACTTTGTAAAATGATGGGGCCACACCAATGTTCTAACAAACCCATATATGTCATGCGGAATAGTATATTGGATATGTTGTAATACAGTGTTCATGTATTTTGTGCAACAGATACATCAGCCAGTAGATGGCAGTGTTTATAAGTTTGTAGCTGCTCTATGGTAAACGCTCTGTCTTCCCTGAATGGTAATAAAGTTTCCTGTTTGCAGTTAAGCAGCAGATAAAGTACATGTGGACTGTGCACTGTTTGTTCTGTAAGGCTTTATACAGAGTTTCTAACAGATATATTCATGCTTGCTTGGGGCTTGCTACAGTTTACTTAATGCTGACAGTTCAACAATGTGTACGTTAGTAGTTAATTTCACAAACGAGTCCCTAGGTAGAATGAATTTTAATTTTTTAATGCGATGATTGACAATGTGTGAGTACTTTTATGATATGACGGAGATGAGAGGTATTTAGCACAGTTATTATTAGTACATATTGTGGTGTGAATTGTGTTTCCAATTTTGAATGGTTGACTTCAAAACCTTTAATTAAATTAGGAGTGCTGGATTGAGATAATGCAGTCTGGGACGATTTTCTATCTTTTGGGGTTTTATCACATGCCAGAAAATTGTTTTTAGTATACGATCCTGGCAGTTTTGAGCTGGCTGTTCTGGGATTTAGTTCCATTTTTTTTTTGTTTGCAAAATTACTTTGGAGACTAACTATGTTGATGGAATGGACGTTTGCTTTAAAGATGCTATGCTATTATAGAAAAGCCATGGTTTAATGGAGTTTTATTACAGACTCTAAAGGGTAGTTCCCTTAGCAATGAGTAAGTAATCATGAAGACAATAGTTTTATTTAGACAGAAAATATTTTACTCCAGGTGGGGCAGATATGTAAAGTACATATAAAAGTATATTTAATATCTAACTCTTGGTAGGAAAAAAACACCATTGAAAGCAGTGAAATTTAATTCATTACATGTGTTTTTTTAATTTTTTTTTTATATCAGATTTTATTTTTGAAAATTTTATATAACAAATTACAGACAGAACAAATATTAAACAAGAACAAAAAAAAAAAAAAAGAAAGACAAACAAACACAAAATCTACAATATTTTTTTAATTCAACTAGTGTCAGGCTCGGTTCACACCTAAACCGTCCACGGACAGCAATGCTGTCGAATCAGGGCCGAATCTTTGCCTGAATTTGGCCCTGAAACAGAGGCAAAGCCACCCCGGAGACATGTGAACCGGCTCCAATTTGCATAGGTGTGAATCCAGCCTAAGGGTATTGGCTTCATGTAATCCTCTTTAAAGCAGCATTCAAATTTAGAGAGGAAGAGACATCAGTTGGGGCCAATCAAGTGTCCTTCAAGCACATGTGCTGACAAGAAATATGCTTACAGGAGGACAGAGTAGAGCGGTAACCTTATAAGATTGCTACTACTCCTTCACTAACCAATCACAAACTAAGGGGTAGTGTTAGGCGAACGGTTTGGCCCGAGCATGAGTTTGGGCTAAACATTGGCTGTTCGCCCCATTCAAGGAACACCAGATATTGCAGGGTGTTCGCCCCGCCGAACTCGCGGTTGCAATTGCAGGAAAGGGGGAAGAAAAGCGAGCCCCCCCCCCCCCCCCAGTCCATACCAGACCCAAAGGGTCCAAAACCAAAGCCCCCCTCATGTTGAGGGCATGTGTCCTGGTATGGTTCGGGGGGGGGGGGCGCTCGCTTTTCTTCCCCCTTTCCTGCAATTGCAACCGCGAGTCCATTTTTGCTGCAGCATGTTCTATGCATGCTACAGATACGCCACTTTACAGACAGACTAAGGAGGCCCCCTAGGCACTGTATTTTTTTTTTATTTTTATTGCTGCACTTTAGGGAAATTAAAATCAATCCTCCTTTAAAGACGATTGTTTTTTTTTTTATTTGCATTGAGACAGGTCCCCCAGGGCAGTACCCGGACCCCCATAACCCTTTCATGGCCAATTACTTGCATATAAGCCTTCAAAATGTGCACTTTTGATTTTTTCCTGTTTGGCTCCTAAAGACTTCAATGGGGTTCATCGTTCAGGTCAGAACTTTTCCCACTTTTCGGGAGTTCCGCTGTGAACCGAACAGGGGGGTGTTCGACCCATCTCTACTAGGGGGTTAGGGAGAAAGCCTATCTATTTTGATTAAAGTACATCTAAAAGCCCTTGTGTGACCTACTGTATGCAAACCAAATCCAGTTACTGTATAATGGAAGGGTGGCAGAATTTCAGCAATAGAGGCAGTGCTCTCAATCCAGAAAGCAATGGACAGGACTAGGTAGGGGCCAGCTATTGATTAACAAGCTATAGGGCTCAGGCATATGGGCATAGAGTTTGCTGTACAAACACTGCTGAATTTTCACCCATAGGGATTGATTTACTAAAACTGGAGAGTGAAAAATCTGGTGCAGCTGTGCATGGTAGCCAATCAGCTTCTAACTTCAGTTTGGTTTGTTCAGTTAAACTCTAATAAAAAAAACTGGAAGCTGATTGGTTTATTTGCAGGACTGCACCACATTTTGCACTCTCCAGTTTTAGTAAACCAACCGCATAGAGTCTAGCTGCATAAACCAAAACTGGCCTGGGCTTAGACTGTATTTTACATTGTATGCTATGACTGAAGGCAGTGGTCTGTGCATTTTCTCCCTCAGAACAAATGACTCATTTAGGGCTAACATATAAAAAGGGTGTAATCATCAGCGGTGGTGTGTGCTGATTATTTTCTGATGTTTCTACGTTGGCCCTGAATGAGTCTTACATATGGCAGCTCATGCGCAGAATGTATGCATCTTAGATTATATGGGCATAAGGAGGATGCATAACCATATGAGTTCAGATGCAACGCAGACAACTTTGTATGCTGGAACTTGCTTCCGGCAAGATCATGCGTTGCGTAAAAACAAAATGATTGTGTGCATGAGACCAAAGGCTTTGCTAATCTGTGGTGTCAATGCCCTTGCAAATTCTTCTCAGCCCACTTTAGTGCAAGAAGGCACAGCCTACATGAGAGTGACAATGCTGCTCTGAATTTTGGAGCAGTGCAGCAGCGCTGTAATCCTACCACAGGAAGCTGGATGTGGTGGACTTCACTGGTAAGGGGAATAGGAATGTATAAGACTTTACAGAACTGAAGGAAAACTGTAAGTGCAAAAGCACCTACAATTAACCCCCCTGGCGGTATTCTCGAGTCAGGCTCAGGGTGGAACTTCAGTACCATTAGCGGTAACCCCGAGCCTGACTCGGGATCGCATTGCAGGATACAGGGGAAGTTACTTACCTTGTCCCCTGGATCCTGTGATGTCTCCCCGCTGTGTGTGCGAGCTGTCTCCTCGCTCGATTCACACAGTGCCCGAGTGCCGCTATATTATAAATACTGTTTTTTCTGCCTGGAATTTGGAGACTGTCCATAGCAACCAAAAAGTGTCCCTTTATGTCAAAAGTGGTTTTAGACCAGCTAGAAAACAGCGATAATAAATTAGAATCACAATTCATCATCAAACACTAAATCTAATGACAGCGACTATTCTGCAACTGAGCAAATTTCAGTGTTTTGGATTTGATTACATTATTGAATAATTTTTATAGTTATTTATTATATTATAATTTATGATTTTGTGTTTCAAACTTTATCATACCCGGGATGTCTACTAGACTCTGGTTTGGACAGATTTAAGTGAGTTATTCCTAAGGCTGCTTACACACGAGCGGACTTTCCCGCGGGATTGTCCGGCGGACTCGAGTCCGCCGGACAATCCGCCTGTGTGTGGGCTCCGGCGGACTTTTTCCTCCCAAAAGTCCGGCGGACTAAGTTTTAAGTTTAGACTTAAAATTGTCCGCTGGACTCGGCAGTCCGGCGGACAATCCCGCCGTCTGTGTGCTAGTCCGCGGGACTTTTGAAATGAACAAACTTCCGTTCATTTAGAACGTGACTCCAGGTAGACGGGACTAGCGAAGAAAGTGAATGCCACCACGCTAGCCCCGTCACCTGGTATAGATTTAAAGGGGAATCCCTACCCTGAAAAAAAGGCGTGGGGGTCCCCCCCCAAATCAATCTCAGACCCTTATCCGAGCATGCAGCCCGGCCGGTCAGGAAAGGGGGTGGGGACGAGAGAGCGCGCCCCCCCTCCTGAGCCATACCAGGCCACGTGCCCTCAACATGGGGGGTGCCCTGGGCCCCCCCACCCCAAAGCACCTTGTCCCCATGTTGATGAGGACAAGGGCCTCTTCCCGACAACCCTGGCCGTTGGTTGTCGGGGTCTGTGGGCGGGGGGCTTATCGGAATCCGGGTGGTACCACCCACCGCTGACGAAGTCCTGGAGACGTAACGTACGTACGGGGGAGGAGTTACCATGTAACCCGCGTCTCATCACTGCATACAGTGGCTGCACACCGTGCTGTGTATTTATACTACAAAGTTTTTTGTTTGTTTTGGCAAACCTTTTTTGTTTATTTCCATTGCGCTTCAGTGTATCTCTTTGCGCTCTTGGAGCTTCAGAGACTGGCTATTTCTAGTATACACTTTCAGTGCGCTGCTCTTATGAGAGCATGTTCCTGTTTAATTTTGCAACATTTTTAAAATAAATGAAGATGACAGTGTGCATTTAGATCGCATTCCTCTCTTTATTCTGGGCATCACACTTGTGAGACTACATCCTGCTTGAAGCTGCATCTTCAACCTAAGGACATCTTGAATCGTTCCTGATCAGCATACAGCTCCAGATTGAGTCTCGGATTGGCCAGATCGTTGTCTCGCGTTTTATCCCTCATTGGGTCCATGCGTTTTTACTTATCACATCTGGTAAGAGTATTTTATTCGTATGGTGGAGGATTTATCACTGCAATATTCGATTGATGATTGACAGTCACTGGGTGTTCTCATCCACATCACTTTGCATCATTTGTTGGATATGAACTTTCATGTTATGTTATTTTATCTTAATTTCACTTTTTGCGCTGCACATTTTTTCTTTTATATTACACTGTGAAGGATTTTGTGATTTACCTTTTTGTGTTCAGCTTGCATTTGTTAGTTTTAATTAATTTCAGGTTTGCGCTGATTGTTCCTATATAATTAGTACAAGAAATATAACAGGAAGTGACTGTCTGTTTACATTTTTACCATGACCTACCTACCCAGAATGCCAAGTGACCTACCCATGATCACTCTGTACTGAACTGCATGCTGGGTAGGCTATAAAAGGACTTGCACGGCCATTTTCTCTCTCTTCTGGACGCGTGGCCTGCCTGCAAGGACCTGTGAAGAGGTCTCCAGAGAGCGCGGCCTACAGCCACTGTGGAATGGAACAACTAGAGACTCTGCCTTGTATCTGATCGCTGGAAAGACTGTGTGACCGGATCGGGAAGGATCCAGAGACACCTGTCGGAGCCATCAGAGGGTCCTGGTTTACCTTGCGGAGCGGAGCAGTGTGACAACGCCGGCTGACGGGTACACCGGAGTGGAGCTGTTCTATTCTCCAGGCCTAAGTTGGGTAAGAGGGCTGCTGCAAACATTTTTTTAACGCACTTTCAAACACCTAGACAACTAACACAGTGTTGCTGGGACCTGTAGTCCTGTGGAAGAGAAGCTAATATCGAGACTGAGTTTAAGCAGGCCTCAAACCTATTCTTCACTGTACTACTGACACTGTGTTATTTAAAGCCTATTACACCCGAGGCAGTGACAGGTGTACCATACTACAGGAACAGTTCTAACATTCTCCTTACGTTAACCCTTGTTGTTCCACTGTTGGATTACAATTACTACAGCACAGATGGCTAGCAGAAGAAAGAAGACTAAAGACTGCATCTCTCATTGCAAGGCCTTGCATCCTATTAAAGTAGGGGGAGCTCCCATAGTAATTGTGTTGTGCTTTATTATTAACTTTGCATTCCTGTAGTCACCAGAGTGTGCTGGAAGTGGGAAGGTGCCCAGAGTAAGGTGTAGTCACTCTGAGCATTAGTCCCAATTGGAGACACATTATCAGAGATCATCTTAAACAACTGTGCATGTACCAACTGTTGTGTTTACCTATTGTGCTGTCACATTATGTTGGTGTGACAGTGAAAATGCTGTAGTTACTATTTTACACTAACCCCAGTAAAAATATGTTTCTGGTTAAGTACAATTGGTGTGGAGTGTTGTTCCTTTTCCAGCAGGTGGAACATCGGATACCCAGGTAATAACAAAGGTATATTGTTGTTATATTGCATATTGTGGGGTTATCTATTACTATTGGCTTCACACCTACATTGCACCACAGCTGTGTTAAGGGGATTGAGTCAAGTCAGTGGGGGTTTTATAGCAGAGTGCAGGCCCAATCAAATTCGGCAGCTCCTTCGGGGGTCAGTGCTACATTAGCATGCCAAAAAAAAAACAGATGATCATTAATCTGTTAATCTCATCATGTGTACCAGCCATTTGTCTAAATTTTGTGTTGCTGGGCTTTAGTCAAACTGAGGTCTAATAGATAGTTCTGCTCTCTTCAGATTTTCCCTAAGCTCAGTGTTTGTTGTACACTCTGAAGAGTATAGTGCTGGTTCAACTTTGTGGTCTTTTTGGGTATCCTATGCCCCATAAAATGCTAGCCCATCGAGCCATCTCGGGTTCACGGCAGCATCACTGGTTGCTAGCAGGCTAATCAGGCTTTCTGATTAATGTAGAAAGCAAATATAAGTTATTAACGGTTACTTTATTTGTTCCTTCGTTTTCATTGTTATGCTTGAAAAACATGAAAAAAAAAAAGAAGTGTCTGTTCATGCGTTAACTTTGCACCACAATCCTATTATCATGTATAATAGCAAAATTCAACAGCTTTTTTTCCATTCCTTTTCCTCGCACCTTTTAACATACATTCAAAAATAGTATTTTCGTATTTTGCTCAATGTTCCAAAAGAAATTGTTCTAATATGCACCATGGTAACTGAAATTGCCTTGGACAAATGTTTTAAAGTTAGATTTTTTTATTTTTTTTAGTCATTAAATTTAGACGGCTTGTCGCAAATATGTATTATGTAATATAAGACGTTGACAGCAACAAATTAAAAAGGGAAGTTGTAGTAAGTCAAGTGAACTTATAATATGTTCTTTTTAATTTGTTGAAGATCCAAAAATAGGAGATTGTGTTAAAATCTGTCTAACTTGACACATTTCTTTGGAGAGGATCAGTTTTCTTTATAAAATAGCTTTCCCAGCATGATTCTATGACCACTTAGACCATGTGCTCTAGCTTTCTAGGGTTATACGTACTGTATCATGTAGCTGTATTGGTTTTACTTGAGGGTGACACCATTTTACAGAAAAAAGTGTAGGTCTTGTCTTAAAATGGATCGGTGGGGGGGATTTGCTAAAGCACTCACAATCTGGTGCAGCTGTGCATGGTAGCCAATCAGCTTCTAACTTCAGCTTGTTCAATTAAACTTTGACAAGAAAACCTGGAAGCTGATTGGTTTCTATGCAGAGCTGCACCAAATTTAGCGATTTCCAGTTTTAGTAAATCTCCCACATCAAGTCTGTAAAAACTGGCTAAGTTGAAAGAGAAGTATGGGGTTTGGTTATTCTTTTAGGCTCATACTTACCTAGGTGGATGCAGCCGAGTTCCAGTCCAGGCATGTGGGTGGATCCAGGCCATATGGTCGCGATCTTGCCCAAGCCTAGACTGGCTCTGTGACATCAGCCGACAGCCTGCTTCGATGATCCACAGGAGAAGTACAGCCAAAGCTTCTCCTTTAACCACGTGGTTTCGTTATCCTGACTGGGCGTCATATGACGTCCTTCAGGATAACATGCGGATGCGCGCCCGTGGGGGCATGCATCGCGGCGATCGGTAGAGCGGTGTGTCAGTCTGACACACCGCTACACTGATCTCGGTAAAGAGCCTCCGGCGGAGGCTCTTTACCATGTGATCAGCTGTGTCCAATCACGGCTGATCACAATGTCAACAGGAAAAGCTGGTGATCGGCTTTTCCTCACTCGCGTCTGACAGACGCGAGTAGAGGAGAGCCGATCGGCAGCTCTCCTGACAGGGGGGGTCTGCGCTGATTGTTTATCAGTGCAGCCCCCCTTCAGATGCCCACACTGAACCACCAGGGACTCCACTAGGACCACCAGGGGAGTGGGCAACATGTGGATGGCCAGGTATGTACCCCCTGGCCATCCACATGTGTAAATGATGCCCAATCTGTGCCAGTCAGTGCCCACAAATGGGCACTGACTGGCACCATCATGTACCAATCAGTGTAATCAGTGCCACCCATCAGTGTCCAGCAGTGCCACCTATAAGTGCCCATCAGTGCCCACCTATCAGTGCCCATCCATGCCACCTATCTGTGCCACCCATAAGTACCCATCAGTGCCACCCATAAGTGCCCATCAGTGCCGCCTATGAGTGCCCATCAGTGCTGCATACCAGTGCCACCTATCAGTGCCCATCAGTGCCACCTATCAGTGCCCATCAGTGCCGCCTATCAGTGTCCGTCAGTGCCACCTCATCAGTACCACCTCATTGGTGCCACCTCATCGGTGCACATCAGTGCCGCCTTATCAGTGCCCATCAGTGTAGCCATATCAGTGCCCATCATTGAAGAAGAAAACTTACTCATTTACAAAAAAAAATTACAGAAACAAAGAAAAACTTGTTTTTTTTTCTAAATTTTTGGTCTTTTTTAATTGTTGCGCAAAAAATAAAAATTGCAGAGGTGATCGAATACCACCAATCAAAACACCAAAGAAAAAGAAAAACCCAACATGTTTCAACACACTCGACACGGCTTCATAAGAGGTAAAATAACAAACAGTGTGTGTGCATGTGCTCAAATAAAATTTAAATCAAAATGGCGCTCTCTCCATGTGCCAAATGGCCTTTTATTGGTTCCTCTTCTTCCTTATTGGTTAGACTGTATATTGCCGGCCCGTCGTGACCTCATCATGCAAATGCTTCATGACGCACATATACTTCAGTGTGATGATAGCGGTGTGGTCCAGCCAGGAGGGGTGACCTGCTCAGGAGACGCGACCTTATGTTGGGGGGACATCTGGCCTATTGGACTGGGAATGTCAGGACAGCTACATGGGTCTAGAGAGACTGGGAAAGTTGAGGTGACTAATGAGTCCAGGGGCCTGGGGAAGTCTGCGTTCCTTAGAAGTGGGAGAACCAGGGTTGCTGGGCAAACCCTATTAGGGGGCCAGGAGAAGGCCTGTACAGCAGGGTGCTGCTACCAGGGTTGAGTGAGTCGGAAGAGCTTGTGGTCTGGGAGACCAGAGAGAGCAGCGGTGCTGCCGACAGGAGAGCCTGGTGGGTCAGCATTTCCCTTTACCAATGTTTTGTGTGAAGATGAAATCTCCCTGTGTGGGAAACTTTATGCTGTAAAGACTCTATTTTTCCTTTTTTAATAAAAATGGGCTGCCTTAACAATAGTTCCCGTTTGATGTAGACTCACTGTACAAATGCATCCACCATGAGAGCTAAACATCCCACTTATCACAATATACACTACAGGCAGTCCCTGGGTTACAAACATCTGACTTGCATACGACTCATACTTACAAACGGAGGGAGACAACAGGCAGTGAGAGGAAGGGAAATTCACTCCTGTAAGTTATTATGGGAAAAATGTGTCTCCACTGAAGCTTTATCACCAATCCTTGTTTCCACAACAACCCAAATTTTTCAAAATCCAACTGTTACAGGGACAGAAAGTGAGGTGAAATCTTCTGCACAGGGGCACAGACAGCAAAACCAACTTTACAGGGGTGTTAACCCTTCCTTATGCTATCCAAAAAATGTAAACATTATTGTTTTGGCTGGAGTTACACTAAAAAAAATGTACCTGTTCCAACTTACATACAAATTCAACTCAAGAACAAACCTACAGACCCTATCTTGTATGTAACCCGGGGATTTTAATTATCCTCCAAATATAGACTGGGCAGAAGGAACCACGCATTCTTCTAAGGCTCGCCTTTTTCTAAATGTCTTGCAGGACAATTTCATGGGTCAGATGGTGAGTGCACCAACAAGAAAAAACACATTACTAGACCTACTGATTACTAACAATATAGACCTGATCGCAGGTGTAGAAATACAGGGCAACTTAGGAAACAGTGACCACAGGTCAATTCATTTAAGTATAAATCACAGAAATAGGAAATACAAGGGTAATACAAGGACACTGAATTTTAAAAGAGCCAACTTCCCTAAACTGCACTCACTGCTAGACGATATTAAATTGGATAATACCCTAGGAACAAGGAACATGGAGGAAAAATGGGAGTGCTTTAGGAGCATACTAAATGAAGGTATTGGCCAGTGCATTCCATCGGGAAATATGTTTAAAAGAGTTAAAATAAATCCTGGGTGGCTAAACTCCAAACTAAAAATGCATATAAAAGCAAAAGAAAAGGCCTTCAAAAAATACAAGGCTGAGGGGTCTTGTCAGCATTCCAACATTACAAAGAATGCAATAAGAAATGTAAGAGTGCAATCAGGGTGGCTAAGATAGAACAAATAGCAAATTGCGGAGGAGAGTAAAAAAAAAAAAACAAGAAACACTTTAAGTATATAAATAGTAAGAAAGAGAGGCCAGAGCATATTGGCCTCATAAGGGATAATGGAGGGAATTTGACTACAAAAGACAGAGAGAAGGCAAAGGTTTTGAATATATTCTTTTCCTCAGTCTTCACAAAGGAAACAGGGGGATACAGCAACCAAGACTGTAATGTTAATGGTAATAACACGTCACAGAAAGCACCCTCATGGCTAACAGGAGGCAGAATCAGAAATAGACTCAAAAAACCTAACATAAATATGTCACCGGACCAGATGGCTTACACCCGAGGGTCCTTAACCACTTCCCGCCCGGTGAATAGCAGATTGACGTCTGGGAAGTGGTTTCGTTATCCTGACTGGGCGTCATATGACGTCCTTCAGGATAACAGCCGCTGCGCGCCCGTGGGGGCGCGCATCGCGACGATCGGTGGAGCGGTGTGTCAGTCTGACACACCGCTACACTGATCTCGGTAAAGAGCCTCCGGCGCATCAGCGCAGCCCCCCCTCAGATGCCCACACTAGATCACCAGGGAAGCCCCCAGGACCACCAGGGAAGCCCCCAGGACCACCAGGGAAGCCCCCAGCATGTGGATGGCCAGGTACATCCCCCATGGCCATCCACATGTTAAAAAAAAAATGCAAAAAATATGCCAATCAGTGCCCACAGATGGGCACTGATTGGCACATCATATTTAATTAAAAAAAAAGTTTAAAAAAGGGATGCCCAGCAATGCCACCCATCAGTGTCATCAGTGCCACTCATCAGCGTCCATCAGTGCCACCTATCAGTGCCCATCCGTGCCCACCCATGCCCATCTATCAGTGCCCATCCATGCCACCTATCAGTGCCACCTATATGTGTGCATCAGTTCCACCCATAAGTACCCGTCAGTGCCGCCTATGAGTGCCCATCAGTGCCGCCTATGAGTGCCCATCAGTGCCACCTGAGTGCCCATCAGTGCTGCATACCAGTGCCACCTATCAATGCCCATCAGTGCCACCTATCAGTGCCCATCATCAGTGCCACCTCATCGGTGCCACCTCATTGGTGCCCATTAGTGAGCCTTATTAGTGCCCATTAGTGACGCCTTATCAGTGCCCGTCATTGAAGAAGAAAACGCACTTATTTACAAAAAAATTAACAATGACAAAGAAAAACTTGTTTTTTTGCAAAATTTTCGGTCTTTTTTTGTTTGTTGCGCAAAAAATAAAAATCGCAGAGATGATCAAATACCACCAAAAGAAATCTCTATTTGTTGGAACAAAATGATAAAAAATTTGTTTGGGTACAGTGTAGCATGACCGCGCAATTGTCATTCAAATTGCGACATCGCTGAAAGCTGAAAATTGGCTTGGGCGGGAATGTGTCTAAGTGCCTGGTATTGAAGTGGTTAAAGAGGAGTAACCATTCAAAAAATAATAAATAAAAGTCAGCAGCTACAAATACTGCAGCTGCTGACTTTTAATAATCGGGCACTTACCTGTTCCAGGGTCCAGCGATGGCTAAGATAGGACAAATAGCAAATTGCGGAGGAGAGTAAAAAAAAAACAAGAAACACTTTAAGTATATAAATAGTAAGAAAGAGAGGCCAGAGCATATTGGCCTCATAAGGGATAATGGAGGGAATTTGGCTAAAAATGACAGAGAAAAGGCAAAGGTTTTGAATATATTCTTTTCCTCAGTCTTCACAAAGGAAACAGGCGGAGCACCCACTGCGCATGCACTGGTGGTGCAGAACGCTGTGATTGGCCGCACAGTCATCTGGGACCTGTCACGTGTCCCAGATGATTGACAAGAGGGAGGGAGCAGAGCTGAGCCCTTCTTGCGCCGAGTGGAAGTGATGTCACCAGCACCAGGCACTGAAGGAGACAGACTACGAGGGACCCCTAGCAACAGGCAACACCACTTTAAGGAACTCAGCCAGGTGATAGCCAGACCATTGTTCCTAATTTTTATGGACAGTTTACTGACTGGAATGGTACCAGCTGATTGGAGAAATGACAACATGGCACCAATATTTAAAAAAGGGCTGAGATATATCCCTGGTAACTACAGGCCAGTAAGCCTAACATAAATAATATGCAAGCTATTGGAGGGGACTATAAGGGACTATATACAAGATTTTAGTAATAAAAACAGTATCATTAGAGGTGATCAGCATGGATTCATGAAGAATCGTTCCTGCCAGACCAATCTATTAACCTTCTATGAAGAAGTTAGCCGCCATCTAGCTAAAGGAAGGCCTGTAGATGTGGTGTATCTGGATTTTTTCAAAGGCATTTGATGCCTTTTTCACAAATGTTTACTGTACAAACTAAGCTATGTAGGCATGGACCATAGGATGAGTACCTGGATTAAAAACTGGCTACATGGTGTAACAAAACATCACACACTCCGCTTAAGTGCTTTCGTCATATACTGCTTCCTCCAGTCTGAATATAGATATCATATATTCCAAACCGCTGACAACCAAGAACTAGACAGTACTCGTTTTGGCTGCTGAACATGAACTCTTTTATTTAAGATCTCACACAAATATATACATCAGAAAGACAATACAAACTGTAACCCGAAACCTAATTAACATGAGCTAATTAACTAATAATTTAACCAGACTAAGTAATTAAGAGATATGACCTTTCAGGTCAGCCTTGCCGTCTCCTAGTTTACTGACTATACAATACACATTATCATAAATATCAACACAGAACTCCTTCACACAATAGCAGAGTTAATTAGCACAAATAACAATGGGTGAAAGAGCTTTGGAAGGCACACTAGACATACTTGCAATAAACACATCATAGCAGACAACCCTGGACAGGTGACTTGCTGATGACATTAACATCTGCTACGAGTCCCCACAGTGTGAAGCAGTCACTATTTTTTAATATGGCAGTTAGGCCCTATACAGGTGCCATGTAGTTGCCCACCCCATTAATTTGTTCAGATCTTCTTGCAAGGTTTCCACATCCTGCGGAGAAGTTAGTGCCCCGCTTAGCTTAGTGTTGTCCGCAAATAAAGAGATTGAGCTGTTTACCCCATCCTCCAGGTCGTTTATGAACAAATGAAACAGGATTGGTCCCAGCACAGAACCCTGGGGGACCCCACTTCCCACCCCTGACCATTCTGAATACTTCCCATTTATCACCACCCTCTGAACTCGCCCCTGTACATGGCTTCCAGCAGGAAAATTGCCCAAAACATACCACCAAGGCAACAAAGGAGTGGCTCAAGAAGAAGAACATTAAAGTCATGGAGCGGCCTAGACAGTCTCCATACCTTATTCTTATAGACAATTTATGGAGGGAGCTTAAATTCAAGTTGCCAAGCAACCAAGATCCCTCCTGAGATGTGTGCAAACCTGGTAACCAACTACAAGAAACATCTTTCCTCTGTGCTTGCCAACAAGGGCTTCTCCACCAAGTACTAAGTCATGTTTTGCTTGGGGATCAAATATACTGTATATTTTACTCACTGAACTGCAGCTCAATTTGTAACATTTGTTTTATGTGTTTTTTTCTGGATTTTTGGTGGATATTCTGTCTCTATCATTTAAACTACACCTATGATATAAAAGATAGACCCTCCATTTCTTTGTAAGTGGGCAAACTTAGAAAACTGTCAAATAATTGATTATTTTCCCCCAGTATATATATATATATATATATATATATATATATATATATATATATATATATAAAAGCATATTTCATAAATTACATATATTTTGAAGCACATAATAAAAAACTTAATAAGATTTTAAAAAGAACATTGATCAAAATTAGAGAACACTTTCAGATACCGCCCAGTTATTGGTGTTAATCTGGCACCTTGTGCTAATTTCTTTAATTATCTCTCCAACCCTATTTAACTGGCAAGCCTAGCTCTCCAGTTTTCTATGACTTTGCAAGATGGTGAGCCGTTCTAAAGTAACTGAAACCCTCCGGCAGCAGGTTGTCCAGATGAAGGCCAAAGGGATGACCCTTTCAATCATAGCAAGAGAAGTTTGTCATTCCAAATCTGTGATTTCTAGAATATTGCATCTTTACAACGTCACAAACTCATTCAAGTCCCCCAAGAAGGCTGGTCGACCAGGAAAGACAAATGCAGGAGAGGACAGGATAATGCGGAGAATCTCAATGGGCAATCAGTTGAACACTGCAGCTGCGATTGCTCGCCAGTTCAGCGATGAACAGAGTAAGGATCTGTCTCGTCATACAATGTCTCGCTGTTTAAGAGAATTTGGACTGAAAGCCCACTCTGCGGTGATAAAACCTCTCATTAGAAGAAATAATCAAAAGGCTAAACTAACCTTCGCTGAGGCGCATGTTGTGTGGACAGGGAAGAACTGGTCCAAAATTCACTTTAGTGACGAAAGCAAGTTTAATTTATTTGGGTCCGATGGCAAACATTATGTTCCTCTTCAAACTGGGGAAAGACTGAACCCAAAGTGTGTAAAGTAGTCAGTGAAAGGTGGAAGGGGGGGGGGGGGGCGTCATGGTTTGGGGGATGTTTTCTGCAGCAGGAGTGAATGCAAATGTTTATTAGAACCTTTTTCGACAACATGTGCCCCCTGTCACACAGCAAAATGGGTAAAGCAGTTCCTTAGAGCTGAAAACATTGAAATAATGAAATGGCCAGAACAGAGTCCTGATCTAAACCCAAAAGAAAACCTCTGGGTAATCCTAAGCGACAAAGTTATGGCCAAGAAACCCACTACAGTTATCGAACTGTGGAAGAGACTGGAAGAAGAGTGAAACAAAATCACACCAGAGCAGTGTGAGAGACTAGTGATGTCCTGTGGCTGCAGATGTTATGAAGCCATTCAAAGCAAGGGCCTGTACACTTCCTACTAAAAACTGTTGATTGCTGTAACCTTCAGAAATGTTAGTTGTACTCTTTCTCCGTGCTACAGTCATTGCTTTTCTCTAATTTTGAGCCTTGGTTATTTTGAAAAACACTGTTCTATTGGCATGGTATAGCCACAACAAAAATTCCATCAAATGCTAGGCAATGAAGATTGCATTATTTCTGAAAAAAGTGTTCATAACTTGTTCTCTAATTTTGATCTCCAGTGTATATATACTGTATATAAAAAAAATTGTAAATATTAATATTGTTTACAGTAATATAATAATTTTCACATGTAAACAAAAAAAATTACTACAGGTCCACTTTAACCACTTGCCGTCCACGCTATAGCTGAATGACAGCCACAGCATGGACCTGAATTTCCTGGAGGCCGTCATATGACGGCCTCCCCTTTGCACGTGCCCGCGCGCTCCCTGTAGGGCATGCTGTGATCACAGAGTCACTGAGACTCGGGTGATCACAGATCCGAGTCCCGGCCCCTTACCACGTGATCAGCTGTCAGCCAATGACAGCTAAACACATGATGTAAACAAAAGCTTGGTAATTGTTTTTTCTTCTCCTCGCACTGACATCGTGAGGAGAAAAAAAAGCTGATCACCGTCTTATCTGCAAGGGACATCGGTCCCGAAGAGGAAGAGTCAATTGTGCCCACCAGTACCCCCTGCCAGTGCCACCTGCCATTGCCACCTGCCAGTGCCCACAGTGCCCACCAGTGCCACCTATCAATGCCCACAAGTGCCACCTATCAATGCTTACCATTGGTGCCACCCATCAGTGCCCATCACTGTCACCCATCAGTGACCCTCACTGCCAGTCTGCCACCTATCGTGCCCATCAGTGCTGCCTCATCAGCGTACATCAATGAAGGAGAAAAATTACCTGTTTGCAACATTTTATAACAAATATCTACTTTTTACAAAAGTTGCAGAGGTGATCAAATACAACCAAAAGAAAGGTCTATTTGTGGGAAAAAAATTATAAAAATTGAATTTGGGTACAGTGTTGTATGACCGCGCAATTGTCATTTAAAGTGCATCAGCGCTGAAAGCTGAAAATTGGTCTGGACAGGAGGGGGGTTTAAGTGCCCAGTAAGCAAGTGGTTAAAAAGATACTGTCATCTTGCATGTTCAGAGAAAAGTGACAATGTATGTATACAGATTGCATACCCCCACCATCACTTATATTCACCTCCTATGCCCCCTCATATCCCCATATCTCAAAGCCTAAGGTACATTGCAGTGCCAAACATAGGAAAAGTGTCAGGGAACGCCAGAGAAATTAGTATAAGGTGGTCAGGGTGTTGGCTAGATGAGCAAGGTGGCAGTGTCTTTGAAAATGACAAATTATAACAGCTTACCAATGCTCCCTCACAGCCCCTTGCTCCTTCATTGAAAATTGCCTGTTTTGGCAACCAAGGTAAAGGTCACATGTTGCCCTGTACATGGAAGTGCATGGGCAGGGTGGGAGTGTTTGAGTTGCTTGATGGACAACTGCAACCTGCCAAAAAAAATTAACTGTCTAGATAGGGTCCATTTGGCCCAAGGTCATGAGAAGGTTGGGTAAAATCGAGTCAAAGTCATTCATTGTTTGAAAAACAATGCTTGATTGGTTTGGTGCTTAGTTGCCAAGAGTATGGACTTAATATTTGCTTGTAGTGCCACAGTGCCAAACTTTCTCTTTACTCATGTTGAAGAGTGTAGCTGTAAGGAGAGGAGTATAAAGAAAGCCCAAGTCAGGTGACTTTGGTTTAGGTGGTACTAGACAAGTGCACAACAAAAAAAATTGTTTATTTTCGTTTAGTTTTTTTCGTTTCCGTTGATTCGTAACAATTCGTAAATTCGTAAGTCGTCGGTGTTCGTATTCGTAACGATTCGTATTTTCGTAAGAGTTATTTTTTCGTTGATTCGTTTTCCGTTAGTTTAATTTTCGTTTATTCTTTTTTTCGAAATTCGGACGCATTCGTATTTATTCGTACATTCGTAACATTCGTAACATTCGTAGATTCGTAATCGGAGCATGATTCATAATGTTATGTATTTTTTTTTTTTTTTTTTTCACAATCAAAGAATTTTATTGAATGAAAATTGTAGCATACAAAAGTTCAACAAATTAAACACGTTGTCACATGTAACATAAGGTAATTATACATTTTGCATATTCTTGATTAAAAGAAAACAAATACTGTTCTAAGATGGATTGAGGCTTATGTTGTGTGCGTTGTGAATGGAAGGGGTGATAGGTAGAGTAGAAAAAGGGAGGAAATAAGAAGAGGGGGGGTGGGAATGTGGCAAGGGAGGGGACAGGAGTGGATGGGGGGGGGTGGTCTATATTCATGTAGTTCTTTAGTGGTTAAGGGGCCTAAATTCTGTCGTTATATTAGGGTAGATTCATAGCGTATAATATGTAAATAAAACATTCAGGCGGAGATAGAGCTAAATTCATTGGATAGAGTAAATACTAGCCAAGGTTGCCATTGCAAGTTAAAGCTAGTACCATTTTCTTTCTTCATTGCCAGGAGTTCAATTTTGTACATGTATTGGACTCTGTCCACCCAATCCTTGACCGTAGGAGTGTGAGTGGATTTCCAGTGTAAAGGAATTAAGCTTTTGGCTGCTGTTAGGAGGTGCCTAGATAAGGACTTTTTATATCTGCTAATAGAGAATGTGTTGATGTGCAATAGGCAAGCAGCTGCATCTAGTACAATTCTAGTATCCGTGATATGTTTAATCCATCTGTTAATTTTATTCCAGTAGTCAAGGATTGGGGGACATTCCCACCAGATATGAAGAAAAGTTCCTACATCTTTTTTACATCTCCAGCATATGTCTGATGAGGAAGAGGACAATTTTTTGGTCCTGACTGGTGTAATATACCATTGTGTGAGTAGTTTATAGGATATTTCCTGATACTTAGTGCTGAGCGAACATTTATGAGCAAAGATACAGGCTTTTTCCCATTGTGTGTCGCTTATGATGGTGCCCAGTTCATTTTCCCAGGAATCTTTGTGCTTGTTTCTTTCGTGGGGTGGTGGGTGGGATAGCCATTTGTATGCTAGAGAGGTAGTGTTTGTAATTTGGGAGCCCTTTAGGCAGATATCTTCTAGGGGAGTAGGTCTACGTGAGAATGAGGTTTTGTTTTTGCTGTTAAGGAGGAAGCTCTTAACCTGCAAGTAGAACCATGGATTTGAGAAGGCCTCTCCTATTTCGGTTTTTAGTAAGTCTTGGGTTTTAATTTTATTTCTGTTCAGGCAGTGGGTGGCTAGGTATTTTTGGTTATAGCCTGGAGCTTGCCCTGTTTTAAAATGTTGGCCTGGTGGGAAGTCGGGGTTATTGACCAGTGGTGTCAGCGGGCCTGGTATGGAGGCCAGGTTGTACTTGTTGGCAATTGAGTGCCAGATGTTGAGGGTGTTTGCCACTAGTGGGTGTGTAATGTCTTTGGAGGTTTTAGAGTGTAGTGTCCACGGGTAATATAGTATATTTTGTTTGTTATGGGCGTGTTCTAGGTGAACCCAGTCTTTGATTTGGTCGTGGCAATGCCAGTCAATAATTCTGGAAATGTGAGAGGCGTAATAATACTTTTTGAAGTCGGGTAAACTAATACCACCTTGTTGCTTGGGCCACGTCAGGGATCTAAAATTTATTCTAGGTTTTTTGCTTGCCCATAAGAAGTTCCTTTGGATGGAGAGTAATTTTTTAAAGAAGTTGTTAGGGATATGTACAGGTAGAGCGTTGAAAAAATATAGGAGTCTGGGTAGTATGGTCATCTTTAAAATCGAGGCTCTCCCAAACCAGGAAAACTGTTTAGAGGTCCATTGCTGGAGGTCTTTGGTTATGGAGTTTAGTATTGGGGTGAAGTTGGTCGTATAAAGGGATTCTATGTTGGGTGTTAGTCTGATTCCCAGATATTTAAGTGAGTTGGTTTCCCATTTAAATTTAAAATTTCTTTTGAGCCTGTCCAAGGAGGCAGAAGGGATACTTAGATTGAGGGCTTCTGATTTGGATTGATTTATTTTAAAGTTGGAAATGTATCCGAATGTTGAAAAAATGTTCATTAGATTTGGGAGTGTTATATGTGGCTGCGTCGATGTTATGTAATGTGTATGCTATTATTACATTTTAAGAGACACGGAAAATTACGAATCGAAAAAAAAAGTTACGATTGTACGAATTTTTTCGTTCAATCCATTCGAAGCACGTTAAGCAGCGCCATTGTAAGAGACACAGAAAATTACAAATCGAAAAAAAAAAAAAAAAGTTACGAATGTACAAATTTTTTCGTTAGATCCATTCGAAGCACGTTAAGCAGCACCATTGTAAGAGACACGGAAAATTACGAATCGAAAAAAAAAAAAAAAGAAGTTACGAATGTACGAATTTTGTCGTTCAATCCATTCGAGGCACGTTAAGCAGCGCCATTGTAAGAGACACGGAAAATTACAAATCGAAAAAAAAAAAAAAAGTTACGAATGTACGAATTTTAAGCAGTGCCACTGTAAGGGACACGAAAAATGACCAATTCAACAAAAAAAAAAGTTACGAATGTACAAATTTTTTCGTTCATTTTGATTTTCGTTGTTCCTGTTTTCGTTTTTCGGATTTTCTTCTTTCGTACATTCGTTGTTTCTAATTAGTTTTTTTTGGATTTTCATTGTTTTCGGATTCGTTCGATTTGAACGATTCGTTATTCGTTAAAATATTTAGCGAATCGTTCGTTCATTCGTACGATAACGAATGAACGAAAATAACGAAAAAAAACGAAAAAGGAAAAAAAAAAAAAAAACGAATTGCACATGTCTAGGTGGTACAGAACAAACCAAATCAATGTGCTACCATCTTGTTCAGCCTATCCTGAGCATCCTATACCATTTGTTTATTTGAAAGCTGAACCCAGATTGGTTCCCCTTTAGCATCAATACCCCTTTCTCTAATTTTCACAAATCTGAGCCCCCCTGGCTGTCTTAGAACCAATGAAGGAACTAATCTTTGGACTGTACTCCTTAAAATACCCCTGCATTGTCATATCACTCTAATCATAATGATATTCTTGTTGAGGATTTTTTTTGGTTTTCTCTGTTTGCATTAATGACTTTGTGGTCCCCCCCCGCTGTGAAAACCCATTATAGATAACAGGAAAATATACATTTACTGACATTACACCTTCGCGTCTTTCAAATCCTTTGAGATTTGCCAAGTGACAAGCAGTGAAATTCAAATAACCTGCTAATTTGGATTCTATTAATTATTAGTCTGAATTTGGAGGACACAAACCACCTACTGCACTTCTTCCACCGTATTAATAGCTATTTAAGTTTTCACAATACTCTTTTGTCTATAGATCCTGTGAGCATAAATTAAGCCTGGAGAACATTGTGAAACAATTTCAGGAGTCAAAGTGCACTTAGCAAGAGAATTTCCTGGCTTTTTTTGTAATTTTTTTCAGCATCTAGGGTGCTGTTCCACTTTCAAATTGCTGCTAATTTAAATCATGCTAGTTAGTGGCTTATTGTTCTACTCTGCCCTCCCACCATTCATTGCTCACGTATTCTCTCTCTCATCAGTACTCTTCACTTTGAAGATGTAACTGTAGCAATTTATCATCTTGGAATGGTGGGCCTCCCTCGATGAAGCATCAAGATTGGCATCAAAGCTGCACCATAATTGCACATTTATGGAAGAAGAAAAAAATCCATCCTTTTTATTTAGAAGCCTTTCACTACTATGAGTTTTAAAATGAATGTTTTATGATTTTTAATATGCATCCAACGCACATTATTAGGTATTAGATATGTTAATTACCTCCAGTTCAAAGGTTTATGACATGGAACATTTCTTACTAAATGGGACTAAAAACCTATACATTAGGTTGGGTTCACACTTATGCAAATTGGATGAGGGACATAGTTTCAGTTATTTGTTCATCAAACACACACAATTCTCATCTAGTGACTGTTGCAAAATGTTTACAAATAGAAAACCATACAATTCTCTGCCCTGCAGTTTAGATTCTTCCCAAAAATTTCTCCAACACCACTGTCTGTTGATATGTCAATCACGTTAGGAACTAAGCAATTGGGGATCCTGAATTAACTGAACATCATTCATTATTCCCCAAACTGGTTACAAAACTACTATACCTGGAACAAGCTGGGCTCCTGCACATATTCCATACTGGAAGGCCCAGGTTGGTCCTCGGAAGCCTCATCAGGGGTGGCGTGCGTGGAAGGACGCGTGCAAGGAAGAGTCGAGAGTGACTTCCTGACAGTAGCCTGGTCTTTGAGAAAGTGGAGCCTCTCATAGTACCAGAGCGTGGGGACATGGACATCAGCTGCTGCAGCTCCAGATGCTAGGGACTTCCGGACCTTATTGCGCTCCTGGAAATAGGTACTCTTCATGTTGTTGATCTTCACTTTTAAGTTTGCCACGGTTGCCATGGGCAGGGTAGGCTTTACAAATGCCACAAGTTTCAGCAGGGCTGCGTACCTCTTTGGTCTGTTGCTATAATCCCTGTGTTTCGCCTGCCATAAGAGGGGGAATTGCCGGTATTTATCAATGAAGAGGGGTAGAAAGCTCACGTCGTAGAAGGCCTCCATCACCTCTGCAAGACACAACGCCACACCAAACAATATAAATAATGTCAGCCTAAACTCTCCTAATCTTCTCCATAAAGAAGCCTCAAGTTCTAATCAGTCTAGGCTAGTTATGTACCAACGTCAAATTGTACCTTCGTTTGTAGCGATCGTCTCGTGCGTGAGCTTTCTCTCCCTCGTCTCCCAGATCGTGGCTACGACACAGGCGTGTGACGTTTTATATACAGTGCGCATGCGTCAAACTCCGCCCGCCCCTGACGATCTTTCTCGTCTATTCCCACCCCTTCTCTTTACGGCGCATTGGGGAGAGCACATGGCGGGGACACAGCAGGTGCGCCCCAAATATCCCCCCAACGAGGAGGAGGACGAGGAAAGTCCGGAGGCAGAAACGTCCCGATCCCGGAGCCTGAAATTCAAGGCCTCAAATATGTCATTTGGAGAAATGTTGGAGATGGTGGACATATTAAAGAGGAGCGACTATGATGGGAAGTATGGGCCTTACCTCAACCCCAATGTCCGCAAGGCCAAGATCATGTCTAAAGTTGTGAGAAGGCTGTACAATAATTTTGGGGTACAACGATCCAAGGAGCAACTGAGGAAACGCTGGTCAGACCTGAAACTGAGGGAGGCCGATCAGTACAGAAAGATCAAGCGAATTCTTCAAAAAAGTAAGTAGTTGTGTTTTGTGTTTGATTTCTTGCTTGCATACTGCTCCATGTGGTTTGATTTTTACAAAGTTGTACATTCCAAAATGGCCACTTTCATGTTCGTCTGTGCATTCGATCGTACTCAGCCTCGATCTTTCTGCCACTGTCATGGTCGTGTGTGTGTCCATTCGATCGTACGCAACCTCAAACGTTCGGCCACTTATAATACGTGGTTTGGTGTTTTTTTTGGGGAAAGGAAGTTTGTTCTCACTAGAAATGTCATCAAGAATGTAAAGCCATTTATTCAATGTAAAGGAGAGGTCACCCAGTAGCTGTTTACCCATCTGGACTCTAGAGCACTAGTGCTGGGACACCCAAACCCCCTTTTTATTAGGCTTTTCCACACATGTGCTCCAGTGGATACTAGAGGGGTGTCTCCATCACACAAACTTCTACCAAAAAGCTAGTCAGTTTAGCACCTTTACAAAGTGACTACATTCATGTTGTTGGCATTTGTAACTGGCCAAACTAAAATAGTGTCCGTCACTTTCAAGCAATGTTTGTCATTTCCTATTTCTGCCCTCAATAGATAGTCTTGCTAAATCTTCCTTTTGTACATTCTCATAGGGGAGCGAAAACTTGGGCCGTCTGCGGAAACCCCCAAACCAACACCTCCCAAAAACGGGGAAAGAGCAGAAGCAGAGGAGGAGGAGGAGGAGGAAGGAGAGATCATCGAACTTGGAGAAATTGTCACCACAACAGGTGAGTGTGGGAGAACCCAGCTACTGGTAAGCTAATCCATGTATGGCTGCCTCATTTCCAACACCCCATTTTTGTTTGTTTGTTGTTTTTAGGTGACGTGGATGTTGAGGAAGAAAAATCGCACTTTACCACAGTGCCCACGTACTCATCGGGGAGATAATGGTCTGCAATAGAGATCTAGATTACATAAAGCAAAACATCAATGATGTTCAACAAAAATTGAAGAACATTGATGTTTTAGGAAAATATGAAAACGCACCAAGTAAATAACACACATTTGTGCCAGCTTCTGAACACATTTGCAACTTAAAAACTGTGTGAAATTTGGAACATGCACACATTGTGTCCACATGTGCTAGCTCCCATCATGGTGGATGAATGGCAACGTCTTTTTGGGGGTGCAAACACTACGAACTACGAAAGTGGTTGTGGTGAAGGGGTTGCACCCCCAAAAAACGTCCATTCATCCCCATGATGGAAAATGGCACTTTTGAAGCTTCTAGGCATGTGTTTTACCATCTAATGACCATTTTCAGACCCAAATTGTGTGCATGTTCTAAATTTCCACTTTCCAGGGGTGACCCCCCCCATGTGATGAAGGCAAGATCAAACACACTTGGAACATATAGTCATGTCTGATCTTGTCTTCACTTTACAAAGTTGAACTTTCCTAGTTCATAGGTTCTGTTTTGCTCCATGCCTGGTTTTACCAATTGCGAATGTTTGTAAACAATGTTGTAAATAACCAAGATGTTGTCAGTTTTGGCGTGAAGATTGTAAACGCACTTGTGAATGTTTTCCTAGTAAACGTTTTTATTTTTCTAAATGTGTGGCTTCCTTATTTAAAAAACACAATGCATTATGTATGTAAAATGTAAAGGATATGGGGGGCAATGGGTGTTATTTACTAAAGTCCACTTTGCACTGCAATTGTCTTGCCCAGGGAACTTTTTCAATGCACTTGTAGAGCATAGCGGATTTGACTTATGTAAATGACACCCACAGTGCTTTGTACGAAAACACGGAGCACAGCATTTTTGAGAATACACACGTCAGACCTGGTGATGAAAAGGAGTAGTTTGGGTGTCAGTTATGCAGTACAAACCTTCTCTAGACCAAAGATTAGGAAGCAAACACACAACATGAGAATAATCTTTTTGGGAGAAGAGACTGTTACCTCCTTTTGCCAGAAAGTGCATTCCCACTGTCGAGGCAAAGGGAAAAAATGTCAAGGTAAGATAAGCTAAAAAGAAGACTGAAATGACAAGAAATCATAGTTTGGTTAAAATATCAGATTTATTAAAAAATGCCTCTCACACATCGTCAGGCAGAGCAATGGCCCCCCTACCCACAAAGTACTCCATATATTGCTCGCGGACCACGCGGGCATTTAGAGGGGGCAAGCCTGGACGTGCCACTTGAAGGGCTGTGAGGTCAGCATTTGGAGGGCCCTCCACATCTGGGCCAAGGGCACCACATAGTTCCTGTAATGTCTTTTGAGGAAGTTGTGCAATATGCAACAGGCAAGAACTATGTGGTTCAGTTTGTATTCCGCCAAGTTAAATGCCGTCAGGAACAGGCGGAAGCGGCTGGCCAGGATGCCAACAGCCTGTAGTTGAAGACCCTCTGGTCCGGGGTGAGGTCCTCATCGGGAACGGCCTCATCACATGGGGGTCAACGCAAACGCTTCATCTGCGACAAAGACGAAGGGGAGTCCTTCGGCATTCTCCTCTGGAGGTGGCAAGCACAGACTTTGGAGACGCCAGTAGAACTCCGTGTGCGTAATGGCACCACCATCCGAGATCCGGCCGTTCATCCCCACGTCCACATACATAAACTCGTATGTTGCCGACACCACCGCCAACATCACTACACTATTAAACCCTTTATAATTATAATAGTAGGACCCCGAGTTGGGCGGTGGGACGATGCGGACGTGTCCCATCAATTGCCCCTCCGCAGTAGGAAAGTCCCAACGGCTGGCAAAGTGGGAGGCCACAGTCTGCCATTCCTGTGGCGTGGAAGGGAACTGTGGAGTGAAACAAGAAAAAAAAATTAGTCACTTTGCACTTAAACATTGCAAGCAGATTAGACAATCAACATCTTGGAGCAAGAGCATTGTATAAAATTGGAGGCTGGAAAGTATTTGCACAGAAAAGTAGAGGCTCCCCTTCACAGATTACTCACCCCCCATCAATCCCCCCACTTTGATGGGCCATTGGCAATAACTAGGGTTTTGGGGGGGGGGGGACAGGTAACCCTCTGCACTTCATTGATTGGCAAATGGCTCAATAATGTGTGCTAGTTTGGCCAGACCCTCTGTATTTAACACTATTGGCAGCCCCCAGGAAAGATAAAATAACATTTCAACCCCCCCCCAAAAAAAAGGCAGGCACATTGTGACATTCTGAAATTACCAAGCAAGCTAATAGGAGGGAAAGAAGACAAAAAGACAAAAAATTAGGAAATGGAATGTATGGAGGCAGCCCCTTGCACTACATGCTTTGCTGAATTCATCCCTAAAGATGCCCACTATAAAGAGGTAGGTATATAGTGTGTATGGACCTTGGGAAAGCCAGCAGATAAAGGATTGGTACCATCTGACAGAGCAGTTGGGGGAGGGGGTTCCTAATGAGTTTGCCACCCCCCCCCCCACCAAAAAAAAAAAAATTCTAAAGGGGCTCTACATGAAGTAAACCACACAGCAAACATTTGTGCATATTTTAGGGGGTGTTTGGGGGCAAACAATACTATGCAGCAGACAAAAGACATTGATTAAGTGACTAGGCCATAGGTGTCTATTGGGGCAGAAGAGCATGCTGGGGAGGTAAGTGAAGGGAAAAATGCATGAAGGAGAAAAGGGGCACAGCATATTAGAACATATTGCAATCATGGTAATTAGGGAAGGAGGTCAAAAATAGAAGACATTAGCAAACAGAGCATACATAGAAGGGAATAGTCAAGTAGAAATGTTACCTTAATATAGTCCTCCTGCAGGACCTGAATGATGGCAGAACAGGTCTCTGGAATAATGATTCCCAGGGCCTGGGGAGAGATACCTGAAGAGAACTTCAAATCTTGAAGACTTCTCCCTGTCGCCAAGTACCTCAACGTGGCAACAAGCCTCTGCTCCGGAGTAATGGCTTGTCTCATGCAGGTATCCTGCCGGCTGATAAAGGGGGTCAGCAAAGCCAAAAGACGGTGAAAATCGGGGTCCGTCATCCTGAGAAAGTTCCTGAAATCATCAGGATTATTCTCCCGGATCTCACGAAGCAAAGGCATGTGCGAGAATTGGTCACGCTGAAGCAACCAATTCTTGGTCCACATACTCCTCGTCACTCTGTTCATGGACGGGTCTTGGCTCAAAGCTAAAAGCCCGACACCAATTCCGCGTACAGCACGAACTCGGCGACGAGTACGCACGGGAAACATCGCTTACAAGGTCACAAAAGGTCGGCTGGTCAGAACGGACAAACAGAAAGCACCGATAAACAGCAAGGCCTGAAAGAACGAAATGAATACCAGCAACGAGCAGACAATAAGCAGTGAAAATCAAAGCGTCCTATATCAAGATATAGGCCGCAATGACCAACAAATGCGAACTGACTACACGCACTAATAAACAGATACGCACGACAAGCACAAACTGAAGAGCAGTAACGATCTGAGTCAGAAAACTGAGAAGCGCGAATCTTAAGTCACCAAACTTCGACTAACTCTCGATAAACACGGGATCAGCAGAAGGAGCCCAACGGGTGCCTGACGTGGTGCTGAACTTCCCTTTTGTAATCTCGTGGACGACGACTTACGTCACGACGTTCTTCCGGACCGGATATTCCGACAACGTAGTCCGACCGTGTGTACGCAACACCAACATCGGACAAAGTACGACGGACAAAATCCGACCGACCTGGTCCGCGGATTGTCCGACCGTGTGTATGGGGCTTAACAGTTCTCTTACACGATCTTAGTGTGAACCTAGCCTCATGGTGTAAGGTTAGTTATTTTTATACTTTCCATGCAGAAACGTATACATTATTGTGCAAGGTTAGCTATTGTTGTACCTTCCATGCAGAAGCCTATACATTATGGTGTAAGGTTAGCTAGGATTGTACCTCCCATGCATATCCAGTGTCTGGGGCCACTATTCACAGACCTTGGTTTTGACCTTTTTGTCTGGTGTATACTCTGAAGCCTTTTGTAATAGAGACCAATGACTTTTCCAGGAGTGTACACCATGTTTTGGTCATTAATTACTAGGGTTGCACCGATACTAGTATCAGTATCGGGGCCGATACCGAGTATTTGCACAAGTATCGGTACTCATACAAATGCACCAATACTTTCAGGCTCGGTTCTTTGAGCTGTCAGTGGGTCTCCCCTGTTGACAGCTAAAGCATTAAAGAAGTCCAGTAATTGGAGCTGTGCAGGGGTCAAGTCCTGGGGAAAAAAGTGTGGGAACTCCCACCCAAGATCCACTCCCCCACCAAAAAAAAAAAAAAAATGATACGCTCATATACACGAACGCTTCAAAAGTGGTATTTTCCATCCAATTTTTGCATTGTGTGTATGAAGCTTAACTGTTATAACATAAAAAAAGAACAATCCTCAATAAACATAAATACGGTAATTCTCTGAATAATCAGCATTCATTCAATTGTGCTTCCATGCAAATGTGAACATTGCATTGGTGAATTTTATTTTGTATATAGAGTGATTCTGTGGTGAGTTTACACTTTTCATTGAACAGAGTTTGGATAACACAGAGTTAAACGGAAAGGTCATAAATTAACTGCACATTATCTGGACAGAATGCTTGGGGACATAGTGATGTGTTCCTGCTTAGGAGATGTATGTTAGCTTGGGGGGCTGCAAACTCTGCAGGGCTCCAACACACACTCGCTGCTATTCCAACCCTTCACATATTTCCACATAAACTTCCCTCCTGGCATTAAACTTTGCCAGGTATTGTGCTCAGCTTACCACCCCAAACGGATGTTCTTCCCTCAGCTCACCTCTCTCCCTGCATGTCCTGTGAGCAGAATAGCTGTTCTCCTCCTCTGGGTTCTATCATCATATGGCACTGAAGATAGAGAAGGGGGGATTCAGTGGGACACACAGAGCAAGTATGCAGGAGACTGGGGGATGAGGAGACAGAAAATCAGGACGGGACGGCAGGGAGGAGCGCATCATGAGAGGTCAGACTAAACACAATCTCTTAACAGCAGGGACCTGATCTACCCGTCAGCTAGCTGTGATTGACAGGTAGATCGAAGCGGAAGCTGTCATGGGGCCCCTACTGGCAATGCCTGAATGGTCAGTCCACCCCTGGTGTGCGTCACTTCCTATTGCGAGCTGTGTCTGCGGCTGGTGTAGCACCTGCCACACAGCTCGCATACTTCAAAGTCTTGCAGGACACAGCTGCTAAAGGGAACTGAGTTCCTGTTGTGGAAAAAGTACAGGAACTCAGTTCCCATGAGTTCCTGCAGGACTTGAGCCCTGGAGCTGTGGAAAAAAAAAAAGCAGCTGGCAATGTTTATTAACAACATTGCTCAGCCGCTGAAACACAAAAATATTTTTGTTGTTCATGTCTATTTTATAAACGATAAACAATTAAAACTTTTTTTTTTATTTGCTTTGTTAGTGAATATTTATGAACATATATATTAACATATATTTACACATTTCACATTGAAAAAGCACAAAATTGAAAACAAAAATCAATTTATTTCATTTGTAAATAACTTTTCAATGCTTTGTACCATTGCTGACAGCTGAAGTGAAAACAAAACGGTTGCGGTAGGTATCAGTAATTGGTATCGGCGAGTACTAAAAAAAAGTATCAGTACTCGTACTCATAAAAAAAATGGTATCGGTGCATCCCTATTAATTACTATTGCAGTGAGTACACCAATTGGTCTCTATATGTTTTCACCCAAGACTCACACAGCTTTACCCAAGATTTGCACATTTTTACCCATGATTTATACACTTTTCAACTGAACCTTGGGTGAAAAATGTGCGAATCTTGGTAAAAAGTTGTATGATTCACAGGTGAAAACTGATAACTAGATTGTTTAGTTGGGTGCATAGGCTTTGGATTATATGTCACAAAAAAGATAACAAAAGCTAGAGCCCGTAAAAACAGCGCAGGGCAGTATTGTTATTTGGTAGGAATTTTATTAAAATTAAAGAAAAGGATAGAGATGGGAAGCATTTATAACTAAACATACACATTAAAGTGACCCTGTCTCTATAGTTCTCAAGCAAATCTCAAGCAAATCTATGCATGTAATATAAGAGGGTAAGGCAGGCCATACATATGCATTTTTCTCTCCTTCCTGAAGGAAAAAAAATTGCAAGATTCCCCTATCAACATAGTCAGTGTTGGTGGTGGAATCCCTCCCGCAGTGCTATTGTATTCTACCAGCAGGTAGTGCGGGGAGCCTTCCCCACCAGCAGAATACAAGACAACCAAATAACCTGTCTACCAGTATGTGTTAAATGCAGGGGTTTAGTCTGCACACATTTGCAAATGCATGCGTAAGCCACAGAGCCTCGTCAAGGCACCCTGGTATCTGCGGTGTATAGAATACAATTATCACTGCTGGCAGCTATAGCCACTGGCAGTAATTGGAAAGGGCCTAACGGACCCAAGATCGATATTCCTATGATGCCGCGTACACGCGATCGGAATTCTGTCCAGAAAAAGACAGATGAGAGCTTCCGAAAATGCGACCGTGTATGCTCCATCGGAATTTTGCTGGCCGAATTTCCGACAGCAAAGAATTGAGAGCATGTTCGGAAAAGGTTTCTATCGGAAATTCCGAATGTCTGTAGCAATTCTGACGCGCAAAATTCCTACGCATGCTCGGAAACAATTTGACGCATGCTCAGAAACATTGAACTTGGCTCGTTGTAGTGTTGTACATCACCGCGTTCTTGACGGTCGGAATTTGGTGTGACCGTGTGTAGGCAAGACGGTTTGAGCGGAATTCCATCGGAATTCCATCGTTAAAACCGTCGGAGCTTTTTCCGACCAGAATTCCGATCGTGTGTACGCGGCATTAGTGTTCCATTTTCAGCAGACTTGGGATAAGAATTTCTTATAGGCAAAGCAGAATTTCGGAAGCAGGAAAGGTAAGAATTTTAGATGGATGAAAAAAAGCAACAGGTTGATTGTACTGAAGTTAATCAATGGATCAACTTCAACACACACAGCCTGTCCATAGACAGATCAAAGGAACCTGCCAGATTTCGATCCATCTAAAATTCTTACCTCTCCTGCTTCCGAAATTCTGCTTCGCCTACAAGAAATTCTTATCCCAAGTCTGCTGAAAATGGAACACTAATAGGAATATCGATCTTGGGTCCGTTAGGCCCTTTCCACACGAGGCGGATCCGTGTGGATAGGGCCTAACAGACCCGAGATCGATATTCTGGAGAATCCTGCTGAGCTACCGTTCCTCCTGCAGCTTCTTCGGATTCCACGGTCTGCGACTCATCCGGCACTCATGCGACTCTGCACTCTTGTGCTCCCTGGGGGCCTCAAGTCAGAGGTGTAAGAGAGGCCATCTGCTGCAGATCAGGCTCTACCGTCAGGTACGTGACAGGAACGGAGCGGATCGGATGTCAGCCGACATGGTCACCACTGACATCTGTCGCTCCATAGACAAGCATGGAGCATCCGTTCAGGTCCACCTACAAAAATGACAGGTGGACCTAAATGGTCTGCCTGTGTGAAAGGGGCCTTACAGCTCTCACCTGTTCTTCCTGCTGACCTCCACATCATTACAGAAAGTAATATGGTGATATGGAGATTCCCAGCTTCGGAGAATCATTTTTCATTGACAAAATGGTATCCAGAAGAAAATGTATTTACCTTCTTTTTTTGACAGCTACAGCTTTGCTTGGGAATCTTAGCACAACGTTGTAAATCTACAAACAAACTGTGCTTCACAACAGATTTGCTCTTTTCCCTTTCCTGCCCTTTCCTTGCGGTTACCAAGGGAATGGACTACAAGACCATGACAAGACCTAGACAAGAACTAGTACAGATATCTAAGAAAAAGCTTGCAAAGTGTACGTTCTTATATGTTCTGATAATGCTTTTTACTGAGCAACCTAGCATATTATGTGAACTTTGGTTCTGTATTTTGAAATCCGATTAATAAAAACTATTGGAAAAGAAAAAAAATTGCAAAGTACAAACTGTGCTTTGCAAAACATTTGCTTTTATTTCCATCAGCATATGCTTTCCTTCACTTAACTCCCTCGCCACTTTTCACTTTCCTCCTACTTTATCTACCAAGTGAATGGACTACAAGAACCTGACAAGACCTAAATAACTAGTAGAGAAACACTATATTACCAAAAGTATTGGGACACCTGACACGTTCCATGAGGCATTGTAAGACTCTGACATTCACAGACATGACTCGGCATGATGGGAATTGTAGTTCCTGAATAACTGGAGGACCATAGTTTGAAGACCCCTGGTTCACAGTCTCTACTCTAATTCATCTTAAAGGTGTTCTATCTGGTTGAGGTCAGAACTCTGTTCTTTGTCCGATGTTGGTTTTGCGTACACACGGTCGAAGTTGTCGGAAAATCCTCCACCCCAAACTCGCTCATCCATGTCTTTATGGATCTTGCTTTGTGCACTTTGTCCGTCGGACAATCCGATGGAAACTGTCCGATGGTGCCTACACACGGTCGGAATTTCCGACAACATTGTCTGATAGGACAGAATCCATCGGAAAATCCGACCGTGTGTATGGGGCTTTAAAGGTGTTCTATCTGGTTGAGGTCAGAACTCTGTTCAGGCCAGTCAAGTTCCTCCACCCCAAACTCGCTCATCCATGTCTTTATGGATCTTGCTTTGTGCACTGGTGTGTGGTCATGTTGGAACAGGAAGGGGTCAACCCCAAACTGTTCCCACAAATGTCTTGGTATGCTGATGCCTTAAGAGTTCCCTTTACTAAGGGGTCATGCCAAACCCCTGAAAAACAACCCCACACCATAACCCCCACTCCACCAAATGATTTGGACCAGTGCGCAAAACAAGGTCCATAAAAACATGGATGAGTGTGTTTGGGGTGCAGGAACTTGACTGTCCTGACCTCAACCCAATTGAACACCTTTGGGATGAGTGTAAACTGCGAGCCAGGCCTTCTCTCCAACATCTGTGCCTGACCTCACAAATGAGCTTCTGGAAGAATGGTAAAAGATTCCCATAGACATGTGAGTGTAAAGGCAGGAGGCCCAATACTTTTGTTAATATAGTGTATCTAATATTAGAAAAAACTATCAAAGTACATATTTTTACTGTCCACCACCTGGGTGACATGGACATTTGCTATTGCCTGTTCAGGCTGGGTACCTGTTAGGACACAGTAGAGAGTCTGCAGGTGACAGCAGCATGAGTAGGCCATCGAAAATTGGCTTATGGGGTCACACCTTCAGCCATGGGCATCCGCAGGTAGGGGCAAGGGGGTCAAGTGCCCCCCCCGGAATCAGGGTTCGGATCTTAAATTAAGCAAAGTTGCGTTGCTATTGGGGTGCGGGCAGCCTGAACCGGGTGCCACCCACCAGTGGGGTGACACTGACAAGGTGCTGTCAAGCCCCCCCATCAGTGTAGTGAGACTTTGGCTCTCTTCCCTGCTCAGTCCAGCAGAGAACTCAGCAGCGCTGTGACAGGAGAAAGGCGGGCTGTCAGAGGTTTCCCCTTTCTCCTGTCAGGGAGAAGAGACGGCGGCTCTCACCAGTTCCCTGCTCAGCTTCCTGCCCGCTCCGTTCCTTCCCTATTGGCCATAACTGAGGGCCAATCAAAGGAGAATAGGAGAGGAGAGCATCATGGGACATGTAGTCCCAAAGATTGGCGGCCCCATTTTCCACAGGGAGGAGGCTACTGCTCGATCAAGAGAGAGATTGGGAGACTGCAGCCTGGAAAAAAGCTGAGGGAGAGAGTGCTACAGGACAAAGAATGAGGAGCCACGCTGCCCAGCACCACCAGAGATAGAGCCACACTGCCCAGCACCACCAGAGAGCCACACTGCCCAGCACCACCAGAGAGCCACACTGCCCAGCGCCACCAGAGAGTCACGCTGCCCAGTGCCACCAGAGAAAGACTGAGCCACTACCAGGGTACAGACATGCTACACTACTGACCAGAGTTGCCCCCCGGGGAACCCAGAGTGATCGATCGTCCAGCCGGAGGGATCACTGCTGTAGTTTCTCTGGGTCTGGTAAGAGGGCCTGTTGGCCATTATCCATTACTTATCCTAGGGACTGTACTACGTCTGCAGTTTCTGACCATGATAATGTGATAATGACATTGTCAAAAAAGGGGCGGTGCATGGGTGACCCTAAAATGATGCCCCCCCCCCCCCCCCCCCCCCCCCCCCCCCCCTGAAAAAAGTTCTGCGGACGCCCATGCCTTCAGCATTAGTTTACTTGTCCCCTGCACCCAATAAAGGTGCTGGCAAAGGATCTAGTAGACTAAGGTGAGTATGCATTCCAAAGGTATTTAAAAAAAAAAGTTTTGCCCAGAGATGGGCATTAATATTTATAGAAAGAGACAAAGAGACAGAGATAACCAGAGGACACTTTGGTAGGCCAGTTCAGGTCTGTAATGAGACCAGACTTTGTAAATGCCACTTTTGTAAGTGCCATTCAGAAAAGAACATAATGTACTGTGGCTTACGAGTCCATAGTTGAAGTGGCTACATTTTTTTCAGGCTTTTGGGGTTTTTTTTCGCCCAAAGGTGCCACCAGGAACACACTTTCGGTCCTAGAGTGACAATGCCCACTCACTGTTCTGTGTCTATTGGGAAGCAATATTGTCACCCTAGGACAGGACCACAGAACACCTCTATATCTCCATAACATAGAGGGCAGAGGTTCCATAGTCTACTAAATGGAACAATGTAACTTGTAGGAATGCAGCGCAGACAAGGAGCAGAGGAAGTTCTCAGCTCACAAGTTACATTTTTTTTGTGCAGTTATCGAACAGATATAACAAAATGCTCTCTATGCATATTAAACAGATCAAGTAGAAACGATTCATTGTTAGGATTTACATACACTTTGAACAATGTTACTGAAAATGGACAACTCTACAGGGTCATAAAGAAAAATCAGATACAAATATTATTATTATATACCATTTATATAGTGCCAACAGTTTACGTAGCGCTTTACAACTTGAGGGTAGACAGTACAAATACAATACACTTTAAAGCTGGCCATACACCTATAGATTATCTGCAGATTTTCTATGGTTAGATGGAAAAAGTGCAACAGATTTCTCCATGTTCGCTAAACTGTGTGGATGGAGGAATCTCCCACTTTTTCCATCTAACCATAGAAAATCTGCAGATAATCTATAGGTGTATGGCCAGCTTTATATAGTAGGAATCAGAGCGCCCTGCTCCTTAGAGCTTACAATCTAATGCCACGTACACACGATCGGAAATGCCGCCAGCAAAACTCAGATGAGAGCTTTTTGTCGGAAAATGCGACTGTGTGTATGCTCCATCAGTCTTTTGCTGACGGAATTCCAGCCAGCAAAAGATTAAGGGCAGGTTCTCTATTTTTCAGTCGGAAAAAGTTCTTATCCGAAAATGCGATCGTCTGTATGCAATTCGGGCGCGCAAAAAATCACACATGCTCAGAAACAATTCGACGCATGCTCGGAAGCATTGAACTTAATTTTCTCGGCTCATCGTAGTGTTGTATGTCACCGCGTTCTTGACGGTCGAAAGTTCAGAGAACTTTTGTGTGACCGTGTGTATGCAAGCCAAGCTTGAGCGGAATTCCATTGGAAAAAACATCCAAGATTTTTGGGACGGAAATTCCGCTCATGTGTACGTGGCATTAGAGGGAAGGTCATGAGGGAAGGTCATGAGATACAAGAGGTAATAACTGTGGGCGATGTGCTGATTGAGAAGATAAATGTACAGTTGTTATGTGAGGGCCAGATAGAGATGAGTTTTCAGGGATCGTCTGAAAGTGGATGAAGTAGGAGAAAATCAGACAGATTGGGTAGAGCATTCCAGAGGATGGAAGAGGCTCTGGAGAAGTCCTGAAGGCGAGCATGGGATGAGGTGACAAGGGAGTTTGAGAGCAGGTGGTCTTGGGAGGAGCGAAGAGAATGATTAGGTTGGTATTTTGAGACTAGGTTAGTGATGTAGCTGGGGGTCAGGTCATGGATGGCTTTGTAAGTTATAGTTAGTATCTTGAATTTAATTTGGTGGCTGAGTGACAGCCAGTGGAGGGATTTGCAGAGGGATATAACAGACGCTGAGCGGTTTGTGAGGTGGATGAGCCTGGCAGCAGCGTTCATGATGAACTGAAGTGGGGATAGCCTATTTAGAGGTAAGCCAATGAGGAGGGAGTTGCAGTAGTCGAGGAGGAAGATGACCAGGGAGTGGATTAGAAGCTTTGTGGTGACATTGGTTAGGAAGGGGCGTATCTTGGAGATGTTGCGGAGGTTGCGGTGGCAAGTTTTGTATAGCGATAGGATGTGGGGCCGAAAGGTTAGTTCAGAATCCAAGATTACACCTAGGACCTTAGCGTGGGGGGACAAGTTGATAGTTGAGCCGTTGATATTGACAGAGAAATCAGGGGAAGGAGAGGGAGGAAATATCATGAGCTTGGTTTTGGATAAGTTGAGTTTGAGGAAGTGATGTGACATCCAGGCTGATATGTCTGCTAGTAAGTTGGTGATGCGTGAGGAGACAGATGGAGAGAGCTGGGGGGGGGGGGATAGATTTAGGTGTCATCAGCGTAGAGTTGATATTTAAAGCCGTGGGAGGCAATCAACTGACCCAGGGAGGTGGTGTAGATTGAGAAAAGGAGGTCCAAGAACAGAACCTTGGGGGACCCCAACGGAGAAAGAAAGAGGAGAGGAGGAAGCAGAGTTGTAAGTGACACTGAAGGAGCGGTGGGATAGGTAGGATGAGAACCAGCGAATAGTACAGTCACAGAGACCAAAGGAGTGGAGTGTATTGAGGAGGAAGGGGTGGTCCACTGTGTCAAAGGCAGCAGAGAGATCCAGGAGAAGTAGTACAGAATAGTGTCCGCTGGTTTTAGCCATTAATGGGCTAAATACAAATACTTTACTTGCTGACTTTATAAAACATACACTTGCTGGTTTAGGGATACAGCGCTGTCCTCACTTGGACTAGTTCTTCATCGGTCTTTGGGTCCCGCCATCTTGGATGCAGGAAGCCAACTCCGACTTTCTGCGGTTTCACTGTGGGCTCCCCACTGTGCATGCCCCAGTTGTGCTGAGCTTTGTGAATATACCCGCAGACTCATGGGACCTGTGATGTGTCCCAGGTGGTTGCAGGGAGGAGGAGCCAAACTTCCACCCAGGTAACCTACTCAATCCGAGCGCAAGTGGGAGCAGGTACCTGCCTAAAATAGGGACCCCGTTCCCTAAGAAAAAAAAAAACTTCCAAAAACATTGGGGAGGATTAGAAAGCAGGGCTTCGCTTTTTAGGTGAAGTTCCGCTTTAAGTCAGCAATCTGTCCCCAAATGATAAGTATACAATTGCCATTGGTAATAAAGTGTTATTAAACTACAGAATGGATTTTTCTTATTGCACTGGATTTGGTAGTTTTCAGTCTTTATGGGAACTTTAAAAGGCTGACTATTCTATAAACAGAAAAGAAAATATAGACAAAAATTACATTTTTTTTTTACTGTTAGCAAGTCAACCGATTCAGAAACGTAGAGAGAGGTCACCAGACTGAACTTTGCATAGTTTAAATACAGCATCATCAGATAGGTAATTAAATTAGTAAGACCACAAACTCATCATAAACAAATATGTTATTAGTCCAGGCTTACTGATTACCTCCTCCAGAAACTAGAATTCCATTAAACAAATGCAGACCTGTTATGATTAATAAAACAAGACTGAAAGTGGTGTTAAACTTAAGTGCATATTACCAATTATTAGATAGTTTTCCTTTTTTTCGGCTTTTTTTTTTCATTTATTTTTATTCGGTGGTCTGCCATTTTTCAACTTCCTTAAAGCGGAACTAAAACCCTCCTATCCTTTTCAGCCAAGGAAGCTGCCATCTTAGCCTCTGTTTAATCTACAACTGCTATGATGCTGCACATGTGATCAGTTATGACTCCAGCCAATTGATGGTTTGAAAGTTTGGTCTGCGAGCACACCCAATGTGACAGTTGGCAATTCCAGAAATGTAACTGTTTTTTGAAACCATTAAATTGATGGGTTTAGTTCCGCTTTAACAGACCAAACTAACTGGCAAAAGTGTCAGAGTGTAGACATCGGAACTGTCAAAAAATGTGTTTTGTTTCGTTTCGTCACGTTTCGTATATAAAAAAATTCGTAATTCGTAATTCGTGTACGAAATTCCGTTCGAATTCGTACGAAATACGAATTTCGTACGAATCTTAATTTTTTTTTCGAATCGTTAGTAAAGTTACGAATCGTTACGAATCGTTACGAATCGTTAACGCGGCTAATGAATTGTCGGTTCTCATAACACAGAGAACAATTCGAATCCAACTGCAAATATCGAATTTCAATTTCAAGTTACGAATCGTTACGAATCGTTACGAATAGTTACGAATCGTTAGTAAATCCAACTACAAATATCGAATTTCAACTAATATGAAAGAAATTATAATAGCGGATATAACGAATGCTTTGAATGCTTCGAATGAATTCGAGATTCAGTCTATCTAATATAGAGAACTGTTCCTGCACAAAGTGTCATTTTTGCAGGAAAAAAAGCTATTTAAAATCACTCGCGGCTAATAAAAAGTCGGCTACGTAACACAAGGAACAGTCATTTATTGATAAAAAAAAAAAGCGTAGGGGTCCCCCCAAATTCAATAACCAGGCCCTTCGAGTCTGGAATGGATATTAAGGGGAACCCCAGCCAAAAAAAAAAAAAATTGGCATGGGGTCCCCCCCAAATATCCATACCAGACCCTTCAGGTCTGGCATGGATTTTAAGGGGAACCCCGGCCAAAAAAAAAAAAATGGCGTAGGGGTCCCCCTCAAAATCCATACCAGACCCTTATCCGAGCACGCAACCTGGCAGGCCGCAGGAAAAGAGGGGGGCTAATTGCCGATTCCCGTAATACAGAGAACAATTCGAATACAACAACTAACAAATATCTAATTTCAATATGAAAGAAATTATAATAGCGGATATAACGAATGCTTCGAATGATTCGAATGATTCGAGATTCAGTATATCTAATATAGAGAACTGTTCCTGCACAGTGTCAATTTTGCAGGAAAAAAAATTTAAAATCACTCGCAGCTATTGCCAGCAAATGAATTGTCCGATCCGTAACACAGAGAACAGTCATTCATTGAAGTCATTGATAAAAAAATGCGTGGGGGTCCCCCCAAATTCAATAACCAGGACCTTGAGGTCTGGGATGGATTTTAAGGGGAACCCCAGCCAAAAAAAATGGCGTGGGGTCCCCCTCAAAATCCATACCAGACCCTTTATCCGAGCACGCAACCTGGCAGGCCGCAGGAAAAGAGGGGGGGACGAGAGCGCCCCCCTTCCCGCCTGAACCATACCAGGCCACATGCCCTCAACATTGGGAGGGTGCTTTGGGGGTCTGAGACCCCCAAAGCACCTTGTCCCCATGTTGATGAGGACAAGGGCCCCTCCCCCACAACCGTGCCCGGTGGTTGTGGGGGTCTGCGGGCGGGGGGCTTATCGGAATCTGGAAGCCCCCTTTAACAAGGGGACCCCCAGATCCCGCACCCCCTGTGTGAAATGGTAAGGGGGTACAAAAGTACCCCTACCATTTCACCAAAAAAAGTGACAAAAATGGTAAAAATTACAGGAGACGGTCTTTGACAATTCCTTTATTAAAATTTTCTTTCTTCTTTCTTCTGGTCTTCCTTTCTTCATCTTCTCCTTCCGGCATCTTCCATCTTCTTCTTGCTCCGATCCGCTTCTTCTTGCTCCGGTCTTCTTGTCCTTCTCGTCCGGCATCGGCGTCGGTGTCTGTTCTCGCGGGCCGCTCCTCGCAATGGGAGGCTCCCGCTGTGTGAGGTTTCGCTCCGGCTGACAGGTCTTTTATAACGGAGGGCACCTGGTGACCCCGCCCCATCTCTGACGTCATGGGGAAAGCCATAGGGAAGTCCCCATGACGTCCCCGTGCGTCAGAGGGGGCGGGGTCACCAGGTGCCCTCCGTTATAAAAGACCTGTCAGCCGGAGCGAAGCCTCACAGAGCGGGAGCCTCCCATTGCGAGGAGCGGCCCGCGAGAACAGACGCCGATGCCGGACGAGAAGGACAAGAAGACCGGAGTAAGAAGAAGCGGATCGGAGCAAGAAGAAGATGGAAGAAGATGCCGGAAGGAGAAGATGAAGAAAAGAAGACCAGAAGAAAGAAGAAAGAAGATTTTAATAAAGGAATTGTCAAAGACCGTCTCCTGTCATTTTTACCATTTTTGACACTTTTTTGGTGAAATGGTAGGGGTACCCCTTACCATTTCACACAGGGGGGGCGGGATCTGGGGGTCCCCTTGTTAAAGGGGGCTTCCAGATTCTGATAAGCCCCCCGCCCGCAGACCCCCACAACCACCGGCCAGGGTTGTGGGGATGAGGCCCTTGTCCTCATCAACATGGGGACAAGGTGCTTTGGGGGGGACCCCAAAGCACCCTCCCAATGTTGAGGGCATGTGGCCTGGTACGGTTCAGGCGGGAGGGGGGGGCGCTCTCGTCCCCCCCTCTTTTCCTGCAGCCTGCCAGGTTGCATGCTCGGATAAGGGTCTGGTATGGATTTTGAGGGGGACCCCACGCCATTTTTTTTGGCCGGGGTTCCCCTTAAAATCCATCCCAGACCTGAAGGGTCTGGTATGGATATTTGGGGGGACCCCACGCCATTTTTTTTTTTTGGCTGGGGTCCCCCTTAATATCCATACCAGACCTGAAGGGCCTGGTATGGATATTAAGGGGGACCCCAGCCAAAAAAAAAATGGGGGGGGGACCCCTACGCTTTTTTTTTTTTATATATCAATAAATGACTGTTCTCTGTGTTACAGAACCGACAATTCATTTGCCGGCAATAGCCACAAATGATTTTAAATAGCTTTTTTTTCTGCAAAAATTACACTTTGTCATTTGAATCATTCGAATTCATTCGTTATATCTGCTATAATAATTTCTTTCAATTAGTTGAAATTCGATATTGGTAGTTGGATTCGAATAATTTGGAGCTGAAATTCGTAAACAGAATTTTTCCTGCAAAAATTACACTTTGTCATTCGAATTCATTCGAATCCATTCGAATTCATTCAAATTCATTCTAATCATTCGTTATATCCGCTATATAATAATTTCTTTCATATTAGTTGAAATTCGATATTTGGTAGTCGGATTCGAATAAATTCGGCGACGAAATTCGTAAACGGAATTTCGTATTCCGTACGGAATTCGTATTCGAAAAAATCCGTACTACGGATTCGTAAATTCGTACGAATTACGAATTCGTACGAAACTAATCGCACATGTCTATCAGAGTGTTGAGGCAAACCATTTACCACTGAAAGGGGTGCTAACAATGGTCAGCTTTTATTAATTTACGTAAAATCTTCAAACGGTTGCTGTGACTGCTTAACCACTTTCAGACCGGACCATTTTGCTGGCTTAAGACCAGACCACTTTTTGTAAACTGGCACTGCGTCGCTTTAACTGACAATTGCGCGGTCATGCGACGTGGCTCCCAAACAAAATTGGCGTTCTTTTTTTCCCACAAATAGAGCTTTCTTTTGGTGGTATTTGATCGCCCCTGCGGTTTTTATTTTTTGCGCTATAAACAAAAAAAGAGCGACAATTTTGAAAAAAATGCATTATTTTTTACTTTTTGCTATAATAAATATCTCCCAAAAATATATATAAAAAAAATGTTTTTCCTCAGTTTAGGCCGATACGTATTCTTCTACATATTTTTGGTAAAAAAAAATCGCAATAAGCGATTGGTTTGCGCAAAAGTTATAGCGTTTACAAAATGGGGGATAGTTTTGTAGCATTTTTATTAATATTCTTTTTTTTTTACTAGTAATGGTGGCGATCAGCAATTTTTATTGTGACTGCGACATTATGGCATTATGAAATTTTTGACACATTTGTGGGACCATTGTCATTTATACAGCAATCAGTGCTATTTAAATACACTGATTCCTGTGTAAATGACACTGGCAGTGAAGGGGTTAACCAGGGGGTGGCAGTGTAGGGGTTAAGTGTTCCTAGGGGCATGTTACTAACTGTGGGGGGCATGGCTGTGTGTTAGTGAACACTGATCTCTGCTCCAATCACAGGGAGCAGAGATCAGTGTCACTTGTTGCTAGGCAGAACGGGGAGATGCTGTTTACTTCCGCACCTCCCCGTTCAGCCTTCCCGTGAGACGATCGCGGGTAACCCCGTGGCGATCGAGTCTGCGGGACCCACGACCGGACTCACGGGGGCCCCAACTGGCGCGCGCACGCGATGGCAAGGCGGCATTTTTAAAGGGACGTACCTGTACGCCCTTATGCCTGTCCATGCCATTCTGCCGACGTACATCGTTGTGCGCCAGTCGGGAACCGGTTAAGGAGTGTTAGTTGGAGTTTGGCTTTAATTTGTAAGTCGCGCCCATCTAAATCTGCTACTGCATTTAACACTACCCTCACCCCAGACTGAGAATGCTGCTGTCCAAATGTCTCTCCATTGCTCCTTTTTTAGAGTGGTGACACCCTAAGACAGGGAGTGTGTTACTAGTCGGATCTGTTTCTAGTGATCAGGAACAGTGATCTATTTCCTCCTCCAGTCAGTCCCCTCCCCCCACAGTTAGAAACACCTCCCAGGGAACACATTTAACCTCTTGATCACCCTGTAGTGTTAACCCCTTCCCTGCCAGTCACATTTATACAGTAATCAGTGGCTATTTTAGCACTGATCACTGTATAAATGTCACTGGTCCCAAAAAAGTGTTAAACGTGTCCGATGTGTCCGCTGTGTCCGCTGCAATGTCGCAGTCCCACTAATCACTACCATTACTAGTAAAAAAAAAAATGAATAATAAAAATGCCATAAATATATCCCCTATTTCTGCTTTTTCTCACGCTATCTTTATTATTTGTACATTTCCCTCATCAAGGTCATATCCTATTGGTAGTAATCCACCTCAGATCCACTGTTTTAGGGAAATCTCCAGTTTACTTGCCTTTCAATGACTTTGGTTATATCACACCGACAATGTTGATTTAATGCCCTTTTAAGTACCATATGATATGACAATGACACTGTTCAATGTGTTTAATATCTATGTTTGTACATTCAGTTTTTTCTTTAATAAAACGTTTTGAAAACAAAAAAAAAAAAAAATATATCCCCTATATTGTATACGCTATAACTTTTGCGCAAACCAATCAATATAAATTATTGCGATTTTTTTTTTACCAAAAATATGTAGAAGAATACATGTTGGCCTAAACTGTCAAAGACATTTGTTTTTTTATTTGTTATTTTTGGATAAAAAAAGTAAAAAATATAGTTATTTTTTTTTTCAAAATTGTCTTTTGTTTATAGCGCAAAAAAAAAAGCAGAGGTGATCAAATACCATTAAAAGAAAGCTCTATTTGTGAGAAAAAAAGGACACAAATTTTGTTTGGGTACAGCGACGCACGACCGCGCAATCGCCAGTTAAAGCGATGCAGTGCCGTATCGCAAAAAATGGCCTGGTCATTAAGGGGGCAAATCCTTCCGGTACATATCTAGTTAACCACTTCAGCCCCGGAAGATTTTACCCCCTTCCTGACCAGAGCATTTTTTGCTTTAGCTGACGTTGTACCAAAACAAAATTGATGTCCTTTTTTTTCCACAAATAGAGCTTTCTTTTGGTGGTATTTGACCACCTCTGCGGTTTTTATTTTTGCGCTATAAACCAAAAAAAAAGAGCGACAATTTTGAAAAAAAAGCAATATTTTTAACTTTTTGCTTTAATAAATATCCCCCAAAAATATATTAAAAAATTCAGTTTAGGCCGATATGTATTCTTCTACATATTTTTGGTAAAATCGCAATAAGCGTATATTGATTGGTTTGCGCAAAAGTCATAGCGTCTACAAATAGGGAATAGATTTATGTCATTTTTTTATTAGCAATGGAGGGGATCTGCAATTTTTCTCGTGACTGCGACATTATGGCGGACACATCGGACACATTTGACACTATTTTAGGACCATTGTCATTTATACAGCAATCAGTGCTATAAAAATGCACTGATTACTGTGTAAATGACACTGGCAGGGAAGGGTTAAACACTAGGGAGCGATCAAGGGGTTAAGTGTGTCCTAGGGTGTGATTCTAACTGTAGGGGGGATGGACTTCCACTGACATGACAGCGATTACTGCTCCCGATGATAGGGAGCAGTAGATCTCTGACCTGTCACAAGGCAGAACGGGGAAATGCATTGTTTACATAGGCATGTTCCTGTTCTACCTCTCCACACTGTAATCGCGGGCGCCGGCCAGGGCCGTTTGAAGGTATTTGGGGGCCCCAAGCAAAATGGACACGGAGGCCCCCCCAAACCCCCCCCCCCTCGCGCGCACGCAAAGCCTACAGGAATCACAGCATAGCGATACAGTTTAAGTTCACCAACACTTTATATAAATAAAAAAGGTTTACAGTGCAAATACTGCTGTTGCATATAATATGCATAAAATTAGAACATTTTCAACATTGGCACATGTGTGCACTTCCTGTCAGTCCGGCCGGGAACAGGAAACGGAATCTCCTGTACCGCGCGGACTGCAGGAGGAAGGAAGAAGCGCTCGGCCACGCTACAGGATGCCTGCAGCTTATAGAAAGCGGCTGCCGGCGGCACGGCTGGGGCTCCAGGCCAGCTCGGGGGCCCCAAGCAATCGCTTGTTTTGCCTGTCCTGACGCAACGGGTCTGGCGCTGGCAAACATCGAGTTCCCGGGACCCGCGGGCACGCCTCCGCGGTGTGCAGCGCACGCGCGCCTGATAGGTTACAAATTTAAAGGGACGTACAGCTACGCTTATTTGCCTGCCTGTGTCATTCTGCCGACGTACATCTGTGTGCGGCCGTCGGCAAGTGGTTAAAGTAATGCAGTGGCGTATCGCAAAAATGGCCTGGTCATAAAGGGGGGGTAAGTCTTCTGGAGACCAAGTGGTTAAATAGAATATATCAACACATACGGCCCATTGGGCCCACGGCTTACTTCCCTAACTTGTTCTGGCTCATAATTGAATGAACCCAAAAGACTGGCATGACCACGTCCTGGCTTTCCTAGAAGAGGGTCTGCACATTTTTCTTGTCAAACGTTTCCATTCATTTTCAGAACTAACTCGAAAGTACTGTTAAGCCGTCAATGAGACTACATAAAGCCTTATTATTAGAATATTTTATGCAATCATCTCTTGAACAAAAATTGAAAGGAGGATTAAAATAGAGACTTCAGGAGTCTTCAAACTACACTTTTTTCTTTTTTCTTTTTTCTTTTACTAGTTTTTCTTCATTTGTTCTGCTCACAGTTGATTATTTTAAACTTTACTTAACTTTGTCTTCCTCTGTAAAACGGCAGTGATGATTGTTCAGACCTTATGTGACTCCTAACCTACGAGAGATCACGCCTTGTAATGAGTATGTGATGTGGAAAATGCCTTTGACTCTGCGGCTGAGCAAAGTAATCAAAGTGTATTTTGTGTTAGAAAGCCAGCCTGCTCTGGCTCCGAGTTCAGCAATTTACGGCATTAGGTCTACCCGCTCTTTGGAGAATTGTCTGAGCTGGGAGAGTGAGGATGTGGAGGCGCATTCCCCCGAGCGAGATGTGTCTGTACTGTTCAGCGTTCAGAGGAGGAAAACCTTATTGTTTTGTACACAGCTTAAAAAAAACAGGAAAAGTAAACACCGTAAGATGCATTTAAAAAAAAAAATACAGTGACTCCATCAATGGCTTTAGGTGGGCAGGGAAGAAAGAGGTCATATACCAGTGGCGCCGGAGCGCCGCCCCCTCTATCAACGGCCGCCACCCCCATGCTCTATCTACAGCCGCTATTCTAAAAGGAAAAAAGAGGGTTTCGCCATGTCAGATCAGTGTGTTGTTGCCACATCCCTAATTGTCTATCAAGGGGTTAACATCAGGGGCGATCAAAGGGTTAAATGTGTCTCTAGAAGGTGCTTGCTAACTTTGAGGGGGGGTGCTTTGACTGGGGGAAGACTTGGAGATGCTACGGAGCTTGAGGCGGCAAGCTTCGGACAGCGATCAGATGTGGGGCCAAAAGGATAGTTCAGAGTCCAGGATTACACCTAGGACCTTGGCATGGGGATCCTGGGTAGCAGACAATGGGTGCAGGGCGGTAAACCCATTATATGCATTAGCAGTGGTGGTGGGTGGGCATTCCTTCACAAAATGCATGCTTCAGATCAGTGGCTGGCAAGTAGTAGATTGTGGCTTTATTTTTGCTCTGACAGCTACTACTGGGTGGCAGAGAATAGGTGCAGGGCGGTACACCCAGTCTACAACATGCATTAGCAATGGGGAGGGAGGTTCCAGTTCCACATCCTTGCCCTGGACGTTGAACAAAACTGTCCCAGTACTGGTTACAGCCCTGGTCAATACCATACTACGAAGCTTAAAAATAAAAATATACATTTGAAGGATGGCTGGTGATTTATAGAGATCTCATCATTCACACAAGTAAAGAAATGTAAATTTTTTTTGAGAAGAACATCTTTAAATACACTTTTTAAACAAGTGTTTATAGATTTTTGCTTCCAGCTCTCTGAATTTAGAATCGTCCTCCAGTTCCTCCATCCTGTACTGACAGGGTCTAAATAAAAATCTATTATTACATCTCATTAAAAAGAAAAAAAAAAAAAAAGAAAGCAGCTCCCTCATTCTGCATTTTGTCAATTCTTAATTTTCCTCGGAACTGGTGGCAATCATGAATGTCCTACTGCTGGCATGGAAGGTACCGGGCATCACACACACCTACCCACAAACAAGGACTAGGACAGGGGGACACAGAAGGAAATGCAGACAGGCACAGGGCTAGGTGTGCAGAGCAGGGACAGGGCTAGGAGGTCTCTCTCTCTCTCACCCTCTCTCTCCCTCACCCCCCCTCTCTCCCCCCTCCCTCTGTCTCTCTCACCCCCTCTCTCTCACCTCCCTCTGTCTCTCTCTGCCCCCCTCTCTCTCTCACCTCCCTCTGTCTCTCTCACCCCTCTCACTCTTTATCTTGCTCTCTCTCACCCCTTCTCTTACCAACCCCCTCTCCCACCCCCAATCTCTCTCTCACCACTCTCTCTCTCTCCCCCCCTCTCTTTCTCCCCCTCTCTCTCAACCCCTCTCACTTGCTCCCCCTCTCTCTCTTACCCTCTCTCACCCCTCTCTTTCTCCCCCTCTCTTCCCTCTCTCTCTCATCCCCTTCTTTCCTCCTCTCTTTCCCACCCCCTCTCTCCTGCCTTCCCACCCTCTAGCTGCCCCCTCTGTCTCCCCCCTCTCTCACCTCTCTTTCTCTCTCACCCCCAACCCACTCTCTCTCACCCTCTCTATCTCACCCCCTTTTTTACTCTCCCCTCTCTCTCATCCCCTATCTCAACCCTCCTCTCTCTCTCCCCTTCTCTCTTTCTCACCCCCTTCACTCTAACACCCCCTCTATCTCTCTGGTCCCCCCTCTCTCTATCTGGTCCCCCCTCTCTCTCTCTCTGGTCCCCCCTCTCTCTCGCCCCTTCTCTCTCTCTTCCAACCCCTCTATCTCTTCCACCCTAGTTCTGCTACGAATGCATGTAATGTGGGTAGTGCAATATGCAGGTGGGTATGTGGGTGAGGACACAGGGGGCCCCATGGTCTTTTATTGCCCGAGTTGTAAGTCTGCCCCCTGCTCACTCTCTACTTCATCCACCCATAACTGACACAACAAACACACCATGCAAGCTCAACTACCTTCTAGCTGCTAGAAAGCAAGTGATTGGCCACGCATGTGCAAACTCCATGCCAACCATGGGAAACCAGAGCAAGGTGGCCGTGCAAACTTCATACCACCCATGGGTAACTGACGCAAGGCGACAGAGAGTGCGCGCAGGATGGTAAACCCATTCTACAACATGCGTTAGTAGTGGTGGTAGGGGGGTACCCCTTCACCACATGCATGTTCCAGATCAGTGGCTGGCAACCAGTAGGTTGTGGATTCTTTTATGCTCTGACAGCTAATGCTGGATAGCAGAGAATGGATGCATAGTGGTGCACCCATTCTACAATATGCATTAGCACTAGCGGTGATGGAGGATTCCTTAACCACATGCATGCTCCAAATCAGTGGCTAGCAACTAGTAGGTTGTGGCTTCATGTCTACTCTGACAGCAACTATTGGGTCGCAGAGAATGGGTGCAGGACGGTACACCCAATCTACAGCATGCATTAGCAATGGGGAGGGGGGGTGCGGTTCCATATGCTTGTCCTGGGTGTTGAACTGGGTCACAGAGAATGATTTCCTTCACCACATGCATGCTCCAGATCAGTGGCATGCCAACCATGGACAACCAGAGAAATGTGGTAGTGCAAACTTCATTTCAACCATGGGTAACTGAAGCAAGGCAGCAGAGAATAGGTTTAGAATGGTAAACCCATTCTACAACATGCATTAATAGTGGTGGTAGGGGGGCACCCCTTCACCACATGCATGTTCCAGATCAGTGGCTGGCAATCAGTACATCATGGATTCATGTCTGCTCTGACAGCTAATGCTGGGTTGCAGAGAATGGATGCAGAGCGGTACACCCATTCTACAATATGCATTAGCAGTGGTGGGGGTGGAGGATTCCTTCACCAAATGCATGCTCCAGATCAGTGGCATGCCAACCATGGGCAACCAGAGCAAGGTGGTAGTGCAAACTTAATAATAATGCCCATAAATCTTCGCCCTGGGCTCTAAATGACCTTGTCCCGCCACTGTGTCCCAGTACTGGGTACAGCCCTGGTCAATCCCTGTCACTTTTCACAGAAAAGGCAATACCATACTACGAAGCTTAAAAACAAAAATACACATGTGAAGGATGGCTGTGCATGGAACACTGGTAAATGTTGAGATAGTTATCCTTGAACTAAGGTGGAGAGATTAAGGCCACTTTCACACTGAAGCGCTTCTAAACTGCCAGTAAAAACACTGAGCGCTTTTGAAGAGCTTTTCAGGCGCTTTTGAAGAGCTTTCCATTCATTTCAATGGGGAGGGGAGTTTTTCACAGCCCTGCCAGCACACTGCCCCAGTGTGAAAGCGTTCATTGATTTTAATGGAAATAAGTTTTCGTGAGCTTTTTAGGGGCTGTTTTTAGCGTGAAAGCGCCTTAAAAGGGCCTCAGTTTGAAAGTGGTCTTATAGAGATCTCATCATTTACACAAGTAAAAAAATTAAATTTTTTTTTTGAGGCGAACATCTTTAAACACACTTTTTAAAACAAGTGTTTATAGATCTTTGCCTACAGCTTTCTGAATTTAGAACCGTCCTCCAGTTCCTCCATCCTGTACTGACAGGGCCTAAATAAAAACCCATTATTACATCTCATAAACAACAACAACAAAAAAAAAAAGAAAGCAGCAGCATCGCTCCCTCATTCCGCATCTTGTTAATTCTTAATTTTCCTCGGAACTGCGCTGTCTCCTTATTTTCTCATCCATTTGTCATTGGAGCCGGGGAGACCAAATCCTTCCTGGTTTAATATTTTAGTGTTTTTATGCTCGGCAATATCCCAGCTTTATCTATAATATGAAGCTTTAGCATGGAGTGGCATTTATTTAAAATTGCTTCCTTTTTCACCTCCTGTCCTGATTTATTTATTTCCATAGCTTGTATTTTTATTTTATGCATGCCTCCGGGCTTGTTTCACTCTTCAGCCATTTGATAATGACAGCAAATGCTATTCTCTACCTTGCCTGCACGTCTCTAGACTTGCATTTCCGTTAATCATTCCGCATCGGAATGCACGCACGCCATGGGCTTGCGCTCAGGTTAGCAGCAAGGTAACCTCTTCAGGCCACACGGGGGTCTGACTTGACCCTGATTTAAGAAGGTTTCCCTCCCCCCTTTCCCCAAGTTGATGCATTACAATAATTTATTTATTAGATAGAAGAGGCTTTCAAGGTCATGTTTGTTATTTTAGACAATGCAGTTGTGTGATAAGTTTTATTAAAATTGACCTTTCGATAATTTTACAAGACTGCATAAATAAATTCCTGACGTGTTACAAGATACGGCAGCAATAAAATTTGTTCGGAAAAGCTCTACCTTTTATCAATAAAAAGCAGACCTTGAGGTCCCATCTAGTCACTGTGCTTTGTCTGAGATGATGCCATCTGTTTGCTACAGGCTGGAGAAAGTATTTTCTACGTCCCCCAGTGACAGACAGCCTCATCGTAACTTTGTAGAACTGCACAGGCATCAAAATTGACGTGATTTTTTTATTTCTGAGCTGGCAACTCAGTCCAGAAAGTCGATGATGCCTTAACAAACATGGCTTTGTCCTTCTGGAAAGAAAAGCAAAGGACATTGTCAGGAACAGTGCTGTGATTTCTGCAGCAATAAATACCTGGATGTTTCACACTTACCAGTTACTGAGCATGAAATAAATATAACTGATGCTATGTCCACTTTAAAGACTTAAAATAAAAATGACCAGAAACTTTAATAGCTGAAGTCCATGCAATAATATACAGTCTTGTCCTCCCCAAAAAGAGCATGCTGTATATGCTTATGGCAATGAAACTGGGTGTGTCTTATGACCCGAAAGGGTATTTAAGCATCAGCCCTGGAAGTGACTTGTTCTCTGTCTTCTAACTAGTTATCCCTTGTTACAAAGCTTTAATAATTATACTGCAGACAGGGCCGATCCAAGGCAGGGTGCGCGGGGTGCTCCACACCCAGGCGCCGCAGAGGTGGGGGCGCCGAAGCTCCAGAGTGCTGCTCCCCTCCCTCCTCCTCGTCTGTGTCCAGAGGCGGAGGTGGAGCGCATGTAGCGGGTGCTGCGGTTCCCCATCCCGCCGGCAACTGACAAGAGCGCATACCGCTCCCGCTGTCCCCGGAATCCGTGCTGTCTGAGTACTACTGTGGAGCCTAGTACTGGAAAACATTCCAGTACTAGACTCCACCAATCTTTCTGTCCGTTGCACGTGGAGCAGTCTCCTGTCTGCCCCGCCCCGTCTGTGTGTGTCGGCTCTTCTGTTCTGGGTTGGCGGGAGCTGCTGCCAATCATCCAGTGCACTCCCAGAAATGCTGTTTGAGTGCCGCCCTCTTAGTAACCAAAGATGCCATGTATGCCCGCCCCCCTGCAATGTGCACGGTGCTTCTGCTCCAAGCGCGCCCAAGCTACAGGATCTATTGGACAGGGGGCTCTGATGGGCATTTTGATATAAGCTGCACATGCCGCAGGTCACTCTCTCCCCAGAATGTCCCTCATTCCCAACTTATAAAGTTGGGAGGTACGCAGGAGCGGATCAGGGGAGGAGAGACTGTGCCACCGCCATCCCTGTTATCAACAGGAAGAGGGCTCCCTGTGTTTACTGCACATCCCCCTCCCTCCTCCTGTCAGAGGAGGAGAGCGAAGCAGCCGGAGATCGGAGCGCCCGTGTCTGAGTGCAGCTGCGGGCTCTTAGACCCCCCTTCCCTCTCCTCCTCGCACTGCTGTACTAGTGAGCGGCGCTTGCCAGGTCAGCTGCCCGCTATGTTTCTTCTCCCTCCTTCATATTGGCCAGAGAAGAAATACAATAAAAAGGGAGCAGAGAAGAGGATTGTGGGACATGTAGTCCCGAGGACTGGTGGCCCCATTGTGACCTGAAAAATGCTACCCACACAGCATGCTCAGCTTAATAAGAAAGGGGGGGGGGAGATAGCGCCAGGAGCCCGGGAAAGCTTTCGGGGAAGTGCACCCAGGACTCCAGGGAGAGAAGGTGCTGAGGGGACGCCATAAGAAAGAGAACCCCGCTGCCCTATGCCACCAGAGGGAAAGCCGCACAGCCTTGCGACATCCCTGGTGAAGAAAGCAATGGAGTCATTGCCAGAATACAGATCTGAGCACTACCCAGCGGAGTCGCCACGGGCAACCCAGAGTGAGCTGACTCCTGATCAGAAGAACTGATGTTGCTGTACTGCCGGGTCTGGTGAGAGGGCTGGTCGGTCATTATCTACTGCCATCCTTAGGAACTGCAGTCTCAGACCATCTCTTGTAGTGTGTCTGCTGTCTCTGATCATCTCCTGTACTATGTCTGCAGTCTCTGATCATCTCCTGTATTATGTCTGCAGTCTCTGATCATCTCCTGTACTATGTCTGCAGTCTCTGACCATCTCCTGTACCATGTCTGCAGTCTCAGACCATCTACTGTACTATGTCTGCAGACTCTGACCATCTCTTGTAGTATGTCTGCAGTCTCTGACCACCTTTTGTAGTATGTCTGCAGTCTCTGACCATCTTTTGTAGTATGTCTGCAATCTCTGACCATCTCCTGTACTATGTCTGCAGTCTCTGATCATGTCCTGTACTATGTCTGCAGTCTCTGACCATCTCTTGTACTATGTCTGCAGTCTCTGACCATCTCTTGTAGTATGTCTGCAGTCTCTGACCATCTCCTGTATCATGTCTGCAGTATGTCTGGGGGCTCTTTCTAACAGACTCTCTAACAGAAGCCCTTTCTGTGTGTATTAGAGAGACCCCCCTCCAGGTCCCATTAGTGTACTCATTTTCTTTATTGTTAAAAGATCATGGGAGGATCCCAGGGTAATAAAGACTTCTTAGGGGAGCATCTCTGTGTTTGAGTCGTAGCTATAGAAACATTTGGCATTAGTAAGATGACCATGCCAATGTGGGGGCGCCAAAAATATTTCTGCACCCAGGCGTCTGTGACCCTAGGATCGGCCCTGACTGCAGATCAGATTTCCAGAATGCCTGACCATTGTTGAGTGACCCAACTACACTCTTGTTTGTCACCTGCCTTGACCCTTGCCTTGTCTTACACCTAAATCATAGTATTTTCTTGATTGCCACCTGCCTTGATTCCTGCATGACCCTGACTACTCTACTAATTACCGTCTACCTCAAACTCTGCCTGAACATGTCTACTCTCTTGATTACTGCCTACCTGGAGCTGACTACTCTCCTGATTGCCGCCTGCCTCAATACTGCCTCGACCTGGCTACTCTGCTGATTGCCACCTGCCACAAGCTCTGCATGGCCCTGACTACTCTCTTAATTACCGTCTACCTCAAACTCTGCCTGGACATGTCTACTCTCTTGATTTCTGCCTACCTGGAGCTGATTACTCTCCTGATTGCCACCTGCCTCAATACTGCCTTGACCTGGCTACTCTGCTGATTGCCACCTGCCACGAGCTCTGCATGGCCCTGACTACTCTCTTAATTACTGCTGCCTTGAACTCTGCCTGAACATGTCTATTCTCTTGATTGCTGCCTACCTGGAACTGACTACCGCCTGCCCCAAACCTGTCTCGACTTGGTTACTCTGTTGATTGCCACCTACCTCGAGCTTTGCCTTGCCCTGATTACTCTATTGATTGCTGCCTGCCTTGACCCCTGCCTGAACCATATTGTTCTTTTGATTGTCACCTGTCTTGATTTATGCATGGCCCTGATTACTTTCTTAAATGCCATCTGCCTCGACCCCTGACTGGACCTGACTACTCTCTTGATTGTCACCTGCCTCGACCCCTGCCTTACCCTGACTGCTCTCTTGATTGATGCCTGCCTTGACCCCTGCCTGAACCATACTGTTCTTTTGATTGTCACCTGTCTTGATCTCTGCATGGCCCTGATTACTCTCTTAAATACCATCTGTCTCAAACCCTGACTGGACCTGACTACTCTCTTGATTGTCACCTGCCTTGATCTCTGCATAGCCCTGACTATTCTCTGAATTACCATCTGTCTCAACCTCTGCCTGGACATGGCTACTTTCTTGATTATCACCTGCCTAAACCTCTGCCTGGTTCTTACTACTCTCTTGCAAATCCTCTAGTTTACAGTTTAAACACAATAGCCTTGCTGTACTCACTCACCCCTTGGTGGGGAGATCCTGAAGACCTGGTACCAGTCTGCAGAAAAAAGCGCTGGGGTTGATTATGGATCCTGGACAGATCTCCACTAGGGTTGAGTGAACCCGAACTGTAAAGTTCGGGTCCGTACCGGACTTTTGGGTGTCCGGGGCCCGGACCCGAACTATTGGCTGTAAGTTCGGGTTCGGGTCAGGTGTTCGGTGATGTATTGGCGCCTTTTACAAGCTGCAGGGCAGCCAATCGACACTAGTTTCACTAGTGTGCCCTTAGAAGCCATCACAGCCATGCCTACTAATGGCATGGCTGTGATTGGGCAGTGCAGCATGTGACCCTGCCTCTATATATAGTCCAGACACACAGCACACAGCGTCATTCTGCTATAGACAGGTTCCTGTGCTGCTAAGAGAGAGGATTTTAGGAGTTAGTGTGATAAAGTCAGTCAGTCAGTCCACATTCCTTTAATTTTCTTCAAATTAGTTAGATCAGTGAGTGATCTAGATAGCTAGAGTAGAGTAGGGAGTTTCTTTATTAAGGAAAAGAAAGAGGCAGAGAGAATTATTGAAGAGATTCCTAAATCAATTGTACCCTGGCTGGGGTGCAGTGCACAGTCTTTTAACAGTGCCATGAGGCCAGTGCCAGACAAAATATAAAAGTTTTACCTGCAAGCTCAGTGCACCATTACTGCACTGCATATAGTAAGAGATACACCAGATACTGTCAGTGTATTCTGATATTGGAAAAACATTGCAAAAAAATGTAATTTTGCAGTGTTTTTTTTTCCCAATAGCATTTTCTGCGTGTTCCTAAAGGCTTTAGACACTATCCGTGCATTCTGATATTGGAAAAACATTGAAAAAAAAATTAATTTTGCAGTGTTTTTTTTTCCCAATAGCACATTTTCTGTGTGTTCATAAACGCTTTAGACACTATCCGTGTATTCTGATATTGGAAAAACATTGCAAAAAAGTTTAACCACTTCAGCCCCGGACCATTTGGCAGCCAAAGGACCAGAGGTCTTTTTTCAATTTCGCACTGCACTGCTTTAACTGGTAATTGCGCGGTCATGCAATGTTGTAACCAAACGAAATTTGCGTCCATTTCTTCCCACAAATAGAGCTTTCTTTTGATGGTATTTGATTGCCTCTGTGATTTTTATTTTTTGCGCTATAAACGGAAAAAGACCGCAAATTTTGAAAAAAAAAGATATTTTCTACTTTTTGTTATAAGAAAAATCCAATAAACTCAATTTTAGTCAAACATTTGGGCCAAAATGTATTCAGCCACATGTCATTAGTAAAAAAAAATGCCAATAAGCGTATATTTATTGGTTTGCGCAAAAGTTATAGCGTCTACAAACTAGAGTACATTTTCTGGAATTTACACCGCTTTTAATTTATGACTGCCTATCTCATTTCTTGAGGTGCTAAAATGGCAGGGAAGTACAAACCCCCCCCAAATGACTCAATTTTGGAAAGTAGACACCCCAAGCTATTTGCTGAGAGGCATGTTGAGCCCATTGAATATTTTTTTTTTTTAGTCCCAAGGGATTGAATAAAGACAAAAAAAAAAAAAAAAAAATTTTTTTTTTTTCATAAAGTTGTCACTAAATGATATATTGCTCACACATGCCATGGTTATATGTGGAGATGCACCCCAAAATACATTTTGCTGCTTCTCCCGAGTATGGGGATACCACATGTGTGGGACTTTTTGGGAGCCTATCCGCATACGGGACCCCGAAAACCAAGCACCGCCTTCAGGATTTCTAAGGGCATAAATTTTGATTTCACTCCTCACTACCTATCACTACCTATCACAGTTTTGAAGGCCATAAAATGCCAAGATGGCACAAAACCCCCCCAAATGACCCCATTTTGGAAAGTAGACACCCCAAGCTATTTGCTGAGAGGCATGTTGAGCCCATTGAATATTTTTTTTTTTTAGTCCCAAGTGATTGAATAAAGACAAAAAAAAAAAAAAAAAAATGTATTCAAAAAGTTGTCACTAAATGATATATTGCTCACACATGCCATGGTTATATGTGGAGATGCACCCCAAAATACATTTTGCTGCTTCTCCCGAGTATGGGGATACCACATGTGTGGGACTTTTTGGGAGCCTATCCGCATACGGGACCCCGAAAACCAAGCACCGCCTTCAGGATTTCTAAGGGCATAAATTTTTGATTTCACTCCTCACTACCTATCACTACCTATCACAGTTTTGAAGGCCATAAAATGCCAAGATGGCACAAAACCCCCCCAAATGACCCCATTTTGGAAAGTAGACACCCCAAGCTATTTGCTGAGAGGCATGTTGAGCCCATTGAATATTTTTTTTTTTAGTCCCAAGTGATTGAATAAAGACAAAAAAAAAAAAAAATGTATTCAAAAAGTTGTCACTAAATGATATATTGCTCACACATGCCATGGTTATATGTGGAATTGCACCCCAAAATACATTTTGCCACTTCTCCTGAGTACGGGGATACCACATGTGTGGGACTTTTTGGGAGCCTAGCCGCGTACGGGGCCCCGAAACCCAAGCACCACCTTCAGCATTTCTAAGGGTGTAAATTTTTGATTTCACTCCTCACTACCTATCACAGTTTCGAAGGCCATAAAATGCCAAAATTGCACAAAACCCCCCCAAATGACCCCATTTTGGAAAGTAGACACCCCAAGCTATTTGCTGAGAGGCATGTTGAGTACATGGAATATTTTATATTTTGCCACAAGTTGCGGGAATATTACAAACTTTTTTTTTTTTTGCCCAAAGTTGTCACTAAATGATATATTGCCCACACATGCCATGGGCATATGTGGAATTACACCCCAAAATACATTCTGCTGCTTCTCCTGAGTACGGGGATACCACATGTGTGGGACTTTTTGGGAGCCTATCCGCATACGGGACCCCGAAAACCAAGCACCGCTTTCAGGATTTCTAAGGGCATAAATTTTTGATTTCACTCCTCACTACCTATCACTACCTATCACAGTTTTGAAGACCATAAAATGCCAAGATGGCACAAAACCCCCCCAAATGACCCCATTTTGGAAAGTAGACACCCCAAGCTATTTGCTGAGAGGCATGTTGAGCCCATTGAATATTTTTTTTTTTAGTCCCAAGTGATTGAATAAAGACAAAAAAAAAAAAAATGTATTCAAAAAGTTGTCACTAAATGATATATTGCTCACACATGCCATGGTTATATGTGGAGATGCACCCCAAAATACATTTTGCTGCTTCTCCCGAGTATGGGGATACCACATGTGTGGGACTTTTTGGGAGCCTATCCGCATACGGGACCCCGAAAACCAAGCACCGCCTTCAGGATTTCTAAGGGCATAAATTTTTGATTTCACTCCTCACTACCTATCACTACCTATCACAGTTTTGAAGGCCATAAAATGCCAAGATGGCACAAAACCCCCCCAAATGACCCCATTTTGGAAAGTAGACACCCCAAGCTATTTGCTGAGAGGCATGTTGAGCCCATTGAATATTTTTTTTTTTAGTCCCAAGTGATTGAATAAAGACAAAAAAAAAAAAAAAAAAATGTATTCAAAAAGTTGTCACTAAATGATATATTGCTCACACATGCCATGGTTATATGTGGAATTGCACCCCAAAATACATTTTGCCACTTCTCCTGAGTACGGGGATACCACATGTGTGGGACTTTTTGGGAGCCTAGCCGCGTACGGGGCCCCGAAACCCAAGCACCACCTTCAGCATTTCTAAGGGTGTAAATTTTTGATTTCACTCCTCACTACCTATCACAGTTTCGAAGGCCATAAAATGCCAAAATTGCACAAAACCCCCCCAAATGACCCCATTTTGGAAAGTAGACACCCCAAGCTATTTGCTGAGAGGCATGTTGAGTACATGGAATATTTTATATTTTGCCACAAGTTGCGGGAATATTACAAACTTTTTTTTTTTTGCCCAAAGTTGTCACTAAATGATATATTGCCCACACATGCCATGGGCATATGTGGAATTACACCCCAAAATACATTCTGCTGCTTCTCCTGAGTACGGGGATACCACATGTGTGGGACTTTTTGGGAGCCTATCCGCATACGGGACCCCGAAAACCAAGCACCGCTTTCAGGATTTCTAAGGGCATAAATTTTTGATTTCACTCCTCACTACCTATCACTACCTATCACAGTTTTGAAGACCATAAAATGCCAAGATGGCACAAAACCCCCCCAAATGACCCCATTTTGGAAAGTAGACACCCCAAGCTATTTGCTGAGAGGCATGTTGAGCCCGTTGAATATTTTTTTTTTTTAGTCCCAAGTGATTGAATAAAGACAAAAAAAAAAAATAAAAAAAATGTATTCAAAAAGTTGTCACTAAATGATATATTGCTCACACATGCCATGGTTATATGTGGAATTGCACCCCAAAATACATTTTGCTGCTTCTCTTGAGTATGGGGATACCACATGTGTGGGACTTTTTGGGAGCCTAGCCGCGTACGGGGCCCCGAAACCCAAGCACCGCCTTCAGGATTTCTAAGGGTGCAAATTTTTGATTTCACTCCTCACTACCTATCACAGTTTCGAAGGCCATAAAATGCCAAAATAGCACAAAACCCCCCCAAATGACCCCATTTTGGAAAGTAGACACCCCAAGCTATTTGTTGAGAGGCATGGTGAGTATTTTACAGCTCTCATGTGTTTTTGAAAATGAAGAAAGTAAAGAAAAAAATATTTTTTTTTTCAATTTTCAAAACATTGTGACAAAAAGCGAGATCTGCAAAATACTCACCATACCTCTCAGCAAATAGCTTGGGGTGTCTACTTTCCAAAATGGGGTCATTTGGGGGTGGTTTGTGCCATCTGGGCATTCCATGGCCTCCGAAACTGTGATTGGCAGTGAGGAGTGAAATAAAAAAATTACACCCTTAGAAAGCCTGAAAGCGGTGCTTGGATTTTGGGGTCCCGTACGCGGCTAGGCTCCCAAAAAGTCCCACACATGTGGTATCCCCGTACTCAGGAGAAGCAACAGAATGTATTTTGGGGTGTATCTCCACATATGCCCATGGCATGTTTGAGCAATATATCATTTAGTGACAAGTTTTTGTAAAAAAAAATATTATTTTTTTTTTTTTTTTCATTATTCAATCTCTTGGGACCAAAAAAAAAAATATTTAATGGGCTCAACATTGCTCTCAGCAAATAGCTTGGGGTGTCTACTTTCCAAAATGGGGTCATTTGGGGGGGGGGTTTGAACTGTCCTGGCATTTTATGCACAACATTTAGAAGCCTATGTCACACGTCACCCACTCTTCTAACCACTTGAAGATAAAGCCCTTTCTGACACTTTTTGTTTACATGAAAACATATTTTTTTTTTTTGCAAGAAAATTACGTTGAACCCCCAAACACTATATATATTGTTAAAGCAAAGGCCCTACAGATTAAAATGGTGGGTGTTGCATTTTTTTTTTCCACACAGTATTTGCGCAGCGATTTTTCAAACGCATTTTTTGTGGAAAAAATACACTTTTTTTATTTTAATGCACTTAAACACACTATATTGCTCAAATTTTTGATGAAATAAAAAATATGATCTTAGGCCGAGTACATGGATACCAAACACGACATGCTTTAAAATTGCGCACAAACACGCAGTGGCGACAAACTACATACATTTTTAAAAGCCTTTAAAAGCCTTTACAGGTTACCACATTAGATTCACGGAGGAGGTCTACTGCTAAAATTACTGCCCTCGATCTGACCTTCGCGGTGATACCTCACATGCATGGTGCTATTGCTGTTTACATATGACGCCAGACCAACGCTTGTGTTCGCCTTTGCGCAAGAGAAGGGGGGGCAGGGGTGCTTTTTTTTTTTTTTTTTTTTTTAGTTTTTCTTTTTATTTAGCTTTTTTATTTTATTTTTAAACTGTTCCTTCCATTTTTTTTTCTTAGTTGTCATTTTTATTGTTATCGCAGGGAATGTAAATATCCCCTATGATAGCAATAGGCAGTGACAGGTACTCTTTTTTTGAAAAAATTGGGGTCTATTAGACCCTAGATCTTTCCTCTGCCCTCAAAGCATCTGACCACACCAAGATCGGTGTGATAAAATGCTTTCCCAATTTCCCAATGGCGCGGTGGGTATGCCCACCATTAGAATACCTCCCTTCATCCACCCACTTCTAATGATGGGCATACATGCACCATTTATATATGCCGAAGCATGGGGGCATCCTCCCGCAAAAAAAGTTATGCCACGTACACATGGTCGGACTTTTTTCGACCGTATGTACGTGGCATTAGGAGCAAAATCGCTCCTCCGCCCTCTGCTGCCCCCATGCTTCGGCATATATGCTCTTTTTTTTAACTGTGGTGGTGAAATCACCTCCTACAGCATTGGAGTCGCGGCTTTATGTATCGTGGGAGCAAACGCTGTTGCTGTCAAGATAAATAAATCCACGCTGCAACTGAATGGCGTACCTGCTAAGCAAATAATGGTTAACATTAAAACAAAGTAACATTACAGTATAACAGTAAGACCTTACCATACCATACCTGCAAAGCAAATACCAAAAAAAAAACATAGTAAAAAATAAAACATTTTGTTAACGCAACCGGTGCCTAAAATATATATATGCCGAAGCATGGGGGCATCCTCCCGCAAAAAAGTTATGCCACGTACACATGGTCGGACTTTTTTTCGACCGTATGTACGTGGCATTAGGAGCAAAATCGCTCCTCCGCCCTCTGCTGCCCCCATGCTTCGGCATATATGCTCTTTTTTTTAACTGTGGTGGTGAAATCACCTCCTACAGCGTTGGAGTCGCGGCTTTATGTATCGTGGGAGCAAATGCTGTTGCTGTCAAGATAAATAAATCCACGCTGCAACTGAATGGCGTACCTGCTAAGCAAATAATGGTTAACATTAAAACAAAGTAACATTAGAGTATAACAGTAAGACCTTACCATACCATACCTGCAAAGCAAATACCAAAAAAAAAACATAGTAAAAAATAAAACATTTTGTTAACGCAACCGGTGCCTAAAATATATATATGCCGAAGCATGGGGGCATCCTCCCGCAAAAAAGTTATGCCACGTACACATGGTCGGACTTTTTTCGACCGTATGTACGTGGCATTAGGAGCAAAATCGCTCCTCCGCCCTCTGCTGCCCCCATGCTTCGGCATATATGCTCTTTTTTTTAACTGTGGTGGTGAAATCACCTCCTACAGTGTTGGAGTCGCGGCTTTATGTATCGTGGGAGCAAACGCTGTTGCTGTCAAGATAAATAAATCCGCGCTGCAACTGAATGGCGCACCTGAAAACAAAAAAATGGTTAACAATAAAACATACCTGAAAAGCAAGCATGATAAAACATAATAAAACATTGCAGAATAGAATAGAGTAAAAAAGAGCAACAATAGAGAGAGAACAATAAAACGACAACTATTTTTGGTTTTTTATTTTATATTTTTTTGGGGGTTTTTTTTTTTTTTTGTACTTTTTTTTTTTTTTATTTTTATTTTTTACACTTTTTTTTTAAACTATAACTATAATTTTAACTGTAACGGTCGGGTCTCAAAATGCGATGGCATTCTTGAGACCCTGTAACTATAATTTTAACTGCAACGGTCGGGTCTCAAAATGCGATGGCATTCTTGAGACCCTGTGAAAGTGTATCCTAGCCTGTGAAATGCTGTACCCTACGCTAAAACCTCACTAGTGAGTGGTAGCGTTCAAAGCATTCACCAACGCAGAGACCAGGATTGTCAGGACAGAGTGGACAATAATAACGGGTGTCACGCCTACATCCGCGCTTGCTACAGACACGACATCTTCTTTGGGGGGCTCGTTGGGTAGGGGTACTCGGGAGGACATGAGGATAATGCCTCTCATGCAGCCGGCTTACTGCATTTGGTAGGGGATGTTGAGGTGTGGAACCGCCTGGATACAGGAGTTCCATGACAACCGCTCCCTGGAATTCAAGGAAGGGTAACGTCCCGCCTGAAGCTCCGTATAGCACATGAGCATTCAGCAAAGCCAATTGGAACAAATAAATAGACACTTTTTTGTACCAGCGTCTAGCCTTACGGACAACTAGGTACGGCGCCAACAACTGGTCGTTGAGGTCCACCCCCCCCATATTAAGGTTGTATTCGTGGACACAGAGGGGTTTCGTCACAACACCAGCCGCCGTACGAATTTGGACTGTCGTGTCTGCATGAAGGGAGGTAAGAACGAAAACATTCCTATTATCCCTCCACTTCACAGCGAGCAAATTATTACACTTGAAGCAGGCTCTCTCCCCCAGCCTAAGAGGGGAATCTACAAGCCGCTGGGGAAAGCCCCGGCGATTAGGTCGCACGGTGCCACATGCTCCAATCTGATGATCAAACAAGTGACTAAACAGTGGCACGCTCGTGTAATAATTGTCCACGTACAAGTGGTACCCCTTTCCGAATAAGGGTGACACCAAGTTCCACACTATCTTGCCAGCGCACCCTATGTAATCTGGACAGTTTTCCGGCTCTACGTGACTATCTTTTCCCTCATAAACCGAAAAGCTCCACGTATAGCCTGTTGCCCTGTCACAGAGCTTGTAGAGCTTGACCCCGTATCTGGCACGCTTGCTGGGAAGGAACTGTTTGAAAGACAAGCGGCCAGAAAACTTAATCAGGGACTCGTCAACGCAGACAACTTGATTGGGCGTAAACAAGGCTGCAAAACATTGGTTGAAGTGGTTTATGAGGGGCCGAATTTTGTAGAGCCGATCAAATTCAGGGTCCACGAGGACGACAAAGTTCATTGTCACTGAAGTGCATGAACCGCAAAATCATCTCGTATCGTGCCCTGGACATGGAGGCAGAGAACACGGGCATATGGTGGTGCGGTGAGGTGGACCAATAAGACCTCAGAGTCGGGAATTTGTGTATGCCCATGTTGAGGGAAAGGCCCAGAAAGGTCTTAAATTCGGAAACCGTAATTGGTTTCCAATCTCTGGCAAGGGAAGGCACTTGGGGATTAGCGGCGATGTGTTGACCAGCGTATATATTACTTTGGTCCACAATAGATCTATAGAGATCTTCCGTGAAAACAGCGAATAAAAATCGGATGGCTTAAAATCAGCTGTTTCCACCTGAATACCGGGTTGGCCAGTGAATGGGGGAAGTACGGGTTCTGCAGAAGTGGTGGGCACCAAATCAGGATTGGCGAATTCTGCAGGAAGGACACTATGTGATCGACGGGCCTGCCTTTGTCTTCTTCTTGGTGGCAGCGGGACACTACTTGTGCTTGCCACCTCGCCAGCTTGAACTGCACTTATGGGACTCGCCACGTCACCAAGTGTTACTGCAGTGCTGGTTTGACTACGTCCAGGGTGTACTAGGCCGCTGGTGCTTGCCAGTTCACCAGAAGGAATAGCGGCGCTAGTACTTCTCTGCTCCATACGAGAGACCTGCGGTTCCTGCACCTCAACAACATCAGAAGATCGGGATCGGGTACGCCTGACCTTAGCAGGGACCACACCTTCGTCGCCAGAGCTATCTGTCATGGAGCCGCTGTCGTCTACTGGATCGTATTCTGAGCCTGATTGTGACAGATGAGTGACCTCCTCTTCACTATCTGACATACTCAGAAACAAGTAGGCCTGTTCACTAGTGTACTTGCGATTTGCCATTTTGGGCTCTAAATTTAGTAGTACACTAGTGAGATTCACAGGAAAAAAAAGCTCCTAGGCTGCTGGCAACTGAATCAAAACGCTACCAAAAAAACTGTTAGCGATCGCAGGGATCAGGCCTGACTCTGCGAACGCTGCAGTTATGTGTGCTTAGTGTTTTGGAAGTGACAGTGATCGATCGATACTGCACTTGGGTGGGCTGGGCTGGGCTGGGCGGAGGGGGAAAACGCAGGTGCTAGCAGGTATCTGGGCTGATCCCGCTAACAATGCGTTTTTTGGAACCCTAAACTGCTGGGACGCTAGTATAGATCTGATCAGATCAGATATTGATCTGTTCAGATACTATACCACTAAGGGAGGTGTATGCTTTGCGCGTGGGTGTTTGCGGTACTGGCACTAACCTGGGGCGACGCAGACCTTATTTGACCCTAAAACCTAATTGATATCACCCGCCGGGCGATCAGGGGGTTAAACCGATAGTTGGGTAATAAATGGCGGGTGCCCTGACAGTATAAAAAAACAAACTAACTAACCAGCGTCACCCGTAACAGTTATACGGTGATCACTGGTGAAAGGGTTAACTAGGGGCAATCAGGGGTTAAAACCTTTATTAGGTAATATATGGGGGTACCTGACGATATATAAAAACCTGACGGGGGGGGGGGGCGCATGCGCGAAGCCTAACATGGAGGACGCTTCCTGCTAGAGCTCCGCACTCCTCACCGCTAACTCGGGAAACATATAGCCGTCTGAGCCACCCTCCCGCCCCACTCTTCCAGGGATCAGTACCCGAAGCTCCCGGGCACAGACCGGGATGGTTCTAACAGGACACCGTGGCAAAAACAAGCCAAAACCCATCAAAGAGGCCCTCGCCCGCGCATCAACCAAAATGGCGGCGAAAGCACTCGCCAAACAACAAGCGGCGTCCTCGCCTAGGCCCGAGCCCACAGACAGTGGGGAAGAAGATGAATCGGATTTTCATATCGGTTCTCCGGCTCTACCACCACCAGGTATGAACCAAAGCTCCTTTCTCCAATATATGGAGACCATGCTCCAGAAGGCCCTGAAAGCCACCTCGGACCAAATTACCACCAGACTCTCACGGGAGATCCGTGAAATAGGCCAGCGCACATCAGACCTGGAGACCCGGGTAGACGATATCGAACTGACACTGCAGGAACATGCCCAAGAACATGCAGCTCTCCGCGAGGAGAACGCTACCCTTCTATCCCGCCTCGAGGACGCCGAGAATCGGTCCCGCAGGTCGAACCTCAGGCTCAGAGGAATCCCCGAAGTGATAGATGATGTGCAATCTTTTACTACAGCCCTGTTTCAGGAGCTGGCTCCATCAATCCCTATCGAACGGCTGGAATTCGACCGCGTCCACAGAGCCCTGACCCGCCGTCAGAGTGATGGCCCGCCTCGAGATATCATCATAAAGCTCCACTTCTTCCGCACAAAGGAGCAGCTTCTAACTGCGGCACGTAACAAAGAAGCGTTATTGTTCCAGGGCCACACTTACCAGCTATTCTCTGATCTTGCTCCTCTAACCATCGCAAAGCGCAGAGCCATGAAACCACAACTCCAGGTACTCATGCAGCACCAGATCAGATACACATGGCGATTCCCCTTCGCCCTGCAATTCACCCACCAAGGCCAACAGCATACCTGCACATCCCCGGATTCCCTGCAGCGCCTTCTGGAGTCACTACGCCTAGCAACGCCAGAGAACCGATCTGATCTCAATCTCCCCCGTACACCAGCACGATCGGCTGCACACCCATACTCGGCCACACCGACCCGACACCAACCGACGCCTTCATCGATTCGTAGAGGGACCCCTTCACGGCCACCAGAAGACAGCTTCTCTAGCCCAAGAGCCCGTCTGCCCCGCTGATCCTGACGAGGTTGTCTTCAAGATTTATCTTTAACTTTCTCTTTTTGCATGTCTCCCCTCCTGATACCAGGTCCTCGGTAGCCTAAAACAGAGCGTTTAGGCCTTCCTTTTTTCACCCTGGAACACCCGAACCGAGACCTAGGGGGACATCCAACCGGTACGTGCCTTCTTTCTTTTCCCCTCCTCATGGTACCGCTTCCCTACAACCGAAGCATGATGGCTCAGACGGCCCTCAACCCTACGGTATAATACCCCCTTTCCCTCCCCCCCTTTTTTTATTTTTATTTTTATTTTTATTTATTTTTATTTTTTGTCCCCCCCCTCCCCCCACTTTTTTCCTTTTTTAAGTTTTAATTTTAATTCCAGAATTCCCTTTTGATGCTGGACAGTAGCCCTACAAATGTGTACTATTGCCTAATTGGCCAGTCCCGCATTATCCTGCTGTCCTGGACAACCACTTTTACACTATTTGCTAACCTAGTTGCCTAATAGGTTATTTTTCTGTGCTACACGATGAGTCTGCTGCATCATGTTTAGAAAAGTATCCCTTTTCCCCCCTCCCCCCTATCCTCCCCCCCTTCCTTTCCCTCAGACCCCCCTTCCCCCCCCCTACCTTCTTCCCTTCCCCCCCCCCCCCCCCTCCTCCCTCCCTCCCTCTTTCCCTCCCCCTCCTCCCCCCCACCCCTCTCCTCCCCTCCTCCCCCCCTCCCTCCCCCTCCTCCCCCATCTCTTCCCCCCCCACCCCATCCTCCCCACCTCCTCCACCTTACCCTTCCCCTCATCCCTCCCCTGCTCTCCCCCTTCTCCCCCTCCCCCTCCCCTTTCCATTTATCCTCTCCCTCCCTCTTCCTCGTCCCACCCCTCACCCCTCCCCTCCCCCCCCTTACCATCCTTCTCCACTTCCCTCCTAAAGCTTACCTCTCCCAAGTGCTAAATGTTACATGTGTTATATATATTATGAGATCTAAATGTTACCACATCTCACACCCTGTTTATTGTTTATACTAAGTTCCGATGTTACTTTTACTATCTCCCTCTAGCGGTGGGGAGCAGTCACTGCTTACCCCCTTCCGGTGCACCCACCCTGTGTCTGGTTTCAGCGGCAGGGTCTGTGCACTCCTTAGTTGGGCATTTTATTTAGCCCACTACACTACTGCCTGTAAATGGTGTGCCCTACGCACCACACCCCCCCCTCCCCCTCCCCCCCTCTTCTCTCACTTTTCCCCCTTTCCTATCTTCTTTCCCCCCTTACTTTGTCGGTCGGCACACACACACGACCCACTACTTCTTAATAGACATACCCCGCCATTACCATGGCTCCTTTAAATATCCTTGCCCTTAATGTTAAGGGACTCAATTCCCCAAATAAAAGGGTAAAAGCATTCCAGACTTTTGCGTCCCTTAAAGCCAATATAGTTGCACTCCAGGAAACCCATTTTGCGGCCAAGCATACCCCCAAGTATTTCAGCTCCCGCTACCCTCAAGTCTTCACAGCCTCCGCAACCACTAAACACAGGGGAGTTCTACTTGCTTTCCATCATACCCTCCCTTTTATCCCCTCAACCGAAATAAAGGACCCTGAAGGACGCTACATCATTTTAGTAGGCCTATTACAAGACATTGAAATTACTATAGTGTCCTACTACGCACCAAATACCAACCCAATCCCATTCTTTTCACATCTCCTCCAGGTCATTAAACAACACTGTAGAGGCACCCTCTTCATGTGCGGTGATTCGAACCTAACTCTTCTCCCACACCTAGACAAATCTCCATATACCTCTGAACGTCATACCCTCTCAATTCAGTTCCGCAAACAACTTCAGGAAGCTTCCCTTATAGATACATGGCGAGAATGCAACCCGCTGAAGAAAAACTACACATTTTATTCCTTCCCCCACAAGTCATTTTCAAGAATAGACCACATATTTGTTCCTACATCCTCCTTCCCGATAGTACAGAACTCCGTTATCTCTCCGATCCCCTGGTCAGACCACTGTGCTGTTGTCACCACAATCTCTTCACTGATCCCCCGGCCCACTAGCAGCTCATGGTGTTTGAATGAATCACACCTCACCAACCAATCCTACTGTTTTGACATCCAAATAGCCCTTAGAGAATATCTACAACACAACTCCACCCCAGAAATATCCCCAATTCTTCTCTGGGAAGCCCACAAGCCTGTCATCCGAGGAAAATTGATTTCTGTAGCCACCCAACTCAAAAGAGACAAAAAGCTGAAACTGCAGCAATTAGAGCTCTCCTTTCACCAACAATTTCTGCAGTTTCAAGCCTCTCCTACCGAGGAAAACAAATTATCCCTAGATAAAACCAAACTCGAGCTTGACCTTTTACTTGCCGAATCTGCCGATAAAGCAATTCGTAGCTCCAACCATACGATCTACACTAAAGCTAACAAACCTGATACATTTATGGCCCTTCGACTTCGTCGACCCGACAGAATCCACAAACCGATCAGACTTAAAATTGCGAACGACATCCACACTAGTAATCCCCTTAAGATTCTCTCAGAATTTCGTAACAAACTTGCCAAACTATATGAAAATAGTAACGAATTCCCAGTACATCAAGCAGAGGCACTATTTAGCAATCTCCCAATACCCCAGCTTTCTGACTCCAATAGAGAATCTATGGACTCCCAAATCACGATTGCTGAGGTCTTGGCAGCCATCAAAACGTTAAAGCCTAACAAACGCCCTGGCCCGGATGGTTTACCCAGCAATTATTACAAGAAATTTTCAGACATACTGGCCCCTCTCCTTGTCAAATCCTTTAATGCCCTCCTACACCAACACTCCTTTGGCAGAGATACCCTCACAGCCATCATCTCCATGATTCCCAAACCCAATACGGACGACACCCTCTGGTCCAATTACAGACCTATATCCCTACTGAATGTGGATATAAAGATTCTAGCAAAAATCCTAGCTCTTCGTCTCAACCCAATTATAGGCAAACTGATCCACAGGGACCAGGTGGGGTTCATCCCCCAGCGACAGGCCAGCGACAACATTAGACGGGTCATTCTTCTACAACACCTAGCGAAATCACGTAATATACCCATGCATCTCCTATCGCTTGATATTAGAAAAGCTTTCGACACTGTCTCCTGGTCCTACCTAGATTTCATCCTGAAGCGCTGGGGCTTTGGCCCTCACTTTCTCCAGTGGATCAGAGCCCTTTACACTAATCCCCAAGCATTTGTAAAATACTCAGGATTTCGCTCAGAAAGCTTCCCAATTCAGAGAGGGACAAGACAGGGTTGCCCCCTCTCCCCCTTAGTTTTTGCCCTGGCAATTGAACCCCTAGCTGAACTAATTAGAACAAACCCCAATATCCAAGGCCTGGAGATTGCCTCAGTCACCCACAAATTATGTTTATTTGCTGATGACGCACTCCTATTCATTACCTCACCCCATACTACATTGCCAAATCTCCTACTACTTCTGGACAAGTTTGCTCGGATCTCAGGCTTGGAAGTTAACCAGTCAAAGTCTAAGGCGCTGAATGTATCCCTGCCCACATCCACCCTCACCCAACTTCAAAATAATTTCTCCTTTCAATGGTCCTCCACATCCTTACCCTACCTAGGAATAAAGCTCACTACTAACCCGTCAGATCTATTCCAGAAAAATTACCTTCCCATGCTGACCCACCTCACCTCTCTTCTCAACGCCTGGCGACCCCTTTGTATTTCCTGGTTGGGCCGCATAGCTGCGGTCAAAATGTCGCTACTCCCCAAACTACTTTATCTTTACAGGGTATTGCCAATTCTAGTACCCCCCTACTTCCACAGAATTATCCAAAACCGAGTGTTCAAGTACATATGGGGCTCTACAAGACCTAGGGTCTCCAGAAAGATCTTACTCCGCAACAAAAACTCTGGTGGTTTGGGAGTACCGAATTTTCTTAAATACTACCATGCGGCCCAACTAGCACAAATAACGCTATACCTCGCCAAACATGAGATCCCGATCTGGGTGAGCCTGGAAGCAATTGACCTTTACCCTACCCTTATCTCCAATGTCCTATGGTTGCCAGCCCCTCTTCGAGGGCCCATTTCTAATCCCGTGACCCTCCACTCTTTGAGACTCTGGGATAGACTACGAACCTCCTTTGCACTAACATCTCCCCATACTCCTCTCCTCTCCTTCCTAGATCATCCTCAATTTTTTCCAGCCTCCTCTGAAACAACCTCTTTCCAAACCTGGAGGCGACTCGGTCTGAGTCGTATATGTGACTTAGTTGTAGGGAACTCTATAAAAACGTTTGTAACCCTACAATCTTCAACGCAACTTCCCAATAAGGAATGTTTCCGTTACCTTCAGGTGAGTCACTTCCTACAAACACACTTAGGGTCTAGCTTTGCACTAGGCCCCCTATCCATATTTGAAAAGGTATGCGACTCAGACCCACACGCCCCAGGTATCATATCAGATTTCTACTCCTATCTCACCTCTGCCCCAGGTGCTCTCCCTCCCTATGCCCAACAATGGTCCAAAGACCTTACCAAAGACCTGGATGCAGATGAATGGTCCACTGTCTGGGCCAACACCAAAATTTCGTCCCAAAATATCCTCGCACTCGAAGCTAGCTACAAAGTACTAATGAGATGGTACCTGGTCCCGGCCAGGATTGCCAAGTTCCTCCCATCATATTCTCCTACCTGCTTCAGAAACTGCGGTGAGCGAGGCACACACCTCCACATATGGTGGACATGTCCTATAGTGCGCAGCTTCTGGGCAATAATATTCCAGATGATCTCTACATTAACCCAAGATGATTTCCCCCCAGACCCCTCCCTGGCTCTTTTAAACCTCCTCCCAAATCACCTTACTAAAGCACAAACTCGGCTCATTCTGCACCTTACCACAGCTGCCAAGCAAACCATTGCAAAAGCCTGGAAAACCCCTACCCTTCATATAGCTGAAACTAAAAACAGGGTCACCCAAGCAATGATTCACAGCAAAATTGAGGCCACCATTCTAGATAAGATCCCCAAACACTTAAAAATTTGGCACCCCTGGACCAACCATTTCCTACCCCAAGACTTTGATAACAGCCTCCTTGAGCCATAATCCCTTTTATAAAAAACCCAACCTCAAAACTTACTTTCCGGTCCTGTGTGTGCCGTCCGACCCTCCTCTCCTTTGCTGCCCTCCTTTTTCCTTTCTCTCCCTGTCTAACACTACTGCTCCAACCTCCCCTCCTGGACCCCTTCTCTCCCCCCCTCCCCCAAATCTAAGGTAACGCTCTGCCTCCTTATGACTGGTTCGGCTGATAACCTATCTCCACCCATATAATGTGTTACCTTCAGTTTGTCCACCTTGTTAATAGGGGCTCTGGCCCGATTCTGTTTACAACTCTGTAATTGCCTAATTTCATATGTGCACTTATGCTCTCCCGGCCTGAGCACCTTGTATTGTACTATTGCGTCATCCTTACGCACATTACTGAGTACTATGTAAGCACTTACTCTAAAAAGCTGAACTGTTGTTATTTATGTAATGTTTTTGTTTGTTACCAATAAAATATTTAGGTTGTAATATGGGGGTACCTGACCTATAAACCTATTTATAATCCTATATAAACCTGGCGGTTACCTAAAAAAAAAACTGGCTACCTAGCGGCACCAGTGACACTAATAGAGCAATCAGAAAAACGATCGCTTAGTGACACTGGCAAAAGGGGGTGAAAGGGTTACCTAGGGGGCAATCAAGGGGTTAAACCTTTATTGGGGGGGGGGGTAGGGGGCTACCTTAGACCTAAAGGGGCCTAAAACTAACTGCCCTGACAGTTATTGCAGTCACACTGACACTAAATGCAGTGATCAGTAAAATAAATGATCACTGCAATCAGTGACACTGTGACTGGGGGGGCAGGGGGTGATCTGGGGGGTGATCAGGGGGTGACAGAGGGGTGAAATATGTGCCTATGTGTGCCTGGTGTCAGTGTAGTGTTTGTGCACTAACCTGATGTCTTCTCCGCTCGGCGTCCCGGTCAGAAAGACCGGCACAAGGAGCGTGACATCACTTCCCCTTGCCTGTGTTTACAATACACAGGAAGGGGAAGCATCTCATTGGCCAGAGCGATCGCGAGGGGGTGGCCAGAAACGACTGGCCGTCCCCTCGTCCCGCATCGCTTCTCGAGCCATCCCGACCGTCCCCGCCGGCGGAGGGGGGTCCGATCGGACCCCCCAACCGCCTGAAGAATGGCACGTACAGGTACGTGATTCTGCCTGTACGTGCCATTCTGCCGACGTATATCTACATGGGGCGGTCGGGAAGTGGTTAATTTTGCAGTGTTTTTTTTTTTCCCAATAGCATTTTCTGCGTGTTCATAAACGCTTTAGACACTGTACGTGAATTCTGATATTGGAAAAACATTGCAAAAAAATTTAATTTTGCGGTGTTTTTTTTTCCCAATAGCATTTTCTGCGTGTTCATAAAGGCTTTAGACACTATCCGTGTATTCTGATATTGGAAAAACATTGCAAAAAAATAAAATTTTGCTGTGTTTTTTTTTTCCCAATAGCATTTTCTTTGTGTTCATAAACGCTTTAGACACTATCCGTGTATTCTGATATTGGAAAAACATTGCAAAAAAATTTAATTTTGCAGTGTTGTTTTTTCCCAATAGCATTTTCTGCGTGTTCATAAACGCTTTAGACACTATCCGTGTATTCTGATATTGGAAAAACATTGCAAAAAAATTTAATTTTGCAGTGTTTTTTTTTTTCCCAATAGCATTTTCTGTGTGTTCATAAACGCTTTAGACACTATCCGTGTATTCTGATATTGGAAAAACATTGCAAAAAAGTTTAATTTTGCGGTGTTTTTTTTTCCCAATAGCATTTTCTTTGTGTTCATAAACGCTTTAGACACTATCCGTGTATTCTGATATTGGAAAAACATTGCAAAAAAAATAAATTTTGCAGTGTTTTTTTTTTTTTCCCAATAGCATTTTCTGCGTGTTCATAAACGCTTTAGACACTATCCGTGTATTCTGATATTGGAAAAACATTGCAAAAAAATTTAATTTTGCAGTGTTTTTTTTTTTCCCAATAGCATTTTCTGCGTGTTCATAAACGCTTTAGACACTATCCGTGTATTCTGATATTGGAAAAACATTGCAAAAAAATTTAATTTTGCAGTGTTTTTTTTTTTCCCAATAGCATTTTCTGCGTGTTCATAAACGCTTTAGACACTATCCGTGTATTCTGATATTGGAAAAACATTGCAAAAAAGTTTAATTTTGCAGTGTTTTTTTTTTCCCAATAGCATTTTCTGTGTGTTCATAAACGCTTTAGACACTATCCGTGTATTCTGATATTGGAAAAACATTGCAAAAAAATTTAATTTTGCAGTGTTTTTTTTTTTTTTCCCAATAGCATTTTCTGTGTGTTCATAAACGCTTTAGACACTATCCGTGTATTCTGATATTGGAAAAACATTGCAAAAAAATTTAATTTTGCAGTGTTTTTTTTTTCCCAATAGCATTTTCTGCGTGTTCATAAACGCTTTAGACACTATCCGTGTATTCTGATATTGGAAAAACATTGCAAAAAAATTTAATTTTGCAGTGTTTTTTTTTTCCCAACAGCATTTTCTGGGTGTTTATAAACACTTTAGACACTATCTGTGTATTCTGCTATTGGAAAAACATTGCAAAAAAATTTAATTTTGCTGTGTTTTTTTTTTCCCCAATAGCATTTTCTGGGTGTTCATAAACGCTTTAGGCACTATCTGTGTATTCTGCTATTGGAAAAACATTGCAAAAAAATTTAATTTTGCTGTGTTTTTTTTTTTCCCCAATAGCATTTTCTGCGTGTCCATACACGCTTTAGATACTGTCCCTGTATTCTGATATTGGAAAAACATTGCAAAAAAATGTAATTTTGCTGTGTTTTTTTTTTTTCCCAATAGCATTTTCTGCGTGTTCATAAACGCTTTAGACACTATCCGTGTATTCTGATATTGGAAAAACATTGCAAAAAAATTTAATTTTGCAGTGTTTTTTTTTCCCCAATAGCATTTTCTGCGTGTTCATAAACGCTTTAGACACTATCCGTGTATTCTGATATTGGAAAAACATTGCAAAAAAATTTAATTTTGCAGTGTTTTTTTTTTTTTTCCCAATAGCATTTTCTGCGTGTTCATAAACGCTTTAGACACTATCCGTGTATTCTGATATTGGAAAAACATTGCAAAAAAATTTAATTTTGCAGTGTTTTTTTTTCCCAATAGCATTTTCTGTGTGTTCATAAACGCTTTAGACACTATCCGTGTATTCTGATATTGGAAAAACATTGCAAAAAAATTTAATTTTGCAGTGTTTTTTTTTTCCCAATAGCATTTTCTGCGTGTTCATAAACGCTTTAGACACTATCCGTGTATTCTGATATTGGAAAAACATTGCAAAAAAATTTAATTTTGCAGTGTTTTTTTTTTCCCAACAGCATTTTCTGGGTGTTTATAAACACTTTAGACACTATCTGTGTATTCTGCTATTGGAAAAACATTGCAAAAAAATTTAATTTTGCTGTGTTTTTTTTTCCCCAATAGCATTTTCTGGGTGTTCATAAACGCTTTAGGCACTATCTGTGTATTCTGCTATTGGAAAAACATTGCAAAAAAATTTAATTTTGCTGTGTTTTTTTTTTCCCCCCAATAGCATTTTCTGCGTGTCCATACACGCTTTAGATACTGTCCCTGTATTCTGATATTGGAAAAACATTGCAAAAAAATGTAATTTTGCTGTGTTTTTTTTTTCCCAATAGCATTTTCTGCGTGTTCATAAACGCTTTAGACACTATCCGTGTATTCTGATATTGGAAAAACATTGCAAAAAAATTTAATTTTGCAGTGTTTTTTTTTCCCCAATAGCATTTTCTGCGTGTTCATAAACGCTTTAGACACTATCCGTGTATTCTGATATTGGAAAAACATTGCAAAAAAATTTAATTTTGCAGTGTTTTTTTTTTTCCCAATAGCATTTTCTGCGTGTTCATAAACGCTTTAGACACTATCCGTGTATTCTGATATTGGAAAAACATTGCAAAAAAATTTAATTTTGCAGTGTTTTTTTTTTCCCAACAGCATTTTCTGGGTGTTCATAAACACTTTAGACACTATCTGTGTATTCTGCTATTGGAAAAACATTGCAAAAAAATTTAATTTTGCTGTGTTTTTTTTTTTCCCAATAGCATTTTCTGTGTTTTCATAAACGCTTTAAACACTGTACGTGTATTCTGCTATTGACAAAATAGCCATTTAGGGCGAGATCATAAATTTTGAAAATATGAGGAGATCATCAAAAAGGGGACGTGGCCCGGGTCGTGGTGCTGCTGGTGGCGCTCCTGTTGCAGGGAGAGGACGTGGTCGATCTGTGCCAGCTACACGCACTAGTGAAACACCTTCCTCAGGTGCGAGTAGGCGACAGAGCCTGCAGTGGTATTTTGGCGCGCCTAATGAGGCTGTACGAATGTTGAGGCCAGGACAAGTACAGGCGATAGTAGATTGGGTTGCTGACAGTGCCTCCGGTTCCTTCACATTGTCTCCCACCCAGTCTCCGGATGAAAGTTCAGAGTTGGCACCTGCAGCCGATGTCCATCAGTCTTTCACCTCACCCCCTTGCAAATCAGCCAATCAGTCTGAGCCCCAAATCATGCAGCAGTCTCTTCTGCTTTTTGATGACTCTGTTAGCAGGGTTTCCCAGGGCCATCCACCTAGCCCTGCCCCAGAAGTGGAAGAGATTGTGTGCACCGATGCCCAACTACTTATGTTTCATGATAAGTACATGGGAGGACCATCGCAGCACGTCTCGGATGATGACGAAACACAGGTGCCAACTGCTGCTGCTTTCGCCATTGTGCAGACCGACAAGGAGGGCAGGGGTGAAGACTGGGTGGAAGATGATGTGGAGGACGATGAGGTCCTTGACCCCACATGGAATCAACGTCATGCAGGTGACCAGTGTAGTTCAGAGGAAGAGGCGGTGGTCGCACAGAGCCACCAGCACATCAGAAGAGGGAGCAGGGTGCAAAAGCGGAGCGTCCGTCCCCTAGACAGTACGTCTGCTACTGCCCAACGCAGCAAGGGACCAAGCACACCAAAGCCAGGTCCAAGGAGTTCCCCAGCGTGGCAGTTCTTCAGACAATGTCCTGATGACAAGACACGAGTGGTTTGCACGCTGTGCAATCAGAGCTTGAAGCGAGGCATAAACGTTCTCAACCTGAGCACAACCTGCATGACCAGGCATCTAAGTGCAAAGCACGAGATGCAGTGGAGTAGACACCGCAAAAACCAAGAAAGGTCTCTGGCTCCTCCTGCTTCCTCTTCTGCTGCAGTCTCGGCCTCTTCATCCACCTCTGTAGTGACAGTGACACCTGCCAACCCGCAAACAGAGGATCTGCCAGCAACACTACCACCTGGGTCACCAACCATCTCCACAATGTCCCATGGAAGCTTTCAGCTCTCTATTTCCCAAACACTGGAGCGGAAGAGGAAGTACCCCCGTAGCCACCCACGATCCCTGGCCCTGAATGCCAGCATTTCAAAATTGCTCGCCTTTGAAATGCTGTCATTCCGTCTGGTGGAGATGCAGAGTTTTCAAAGGCTGATGTCATTGGCTGTCCCACAGTACGTCGTGCCCAGCCGCCACTACTTTTCCAGACGAGCTATCCCTTCCCTGCACAACCAAGTGGGGGACAAAATCAGGTGTGCACTGCGCAACGCCATCTGTGGCAAGGTCCACCTAACTACGGATGCGTGGACCAGTAAGCACGGTCAGGGACGTTATATATCCCTAACAGCACAGTGGGTAAATGTAGTGGCGGCTGGGCCTGAGGCGGATAGCAGTTTGGCGCATGTCCTTCCACCACCGAGGATTGCAGGGCACTTGCTAACTCCTCCTACTCCGCCTCCTCATCCTCTACCGCCTTCTCATCCGGTCAGCGTAACACCTTCACCACCAACTTCAGCACAGCCAGGGCTAAACGACAGCAGGCAGTTTTAAAACTTTCCTGTTTGGGGGAAAAACCCCACACCGCGCAGGAGTTGTGGAGGGACATGGAACAACAGACCGATGAGTGGTTGGTGGCAGTGAGCCTCAAGCACGGCCTGGTGGTGTGCTATAATGGGCGAAATCTCGTAGCAGCTCTCGGCCTTGCCGGTTTGACGCATATCCCTTGCCTGGCACATGTGCTGAACTTGGTGGTCCAGAGGTTCCTTAAGAATTACCTCGATATGCCAGAGCTGCTGCAGAAAGTGCGGGCCGTCTGGGCGCACTTTCGGCGTTCTCACCCTGCTGCTGCTCGCCTGTCAGCGCTGCAGCGTAACTTCGGCCTTCCCGCTCACCGTCTCATATGTGACGTGCCCCCAAGGTGGAACTCCACCTTGCACATACTTGCCAGAGTGTGCGAGCAGCAGCAGGCGATAGTGGAGTTTCAGCTGCAGCACGCACGCGTGAGTCGCTCTGCGGAACAGCACCACTTCACCGCCAATAACTGGGCCTCCATGCGAGACCTGTGTGCCTTGTTGCGCTGTTTCGAGTACTCCACCAACATGGCCAGTGCCGATGACGCCATTCTCAGCGTTACTATCCCATTTCTATGCCTCCTTGAAAAAACTCTTCAGGCGATGATGGAAGAGGATGTGGCACAGGATGAGGAGGAGGAGGAAGAGGGTTCATTTCCAAGGCTTTCAGGGAAGTCATTTACAAGTGGCTACGATGGGTTCCTGCACCAACAAGCGCCAGGTACACAATTGTCTGGCAGCAAGGGCACAGTTCTGGAGGATGACGAGGTGGAGGATGAGGAGGAGATGGAGGAGGAGGAACCATGTTCACAGCAGGGTGGCACCCAGACCAGCTCATGTCCATCACTGGTGCGTGGCTGGGGGGATACAGAGGACACAGACGATACACCTCCCACAGAGGACAGCTTTTCCTTGCCTCTGGGCAGCCTGGCACACATGAGCGATTACATGCTGCAGTGTCTCTGCAACGACCGCCGAGTTGCCCACATTTTAACTGGTGCTGATTATTGGGTGGCCACCCTGCTGGATCCCCGTTACAAGGACAACGTGCCGTCCTTAATTACCTCACTGGAGCGTGATCGTAAGATGCGCGAGTACAAGCGCACGCTGGTAGACGCACTGCTAGACGCGCTGCTAGACGCGCTGCTGGTGGCATTCCCACTTGGAAGCGGGGGTACGGTGGAAGCACAAGGCGAAGGCAGAGGAGGAGGAAGAGGTCGCCAACGCAGCCGGGGCACCGCCAGCACCTTGGAAGGCAGGGTTAGCATGGCCGGAATGTGGAAAAGCTTTGTCAGCACGCCACAACAACCAGCACCACCAGCTGAGATGGAACGTCTTAGCAGGAGGCAGCATTTCACCAACATGGTGGAGCAGCATGTGTGCACACGCCTACACGTACTGAATGACGGGTCTGCCCCCTTCAACTTCTGGGTCTCCAAATTGGACACATGGCCTGAGCTTGCCCTTTACGCCTTGGAGGTGCTGGCCTGCCCGGCCGCCAGTGTATTATCTGAACGTGTATTTAGCACGGCAGGGGGCGTTATCACAGACAAGTGCAGCCGCCTGTCCAGAGCCAATGTGGACAAGCTCACGTTCATTAAAATGAACCAGGCATGGATCCCACAGGACTTGTCCGTACCTTGTGCAGAATAGACACGTATACCGGTGTTCTGACAAAAACTGTCTGGCCATCGGCTAGTGTCCCACCACTTACTGTGCAGGCGCAGTGCTTGCGCAGTACGGAGGACAAGGAGATTCACAAAATCTCCAAAGATGAACGTTGCCTGGGCAGTGAGTGCAGGTTTAAGCCCCACCATCCAAGTGGACATACGGTAGCACATAGTAACAGGGCCCCTCACGGGCTCGCTTGGCTAGGCTTCAACCTCGGATGATGTGGCTTGAACCTGGAGTCACCGCGCATCGTCTTCGGAGAGTTTCAAAATCCCCTTGTCCTACGTACTGAGCAAGCGTAGTACAGGGCGGACACTATGCGACGGGGGACAGAATTCGACACATCATTCACCACTAGCCTTACCCAGCCATTTTTGTATTTTTGAACCAGTGTTGGCTACCTCGTCCTCCTCCACCGCCGCTTACACCTACACCGCCACATCCACCGCCACCTCAACCTCCTACTCCATATGGACCTCATCCTCCTAGGTCAAGATTATTATTTTTTTTTCATTTTTTTAATTTCCAAGTATTTTATTTTCCCACTATCTTATCCATTAAATTGAATATTTTTTTCCAGAAAGTGCGTACTCTGGGGTATTCCCACCATATGTGCGGCATCGTGCCGTTGAGTTTCTGAGGTTCGTAATGACTTCCTGTACCTCTTCTGCTGAGAAGGGGGCCTCCAGCATTTTATTTGTATTTTAAAAAACGTTTATGTTATTTTAAGTTATTTCCCTATACACATTTGTTTGCAGAGCATTTGCCATGCTCTGAACAACATTGTGTTGCCATTTTCAGCCCTCTAGCCCTTTCCATGACTTTTTTACAGCCATTTTAGTGTTCAAAAGTTTGGGTCCCCATTGACTTCAATGGGGTTCGGAGTTCGGGGTCAAGTTCGGGTCAAGTTCGGTCCCGAACTCGGACTTTTTTCCGAAGTTCGGCCGAACCCACCGAACCCGAACATCCAGGTGTCCGCTCAACTCTAATCTCCACCATCAGAAGCTCTGGTGAAGACCAGCTGGTGCTTAGACTGCATTACTCATGCTGCATCAACCACAGGAGGTTTTGCCATAACAATATTATCATTCTCAAAGTTTAGCTTTAAAACCTCTCTGCCAGGCAATTTAAAGTATATTGAACGCCAAAATTTTTCCTGCACTGAAGACATAAATAATAAGGTTAACTTTAAAAAAATTCATAAATAAATAAATGCACATATTTTTTTGCAGGTTAACCACTTCAGCCCTGGAAGATTTGGCTGCTCAATGACCAGAGCACTTTTTACAATTTGGCACTGTGCTGCTTTAAGTAAATTTGCGTCTATTTTTTCCCACAAATAGAGCTTTCTTTTGATGGTATTTGATTACCTCTGCGATTTTTTTTTTGTGAAATAAACGGAAAAAGACCGAAAATTTTAAAAAAAATCCAATAAACTCAATTTTTGTCATACATTTAGGTCAAAATGTAAAATTTAGCTAAATGTCTTTGGTAAAAAAAATGTCAATAAACGTATATTTATTGGTTTGCGCAAAAGTTATAGCGTCTACAAACTAGGTACATTTTCTGGAATTTACGCAGCTTTTAGTTTATGACTGCCTATCTCATTTCTTGAGGTGCTAAAATGCCATGGCAGTACCCCCCCCCCCCCAAATGACCACATTTTGGAAAGTAGACACCCCAAAGAAATAGCTTAGAGGCATGTTGAGCCCATTGAATATTTAATTTTTTTGTGACAAGTGATTGAAAAAATGACCTGTGGAATTACACCCCAAAATACATTCTGCTGCTTCTCCTGAGTACAGGGATACCACATGTGTAAGACTTTGGGAGGACAGGACCCCGAAAACCAATCACCGCCTTCAGGATTTCTAAGGGTGTAAAATGGTGATTTCACTCCTCACTACCTATCACAGTTTTGGAGGCCATGAAATTACAACATGGCACAAACCCCCCCAAATGACCCCATTTTGGAAAGAAGGCACTTCAAGCTATTTGCTAAGAGGCATGTGGAGTCCATGGAATATTATATGCCCCAAGTTTGGGGGAATTTTTTATTTTTTTTTTTTTTTTTTTTTACTCAAAGTTGTGACAAAATGATATATTGTTCAAACATGGCATGGTTCTATGTGGAATTACACCCCAAAATACATTCTGCTGCTTTTCCTGAGTATGGGAATACCACATGCGTGAGACTTTTAAGTCTGTCTAACCACATACACGATCCCCGAAAACCAAGCACCTCCTTCAGGCTTTCTAAGGGCGTATATTTTGGATTTCACTCCTCACTGCTTATTACAGTTTTGAAGGCCATTAAATGCCAAGATAGCACAACCCTATTTTGGAAAGTAGACACCCCAAGCTATTTGCTGAGAGGCATGTTGAGTATTTTGCAGATCTTGCTTTTTCTCCCAAAGTTTTGAAAGTTTTTATTTTCTTTTCTTTATTTTCAAAAACAAATGAGATTTTGCGTTCGCCTTTGCGCATGAGCACGGGGGGGACAGTAGTGCTTTTTTTTAATCATTATTTATTTTGCTTTTTTAGGGGCTAAACGCAGGTGCTAGCAGGTATCTGGGCTGACCACGCTAACGCTGTGTTTTTGGGAACCCTAAACTATTGGGGACGCTAATATAGTTCTGATCAGATAAAAAAGATATCGATCTGTTCAGACACTATACTTCTAAGGGAGGTGTATGGTGCGTGCATGGGTTTAGCGCTACTGGCACTAATCTGACGCTGCCTAGGGCGACGCAGACCCTAACTAATGCGAAAAATGAACTGATATCACCCGCTGGGTGATCAGGGGGTTAAACTTTTTATTAGGCAAAATTTGGTGGGTGCCCTGACGATATAATAATAACTAACTAACCAGCGTCACCCATGACACTAATATGGAGATCACTGGTGACAGGGGGTGATCAAGGGGTTAAACCTTTATTAGGGGGTTTTAGGGGGTCCTTAGACCTATCTGGGCCTACTACTAAGTACCCTAAGGCTGATTAGTGTCACAAATGACACCAGTACAGGGATCAAAGAAAAACATGAACACTGCACTGGGTGACACAGTGCCAGGGAGTGAAGGTGTTAACTGGGGGAGGGGCGATCGGGGGGTGATCAGGGGGTGAAATGTGTGCCTACGTGTACTGTGTCAGTGTAGTGTGCAACTCACGTTTGGATGTCCTCTCTCCTCTCTCTGGAATGGAAAATAATTCCAGAGAGGGAGATGACATCACTTTCCCTGCCTGTGTTTACACTTACAGGCAGGGGAAGCATTTCATTCGTCAGAACCGATCAGCAGGTCCAGGCCAGAAATCATTGGCCTGGGCATGGAGACTGATCGGTTCTGAAACAAATCCGAATGTCGCGGCCGCCATAAGGTAACATTGTTTCGCCCACCCGTGCAATTCTGCTACAGTAAAACTGCGGCGGCTGGTCGGGAACTGGTTAAAAATCGTGCATTTATTATTATTTTTCTTAGGAGCCTGATAAGCATTGCACTCGCAATCTGCAGATTGCGGGTGCAATGTAAGGCTCCTGCAGACTGTCAGTACAGCTATCTGCCTCCAGTACAGGCAGACTTCAGTTACTGAAGTCCATGAAAATCAATGTGGCAGTGGGTGTGGGAAGAGGATCACCCACCTGCTGTCACAATGGGGGATCTGGTCGGGTGCAGACAGGTGCTTTAGTAACATGTTACACCCTGAATAAGGTGTAACAACTAAAGGTGAACTTATTCTTTAAAGTGGAACAAAACTCTCTCAATCACCAGGAACTATTTTTAATTCCTATGTTACTAGCATTAGTAAATAGATAGCAAGGTATCTTATATTTACAAATTTTGAACTTTTTTTTTACATTTCATCTGTTGCTTTCTGGTTCTTTGCCTAGGCCACAATGACGTCATACATCCCAGGAGTCCTCATGAGTATTTTTTCAAAGAGATTTCTCAACAAAATAAAGCATGGAGACAAGGATGGGTTGGTGAGTTTGCTTTGAATTTAAAAAATGGATTAAATAGTGTTTTCAGTTTATGGTGCTCAGATACAGTTTAGTTCCATTTTAAGCACTTGCCGAATAGCATTGCCGAATGACGTCATATGACCGACTACTAGTGTCCATCAGTGCTGGCTATTAGTGCCCATCAGTGTCACCTATCAGAGCCTATCAGTGCCTTTTCTTGTACAAAGGTTTTTATTAAAGATTCACATCAACAGAATAATACAAAACGAGAACGGTGATGGGCACAATGTAAGCTTGCATGTTTACAACAGTATGTTACACGAGAGTTACTCTGGAACTCAAAAGAAAAATCATGAGGCAAACCTTATTAGTCCAAGAGTGTGGGTAGGAGGGTATCTAAAAGATATCTACCTTTCGTGAGTCTTAGTATAGAGGTGTTGTATTGAAACAAATTCATATACTTATTGTCGCTCTAGGTCAGTTGTGGAACCTGAGACGAGGTAACATTATAACAGATAATATTATAGAGGAGCAGTAAACTGCACAACCAACATGGGGAATGGTGTTGTTCCCCGATATGAAAAAACTGTGTCCTGTTAAGTACCCAGTCCCAGCAGGGTCAAGCCCGTGGGCTGGGGTGACCAAAAGAAGGAAAAATTAGGAAGTAGAAGAACAGTGCAGAGAGAGAAGAGTTTAGAGAGTAAAAAGGGGAAGGGAGTGATGTGAGCCTTTAATGCAGAAAAGAGGAGGAGGGTAAAGTAAAGAGGGAAGTGAAGACATAGAAAAGAAATTAAGAGGGGATGGGGGAGGGGGGGTCCCCGGGGTGGGGGGAACAGAGGCTTATTAAAGGGAGAGGAGCGTTGGATCAAATCGTGAGGGGCAAATATGAGCCACCCAGGGCTGCCATACTCCCTATCAGTGCCTTTTCATCAGTGCCCACCAGTGACACCTATCAGTGGTCATCAGTGCAGCCTATCAGTGGTCATCAGTGCAGCCTCATTAGCGCACATCAGTGAAGGGAAAAAATTACCTGTTTGAAAAATTTTATAACAAACTATGATTTTTTTTCAAAATTGTATCTATCTATCAGTTATCTATCAAAAAATAAAAAAGCGAGTGGTGATTAAATACCACCAAAAGAAAGCTCCTTTTGTGTGAAAAAAATTATAAACATTTAATTTGGGTACAGTGATGCATGACTGCACAACTGTCATTCAAAGTGTGACAGTGCTGAAAGCTGAAAATTGGCCTGGGCAGGAAGGGGATAAATGTGGGGGTAAATGTGCCCAGTAGACAAGTGGTTAATATGCAAAGCCAAATTCTTTCTTAGAAATGTGTCACCAGAACAGTTGTTTCTACTGAACATTGTCCATGGCAACTGTAAACTTTTGGATTTCCTATCACTTTCTGGTCACCAAGACAAATACAGAGGTCACTCTCCCCTCTCCACTCATGCCCTGTTGAAGACCCATTGGTCGAAACACGTAGGTTTTTTTTTTTTTTGGCTTATCGCTCTTCACATTGCCCAGCTTTTTATCCTCATGATCACTTTTATACCTGTATGCTGGTTTTTAGAAATAAAATAACAATTTTGTGATCTACACTATGTGGAAGCATTTTCTTTGTCCACATACTACTTTGCTGAGAGTGGCTCCAGAGTCCTGTTGATCTTACCATCCAGATCCAGTTTGACGCACCCAGGAGCAGATGTCCATTTGGAGGTTTCCTGTCTCTTCCCTTTCCCGAGGTCCTGAATCCTGTGGAGCTCCATACTTTGGCCATTTGTGGCACCATGCCTGTATGACTCCATGTCGCTGACATTGGAGTCCACCAGTTCCGGTAAGGGCACACGCACTTCTCTTCATTGTTGATGATGCAATATCTTTGATGTCCTCCATATCAGACAGTGTTTTACACTTTGATTCCTCATTACCCTGTGTTGGAAGATCATTTTGTGTTGGACTATACGCCATACACGTTTTTGCACTGGTTTGATTTATATATCCTCCAGTGCTCATTGTTGTTGGGTTATTCACCTATACAGTTTTTTACATACATTGAACACTTTGTATATTTGATTTGTTTTATCACTATTATTCATCATTTGTCATATTCATTTATTTATGTTTATGTAACCCATTATTGCATTATTTACCATTTAGACTCTCCCCAGAGGAGACACAGACAGCAATAAAAAAACTGAAAAGGGTCTAACTATTCGTCGCTCTATCCAAAACTATAAAATAAAACAATGACTAAAGAAAAACTTTAAACATTTAAAATTCTAATTATTATAGTAATATAATTGTGGGGTATATTAGTGGTTGGTAAACATTTCTGCTTTTGTGTTTTTTTTACCCCATCCTGTTTATAAAAGCATGCTTGCTGATTTTCCATCTGCTGTTTATGCCATTTTTTCCATATTTTATTGACATGAACCACATTTATAAAGAGGTGTACATACTGTAGAATTTGACAACAAAAGATCTGCACAGTGCTATGACAGTAATAAATGTAATTAATTGTGATACAACCTCTCCCACTTCCTCTGTCTAGATTCAGCAGCCTTGTTTGTGTGATGAGACATTATTCATTGCACAAAATCTATTATTAATGTGCTTATATGCTGTATAAGAATTTCAATGATTAATTAACTGCCATCAGATTGGAGCTCACTCATGGCCGCCATATACCATGTGTCATACTGGATCAATGATTGCTCAGGGTTTCATTTTTAACTGGTAAGGATTCAATTTGTTTTTGGCCAACTTTTTTTTTTGGCCTGTTTTGTCCTCTTCTATCTTCAATATTTTCTAACATAATTTAATACATTCTAAAGCCAATAACGTTTTTTTGTTTTTGTTTTTTTTAGTTATGGATAGAGTTTGTGAACATTTAGACCCCCAAGTAGGTTTTCTTTTGCTTCTGTGTCTCTACTTGGGAGAATCATCCTCTCTATTTGTCCTGGTGGTCTTTGTAGGGAAAATCACCCTTTCTATTTATTCTGGTAGCCATTTTGAGAAGAATCAACTTCTCTGTTTGTCCTGGTGGCCATTGTGGGAAGAATCACCCTCTCGATTTGTCCTGGTGACCATTGTAGGGAGAATGATCCTTTCTATTTGTCCTGGTGACCATTTTAGGGAGAATCATCCTCTCTATTTGTCTTGATGACAATTGTAGGGAGAATAATTCTCTCTGTTTGTCTTGGTGATCATTGTAGGGAGAATCATCCTTTCTATTTGTCCTGGTGGCCATTGTGGGGAGAATCACCCTCTCTATTTGTCTTGATGACAATTGTAGGGAGAATAATTCTCTCTATTTGTCCTGGTGACCATTGTGGGGAGAATCATCCTCTCTATTTCTTGTAATGACCATTGTAGGGAAACTCACCCTCTTTATTTGTCCTGGTGACCATTGGAAAAACAGAAGAAATACCGCGCTACCCAATAAACCACAAATGGGAACATAAAATATATAAATAGCTGCAGCTCAAATATGTGAGATATACACAAATACAGTAAATATAGAGGGAAACAAGCTGCGCTTAATAAAAAAAAATAAACAATAAAAAATAAAAACCCGCACTCACTTCCGCTCCCCTCCCCAGCTTTCCTTAAGCCCTTCCTCTCCTCCCCTCTCTTCCCCCTCTTATTCCCCCTCCCTTATCCATCTCCTAACAAACCCTCTATTCGGAGAGGGTGTGGAGCGCGGGCCCAACTTATAGGTGGGTCGCCGGTCCACACCCCTCTGGAGATCGGACATACAGATACCAGGAAGTAAACTCCCTAATAGCCCTAAGTTAATAAGTCAGGTAACAGGTAGATAATCAGATCTCTGTGACCAAGTGCACCTAACGAATCAAACACCTACTATGGATACACATGTATAGTTATGTAGAATTTAAGGTTGTACATCTAGCAGTTATGCTAAGTAACAAGCAAGTGATTGATTGTTTATTTGTGCCTACGTTTGTTCAGTTATACCAAATGTCAAAGGGTGCCTTAAGTATTTGTACTGTTATATCTGTTATGTCTTACATTATCTTCAATAAAGAAAATCTTTATGGAAAAAAAAATAAAAATAAAAACCAATGAGTGAAACATCTGTGATGGACCTAAAAAAATTTGAATAATATGAACAGCAGTGAAGATAACAAAATATAGAAATGAGTCCGTGAGTATTAATCCAGTGATTGATCAATGAAGGTGAGTACAACTTCTTAATCACACAAATAACACCCTTTGATGTGATCCACCAATTGCATAAAATACATGCTTACCAGAGGGCAAGCTTGCACAAGCCTGTAAGGTAACTCGATGTCCGGTCAACAATGCAGTCACAGCTCCCCTCCACGGTATTGGACCAGAAGGCAAACCAGGATAGCTCAATCCAGTGGGCATATGGAGCAATCAGCAAGTGGGACCCAAAAAGATGAAAAAGGCTCACCATAGTGTGAATCAGTATAGCCAAAATTTATTAAAAGAAAAAATTGCACTTACATCGGAATGCAGATAAAAACATCAAGAGTTAAAAACAGTAGCCGGCCGGCTTGCAGACACCCGTTCAACTACGAGGTACACCGCAATGACGTCAGCATGTCAACCACCCGACGTACGTTTCATCTCAGAAAGACGTGGCTGACCATTGTAGGGAGAATCACCCTCTCTATTTGTCATGGTGGCCGTTTTAGGGAGAATCCCCATCTCTATTTGTCCTGGTAGGCATTGTGGGAGAATTATCGTTTGCATTTGTCCTGGTTACTATTGTGGGGAGAATCACCCTCTTTATTCTCCCTGGTGGTCATTGTGGGGAGAATCGTCCACCCTATTTGCCCTGGTGGCCATTGTAGGAAGAATCATCCTCTCTATTTGTCCTGGTGGCCATTGTGGGTAGAATCATCCACTCTATATGTTCTGAGAACTAGAGAACATGTGCCCTTTCAAAATAAAATAAAAAAATACAATTCTATTTGGCCTGGAGCAGTGATTTTTTTAAAATACCCGAAGTATTTAATTTTGTCACCAAATCCATTATTCAGAACCCTCCAATCCCTGTCCTGGTTCTTTCTTCAAAGTCCAGCTTTCACATCCAAAAATTATGCAAACCATCTGAATCTTTATCTGTGGAGAAGCTACACTACTTTTGAAAATATTCCCAAAGTCTTTCACTGCAACTCTGCCAAGTGAAGATCTATCTATCTTATATTTCTTCATCTCTCTCATGAATCATTAATCTCAGGTGGCAGAAACCATCCACAGCTTTGATGTCTTCATTGTCAAACCTGAAAATGGAGAAAATAGGTTATTATCAGTTATTTCTGTAAAACTGTATGTTTATATATTTTTACCTAATTAGAATTGCAGATTTATGATAATAAAAATATTAAATAGGAAAGTTAAAATGTTGAAAAGTAATTTCAAAATGGGACACATAGAGCAAAAAAATTAATAAAAAATCACAGGAGTTTTAACCCTTCCCTACTCTACCTCAAATGAAAAAAAAAAAATGCTCAATCAAACGGTCAACCACTTTAGTTCTTTCCTTGCCATAGCCTGCCTCCTGTTTTGCACTTTAGATTATTTTTTCACATGAACTAATTAAGCATGGAATTACAGAATTAAAAGTTCACAAAGGACTCCCCAGTGCTTTATAATTTCTGAAAGCACAGAACTCTTAAATGTAAGATTGTATGGAAGATTTTGTGTGTCCCATGAGAGTTGTGCAAATCCTTATCAAAATACAATTTTTTTGTAAAAATACATTAAAATGGTCCTAGCTCAAGCAAAAACAACATGATCTCCAAACATCCACCTACATTTAAGACATAAAAGTTTGCAGAGTCACAAAATAACAAATAAAAAAATGTCCATTTTTGCTAAACAGTGAAAAAAATTAAAACCAAAATCCAGGCGCATATAGCACTTTCTGTCTTCATGTCCCAGTTATACCATGAAAAACGGGGGTGTGATTATTATTGGGACAGAAAGACAAAGAAAGCAATAAAAACCTGTCAGATAAAATGAACACTCAGAGAAATAAGGAAATATCCATAGAGAAATGATTTGATGTTTGGTCTAGTTATATGATTAAGGAGTTGCCTGTAAATCAACTTTGGGAAATAATGACCACGTTTCAATACAGTAAAAGGTACAACACAAAAAAAAAATGAAGGGGTACTTTGGGACAGCTTGAAATCTATCATAGTAGATTTGTCCTTAATTTAGTCTGGTGAGCTTTTTATTATTACCATTTTTATTATTATATTATAGGTATGCATGAACTGTAATTTTATTCTGAAAAATCTGAAATACAGAAATGCCCATTTTTGCTAAACAGTGAAATAAATTAAAACCCAAATCCAGGCAGATATAAAACTTTCTATCTTTAAAGCGGAGCGCCAGCTGAAATTTTCTGTTTTTAATTCAGCAGCTACAAACACTGTAGCTGCTGACTTTTAATAAGCACACTTACCTGTCCAGGGAGCCCGCGATGTCGGCCGCCAAAGGCCGATCCGTCCATCGGCTTGGGTGCAGGCGCTGCCATTCGAACTAAGGGAAACAGGCAATGGAGCCTTGCGGCTTCACTGCCCGTCTCCTACTGCGCATACACGAGTGGCGTGGCGCTTTGTGAATGGCCGGCTGTGTTCTGAGACACACACAGTTCCCAGAACACAGCGCGCCCCTTTCCCCAGAAGACAACGCGAGGAAGAGAAGAATGAAGATCACGCGGTGTAGGAAGTGGCAGATTAGTATGATCTGCCTAGTTACCGCCATTTCTGGTAAGTAGAAAAAATATTTTTTTTTTCATATTTTTAAGAGCATTTTTATGTAATTTTTTTTTTTTAGGGTGGCCCTCCGCTTTAAGTTTCAGTTACACCATCCAGTTTCGGATTTTCTTTCTTATCTTCGTTTTTTTGTTCTTTTGAATTTTTGCTCTTATTTTCAGATATTCAAATTTTACATTTCGAAATTTCCATTTCCGATTTTCAGAATTTCGAAATTTCCGATTTTCAGAATTTCGAAATTTCCAATTTTTCAGAATTTTCGAATTTTCTAATTTCCGAACTTTCAAATATTCAAATTTATAAATTTACGAATTTTTGAATATTCAAATTTACGAATTTTTGAATATTCGAATTAAAGAATATTTAGAAAAAATAGTTAAGTTTTCTTTCATTCGGATATTTCCAAATTACTGATTTGTCGAAATTAGTTGAAGAAAATGCAGAACAAAACAAATTGCACATGTCTAGTTTTGAAATAAGAAGTCAAAAACATTAATATAAATGTAGGTGTCCACAAACCTTTGCCAAAATAATGTGCCGCAAACTATATATAAAAACACAGTTGTTTAAACATTGACACATGCTGATAAGAACATGTTTTTTCATGTGAAAATCATGGCAAAATCGCACCGTGTTTGGGGTGCCACTGAGAAATAACCGTGGGCAGAATCGCAGTGATTCCATCCATGATTCAGAATGCCCAGGTGTGAATGGAGCCTAAAACAAAATGAAAAGACTATACAGTCACTGAAAAATAAATAAATAAATCATTAAATGACCGATGCAAAAACAATGACACATTTTGCTTTTTCAAGCATATGGCACCATAGATGAGGCTTTCAGTGGGAAAAGTAATGATAAACATCTCGGTGGGGGGTCGTCACCTTGGTAAAGATGTTCCTTAATAAATGTGTTAATTATTAACAGAATTAGAGTTCATTTTCTAATTATGTATTTATTTTTTTGAAAGCGCCTAGCTCACATAAGATGAATAGATAAATAGGCTAAATTAGGAAAATAAAGTTTAACTGGATGAAAAAAGCAACATATGGTTAGAAGTTGTCCAGCAATAACAATAAACTCAAACACATATGCTTCCTACCACACATGGCAAGGTATTGACCTGGAATTAGCATGCACACATCAGGTGTATACTTTATACATACTTGTTCCTAGTCAGTGATTCCTTAGTGAGCCAAGAACAAGCGGTGAAACACACAGAGCATGACCTTTGAAGATACACTATAAGGTCAAACATTTATGGACATCTGACTAGTACGCCTGTATGATGTTTGTTGGACATCCCATTCCAAAATTATGGGCACAGTTCTGAAAGAGCTAAAAAGACTTTCGGGTGTAATGCAGGGGCTTGGAGAAGGCTGCAACTCTTTTCCTGTGACAAGTGAGAGGTGGGAGTTTTAAGTCTAGCTTAGGAGATCTAATGAGGGTTTCTGAGGGTTTACTGAAAGTGCACAGCTCCTTTAAATACTTGTTACCATTACATTAACATTAATATCAGCAGATGCAGAAAAAGCATTCGACAGGGTGGATTGGGTGTACCTAAGGGCTACGCTGCAACATATCGGCTTAGGGGGGGGAATGCTGGGATGGCTCCAAAACCTATACTCTGTCCCGACCGCAAGGGTGAAGGTAAATGACAGAATCTCGGAGCCCTTTCGAATTCTAAATGGAACTCGACAGGGATGCCCACTGTCGCCCATTATTTTTATCCTCATAATGGAGCCATTCCTAAGAAAAATACGATCAAACTGTAACATTAGAGGTATAAAAATAGAGACTGAGGAACATAAGTTAGCAGCTTATGCTGACGACCTGATCTTTTTTTATATCCTCTCCAGCCATATCCCTGCCTCCCCTCCTGGGGGAACTACAGCAATTCGGGGATATAACAAATTTCAAAGTGAATTATAATAAATCAGAAGCCATGGGCATAGAGATGAATGATTCCCTGACCCAGCAGATAACATCCCAATTCAATTTCAGATGGACTGATTCCCATATCAGCTATTTGGGGACTAAAATACCAAGGATGTTAAGCAGGATATTTGAATTAAATTATGCCCCAATGTTAAAACAAACAAAGACAGACCTGAAAAGATGGGACAAAGAGATCTTTACCTGGTTTGGTAGGACGAATATCATAAAAATGAACGTAATGCCAAGGCTTTTGTACTTGTTCCAAACCATGCCGATAAAGATCCCTCAAAGTTTTATGAGAGAGCTTCGGTCAGGATTCCTGAGATTTACATGGGCTGGAAAGCCGGCAAGAGTACGGAGATCTATTCTGGTTCTCCCCAAAGAAAAAGGAGGAATTGGGTTTCCAGACCCCTGTAAATACCAGGAGGCCTCACACCTAGTTAGAGTGATGGAATGGTGTGCCAAGGAAAAAAAGCCATGGGTACAGATGGAACAAACATCGAGTAAAGTCCCCTTGGAGGGGATGGCATGGATGGCTGGAAAGGATATTCCAACGGCAGCAAAAAAACACCCACTGATAGGGGCAACTCTAAATACAATTACAAGAATTAAAAAAAAAAACAAGATATCAACCGAACCTAGCCCTATGTCACCTATATTAGGCACACCAGACTTTAAGCCAGGTATCATAGACCAGAAATTCTACGACTTAAGACGTAGGGGGATAAGCAGGGTCATACACTTCTCAAAAGAGGGTAGATTAATGACAAGAGGGGAGATAGAAAGAAAATTTACCCCAGAGCTAGACTATTTCAGAGTAATGCAGCTAGGAGCCTATATACGTTCAAAAAGTAGAAAATATTCAGAAATCTGGGGACTGTCGGGGTTCGAGCAGATATGCTTGGACGGGGGAAATTTGAGACATATTTCTACGAAATGATTACAGGACTAGAGGCTCCCGAAAACCTAGGTTTTATGCAAGCCTGGGAAGAAGAATTGAAGGTCACATTCTCCCAAAAGCAAAAAGAAAAAATTCTGAGTTCTGTCCACAAAACGTCATTAGCATGCAGATACCAGGAAGGGGGATATAAGATCCTCACCAGAAGTAAGTTACATGGAATATTTCCGCAGATATCAAACGTATGTTGGCGATGTGGAGAATTAGAGGGTACGATGCTGCACATATTTTGGGAATGCGGGAAAATCAGAGACTACTGGAAAATGGTGGAGGAAACGGTAAGGAAAATTACAGGTGTGTCGCTCGGAGAAAACCCGGCTGCATTCTTATTAAACGACATTCCTATGTCGGTTGAAAAATATAAAAAATCTTTAATGAAACACCTTCTTACGGCGGCGAGAGCCTGTATCCCGGCCCTGTGGAAAAAGGAAGCAATACCAACGAGGGCCCACTGGTGGGCCAGAGTTGGTGAAATCCAGCAAATGGAAAATCTGACTATGGCATTAAAGGAGCAGAAGGAGAAGTATGGGGAGATATATGCTCCCTATTTTGCATATAAAAGAGAGGAGGAGAGGGAATAAGATAACACTCGGAAGGGGGTGGGGGGAGAGGGGGGAAGGGGAGTGGGAGAGAGGGACTTTTTTTCCTTCTTCCTTTTTTTTTTTTCCTTTGGGGGGGGGGGGGCGGTTGGGTAAGAGACGGAGAGAAGAGTGAGTTAAAATGAGGTTAGAAGAAGTACAAGCAACATATCTCATAGAAAATGATTGTAATAGAAGAAATGTTACATACTAAGGAACACTGTAAATATGAAATGTATTGTTTAAAAAATAGGAAATAAAGAGTTTAAGAAAAAAAAAAAAAAATACTTGTTACCCATCTTGTCTATCCTATAACTGTCTCACAGCCCATGCTAACTTTTACTTTCTGCTCCTATGTCTGTGGATAGCAGGTTCAAAATCCCATGACGACATCCATCTAGTCCACTACAGCACCGACCCCTCTATTCGGTCGGAAGTTACTTACATGGCCTTGGTGGTTAAAGTTTAAGGATGTGAAAGTGCAGCTGAGCACCTAGGGCCCACAGGCATGGAGTCTTAGGCCGGTGGTTCTCAACCCTGTCCTCAAGTACCCCCCAACAGGCCATGTTTTGGGAATTTCTCTTAGATAAAATAGCTGTCCAAAATACCAAGCCATTGACTCTAATTTAAAGTGGTTTTAAATCTAGTTACACCACTTGTACCTACAGGTAAGCCTATAATAAGGCTTACCTGTAGGTACTGTAAATAGCTCCTAAACCTGCACGGTTTAGGAGATATTTACCATATACGCTTGTGCCGACGTTAACCGCGAATGCGCTGTGAAGAAAAGGCCCTCCGGGACCGTTTCTTCACTAGCAAGTGCCCTGACCGACGGCTCCCACGCGCATGCGCGGGAGTGACGTCACGCGACTCCGGCCAGTCATAGAGCCGGAGTCCGCGGCCCTGGAAGGAAGAGGGGCAAAGATGGATGCGGCCACCAGCGGGGACAACGCAGGCTTCATTTGCAGGTAAGTGCCACATAATGGGCTAGTATGTGATGCATTCTAGCTCACTATGCTTTTACTTTGCAGGGGAAAGCAGGGGGAAAAAGAGGAAGTTAATCCTATCAGGGTTTACTTCCTCTTTAAAGCACCTGTGCAAGATAAAGAAAAACCTGCAAACATGGCCTGTTGGGGGTATTTGAGGACAGGATTGAGAACCACTGTCTTAGGCCACCTGATGTATGTTCTATTGAGAGATCTTCTCTTCAACACCAGGAGGGTGACCTCTTCCCTTAACCACCACCAACTCCTGACAAAGTTTACACTTTTTACTTGTAATCAGAATCCTGTTCACCCACCCCAGTGTAGCTTATTATGAGACAACACCCGTCCAGCCATCTGTGGCCTACCTGTGTACAGAGCCACTTTATATGCCATCACTAAGGTATTCAGGCATGCTGTTTGAAAAACATACCTCCAGCCAAAAACCAACTCCATCTCCTTTAATTAAAGTTATATCAATAGATCTTCCAAACCATAACATTGAAGTAAGGCACATAATGACACTGGATGTACCTCACACAGTCCATAGCCTCATATCCACTGGCACTGCACAGGATAACTCTTCCCATAGTGTCAATTGTTTGGCCCATCCTAGGAGAAGACCAAGTGGCAGTAATCAAGAGCACAATCCCACAACCTTATCCCCTCATGTTACTTGCCCAGACTACAGACTACTACCTTAACTCTTCCCACCTATTTATGGGGAACATCATCAAAAGAGATTAAAGGACAGAATTAAGGAAACAAATGAAACCATTTCCTACATATTGATGGACTGTCTATCACCTGAGATGATAGATGCTCAATAGGAGTGTGGCAAACTTGTCCTATGCTGAATTACATAGTTACATAGTTAATCTGGTTAAAAAAAATACAATTCCATTCAGTTCAACCCACAGAAAAAAATTAAAAACAAGAGACATACAAATAGAAAACCTTCATACACACAATCCTATACTAACAGCTGATCTAGAGGAAGGCAAAAAAATAAAAATAAAGCATGATCCAATTTTCTCTAGTAAAGGAGAAAACAATTCCATCCTGATCCCCCAAGAGGCAATTGGATACTCCCTGGATCAACTTTACCTATAAATATTAGTATCCAATATCGTAACTTTGGATAAATTCATATTCGTTACATTCACTAACAGCCAAACTTGAAAGGAAATTCCAGTACCTATAATTTAATAGTTAGTAATAGTTAAGTTATTATTAGTTAGTTATTATTTCAGATTTTCAAATTTTCTTTCTTATTTTCGGATTTTCGTTCTTTTGAATTTTCACTCTTATTTTTTGATTTTCGAATTTTTCAATTTACGAATTTAAAAATTTCCCATTTTCCGAATTTTCTAATTTCCGAACTTTCAAATATTCAAATTTATGAATTTACAAATTTTTGAATATTCAAATTTACGAATTTTTGAATATTAGAATTTAAGAATATTTAGAAAAATTTGTTAAACAGGTTTTCTTTCATTCAGATATTTCCAAATGACTGATTTGTCAAAATGAGTTGAAAAAAATGCAGAACGAAACAAATTGCCCATGTCTAGTTTTGAAATAAGAAGTCAAAAACATTTATATAAGTGTGAAGGTAGGTGTCCACAAACCTTTGCCAAAATAATGTGTCGCGCCCCGCAACTGTCTATCACCTGAGATGATGGATGCTCAAATGTGGCAAAACTTGTCCTATGCTGAATTACATAGTTAATCTGGTTGAAAAAAATACAATTCCATTCAGTTCAACCCACAGAAAAAAAATTAAAACAAGAGACATACAAATAGAAAACCTTCATACACACTCCTATACTAACAGCTGATCTAGAGGAAGGCAAAAACAAAAACAAGAAAGCATGATCCAATTTGCTCTGTGGTTTTTATTTTATGAACTATAAACAAAAAAAGAGTGCTAATTTTGAAAAAATAACAATATTTTATACTTTTTGCTATAATAAATATCCCCCCCCCCCCCCAAAAAAAAGTAAAAAAAATCAATTTCTTCATCAGTTTAGGCTGATATGTATTCTTCTACATATTTTTGGTAAAAAAAATCGCAATAAGCCTATATTGATTGGTTTGCGCAAATGTTATAGCGTCTACAAAATAGGGAATAGATTTATGGCATTTTAATGCCATTTTTATTATTATTATTTTTTTACTAGTAATGGGAACGATCTGTGATTTTTTTTTTTTTTTTTTTTAATTTAAATCTTTATTCAACTTTTTTACAATTTACAATTATAGCACATTTTATTACAGAAGCATACAATAAAACGTTTTCTTAAAAGCCGTTAGGCTCGATCTCTTACTACGGCTGACTCGTGTACCTTATGTATTATAGTTTTCCTTTATCCCCCTCACCCCCCTCCCTCTCCTCCCCCTGCTCCCCTCCCATATCCCCTCCCCTCCCACTGTATTAATGCATTGTGTTTGACTACACTCTATCACCTCCTTGCTGCAAGGGTGAAACGGAATCCACAGGCACTTCAATAATCTACCTTGACGAGATACTATCGTTTCTCTTTCTCCTTTATTGCCCTATTAAAAAAAAAAAAAAAGAAAAGATCACCTGATTCTTAATCTATTTGCGCATGGGCGCCCTTTTTTGTCAACCATGGGCCCCACATCCCCTCGAATTCTTTAAGGTTGCCTCTCTTTAGATATGTTGTTCTTTCCCGGCATAGGGTCTCATTTATTGTATTGATCCAGTTACTCACTGTGGGAGGCTCTTTTGATTGCCAGTACATTGCAATCAGTTTCCTGGCCTGGAACATGCTTCTTAAAATTGCTACCGTAGTACTCTTCCTCTCTCCCCTTTCTCTTCTAAATCCCAAAACACACACCATGGCCTCCTTTTCTAGTTTTACTGCATATACATCTCTTAAAATATTGGTCACCCCTTCCCAATATCGGAATAATTTTGGACACTTCCACATCATGTGCAGGAGGTCGCCAACCCCCTGACATCTGGGGCATTTGTCGTCTGCTCTCCTACCAAACTTGAACAACCGTTTAGGTGTATAGTAGGCCCTATTTACCAGCATCAGGTGGGATATCTTTTGCGGGGGGGAGACTGATATGGCTGGGGCCATCTCTAATATTCTTTTCCACTGATCATTTGATATTGTGCCCATGTCTTCCTCCCATTTCAGCTTTACATTATAAAGTGCACCTCCTGAGTTCATTTTGTGGGTTATCTGCCCGTATATCTCTGATATCAATCCCTTTGTGGAGCCTAAGTGTAATACGTATTGCCATAGATGAGTCTCATTCCATACCGGAGGAGAACCTGGAAACTGAGCGTCGAGGGCATGTCGTATTTGCATGTAAAAATAGAATGTGTCCTGTGTTATATTAAATTCATCTACCAGCTCGTTAAATTTTTTAATTCTATTGCCGTTATATAGTTGTCTTAATCTTTTGATTCCCTGTCGTTCCCATTCTCTATTTTTCCCCACCTGGAGGACTTCCTTTAGGTTATTATTATCCCATAGAGGAGTATGGTCAGACATTCCGTTATAACCCATTTTTTTTTTAATTGCTGTCCAGAGTTTAGCTAGCATTTCTATTGTGGGGTATCTAACTCGGAAAGAATCCGCCTCTAGCGCTTCTATTATGGTGCTGTGTTTAGACTCCGCCACTATTATTTTTCCGTTTGGGTTCCCCCCCTCTGGGTCCCCACACCCCATAAGTTGCTGCAGTTGGGAAGACCAGAAGTAGCATTCTGGGCGTGGGACGGCAAATCCCCCTGCCCCTACCGGTAATTGAAGAGTACCAAGGCGGATTCTAGCTTGACCTCCCTTCCAGATTAATTCCCTAAATAGGGTCTCAATTTTTTGGAACCACTTTCTATTTATCCATATCGGGGAGTTGTGGAGTATGTACAAGAGTTGTGGCAACCATATCATTTTAATTAACCCACATCTCCCCGCTACCGACAAAGGAAAGTGCCTCCAAATCGAGATTTTCCTCTTGAACTTGGACAGTAGCGGTACAAGATTTTTACATAAATACTGATTGGGGTCCTTTGTTAGCATTATCCCTAAGTATTTCATCGTATCTACTACCTTTATCTGGATTATTCCTGGTGCTGTTGGGTGACTGATAGGATCTATTGGCAGGAGTTCCGATTTGTCCCTATTTATAACTAAGCCAGAAAACATGCCAAATTCCTCCACTACCCCAAGGGCGTTTGTCAGTGAGTTATCGGTGTCTCCCAAAAACAGCAGGACATCATCCGCGTATAGTGCGATTTTTTCTTCTCTCCCTGCCTTTTTGCAAAAGCCCCTTATATCAGGGTTTGTTCTTATTGCAATGGCCAGCGGTTCCATTGCCAGGGCAAAGAGCAGGGGTGATAAGGGGCACCCCTGTCTTGTCCCTCTCTCTAATTCGAACGCCTCCGACATTACATTGTTAATTTTTACTCTGGCTATGGGTTTCTCATACAGCATTTTTATCCACCTGGTGAATGAGGGACCAAATCCGAAGCCTTCCAGTACTCTCCACTAAGGATGGGCCCGGTGCTCGATGCAAACCCATGTTCGCATCGAGCACCGGGTGTTCGCTCGCTCGGCGAGCCCAGAACTATTTTGGTCGCTCGCATCACATTCGTGTGATGCGAGCGGCCCCGCAATGCATTGCGGCCGGCGCAGTGCATTGCTGGCTGATGATTGGCCAAGCATGCACTGTGACCCCGCATGCTTGGCCAATCACAGCGCCGGAAACTCGGAGAGCCATTATTGGCTACAGGCAGGACGCCTGTAGCCAATTACAGCTCAGGGGCTTTAGTACACGCCCCCTCATTTAAAAGGCCGCCACGCCATGAGTGCAGGCTCATTCTGTGTCACTCTGCTAGATTCATTTTGAAGGATTCATTTAGAAAGATTCATTTAGAAAGATTAATTTAGAAAGATTCATTTAGAAAGATTCATTTAGAAAGATTTGCTCTACTTTGCTAAACCATTGCTACCTGTCATTGATCGTCCATTGCTGCTGCTGGTTAGTGTGTTTTTAGCTGCTGCTGGGGGTTAGTCTGGTGCATGTCTTACTGTTAGTACAGTATTTCAGTAGTACCAACCACAGTGCTGTTAGTACAGCACTGCACCCCAAAAGCACCCATAGGACTTGTAGTGTGTTCGTGGCAGGCACTGGCAGCAAACAGAGCTCCTATATTTTGTTCCCAGAAGCACCTATAGGACTTGTAGTGTGTTTGTGGCAGGCACTGGCAGCAAACAGAGCTCCTATATTTTGTTCCCAGAAGCACCTATAGGACTTGAAGTGTGTTAGTCCCATCACACAGAGCTATATTTTCTTCCCAGAAGCACCCATAGGACTTGTAGTGTGTTAGTCCCATCACACAGAGATCCTATATTTTGTTCCCAGAAGCACCTATAGGACTTGAAGTGTGTTAGTCCCATCACACAGACCTATATTTTCTTCCCAGAAGCACCCATAGGACTTGAAGTGTGTTAGTCCCATCACACAGAGATCCTATATTTTGTTCCCAGAAGCACCTATAGGACTTGAAGTGTGTTAGTCCCATCACACAGACCTATATTTTCTTCCCAGAAGCACCTATAGGACTTGAAGTGTGTTAGTCCCATCACACAGAGATCCTATATTTTGTTCCCAGAAGCATCTATAGGACTTGAAGTGTGTTAGTCCCATCACACAGAGCTATATTTTTTCTTCCCAGAAGCACCCATAGGACTTGTAGTGTGTTAGTCCCATCACACAGAGATCCTATATTTTGTTCCCAGAAGCACCTATAGGACTTGAAGTGTGTTAGTCCCATCACACAGACCTATATTTTCTTCCCAGAAGCACCCATAGGACTTGTAGTGTGTTAGTCCCATCACACAGAGATCCTATATTTTGTTCCCAGAAGCACCTATAGGACTTGAAGTGTGTTAGTCCCATCACACAGACCTATATTTTCTTCCCAGAAGCACCCATAGGACTTGAAGTGTGTTAGTCCCATCACACAGAGATCCTATATTTTTGTTCCCAGAAGCACCTATAGGACTTGAAGTGTGTTAGTCCCATCACACAGACCTATATTTTCTTCCCAGAAGCACCCATAGGACTTGTAGTGTGTTAGTCCCATCACACAGAGATCCTGTATTTTGTTCCCAGAAGCACCTATAGGACTTGAAGTGTGTTAGTCCCATCACACAGACCTATATTTTCTTCCCAGAAGCACCCATAGGACTTGAAGTGTGTTAGTCCCATCACACAGAGATCCTATATTTTGTTCCCAGAAGCACCTATAGGACTTGAAGTGTGTTAGTCCCATCACACAGACCTATATTTTCTTCCCAGAAGCACCCATAGGACTTGTAGTGTGTTAGTCCCATCACACAGAGATCCTATATTTTGTTCCCAGAAGCACCTATAGGACATGAAGTGTGTTAGTCCCATCACACAGACCTATATTTTCTTCCCAGAAGCACCCATAGGACTTGTAGTGTGTTAGTCCCATCACACAGAGATCCTATATTTTGTTCCCAGAAGCACCTATAGGACTTGAAGTGTGTTAGTCCCATCACACAGACCTATATTTTCTTCCCAGAAGCACCCATAGGACTTGAAGTGTGTTAGTCCCATCACACAGAGATCCTATATTTTGTTCCCAGAAGCACCTATAGGACTTGAAGTGTGTTAGTCCCATCACACAGACCTATATTTTCTTCCCAGAAGCACCCATAGGACTTGTAGTGTGTTAGTCCCATCACACAGAGATCCTATATTTTGTTCCCAGAAGCACCTATAGGACTTGAAGTGTGTTAGTCCCATCACACAGACCTATATTTTCTTCCCAGAAGCACCCATAGGACTTGTAGTGTGTTAGTCCCATCACACAGATATCCTATATTTTGTTCCCAGAAGCACCTATAGGACTTGAAGTGTGTTAGTCCCATCACACAGACCTATATTTTCTTCCCAGAAGCACCCATAGGACTTGAAGTGTGTTAGTCCCATCACACAGAGATCCTATATTTTGTTCCCAGAAGCACCTATAGGACTTGAAGTGTGTTAGTCCCATCACACAGACCTATATTTTTCTTCCCAGAAGCACCCATAGGACTTGTAGTGTGTTAGTCCCATCACACAGAGATCCTATATTTTGTTCCCAGAAGCACCTATAGGACTTGAAGTGTGTTAGTCCCATCACACAGACCTATATTTTCTTCCCAGAAGCACCCATAGGACTTGTAGTGTGTTAGTCCCATCACACAGAGATCCTATATTTTGTTCCCAGAAGCACCTATAGGACTTGAAGTGTGTTAGTCCCATCACACAGACCTATATTTTCTTCCCAGAAGCACCCATAGGACTTGTAGTGTGTTAGTCCCATCACACAGAGATCCTATATTTTGTTCCCAGAAGCACCTATAGGATTTGAAGTGTGTTAGTCCCATCACACAGACCTATATTTTCTTCCCAGAAGCACCCATAGGACTTGAAGTGTGTTAGTCCCATCACACAGAGATCCTATATTTTGTTCCCAGAAGCACCTATAGGACTTGAAGTGTGTTAGTCCCATCACACAGACCTATATTTTCTTCCCAGAAGCACCCATAGGACTTGAAGTGTGTTAGTCCCATCACACAGAGATCCTATATTTTGTTCTCAGAAGCACCTATAGGACTTGAAGTGTGTTTAGTCCCATCACACAGACCTATATTTTCTTCCCAGAAGCACCTATAGGACTTGAAGTGTGTTAGTCCCATCACACAGAGATCCTATATTTTGTTCCCAGAAGCACCTATAGGACTTGAAGTGTGTTAGTCCCATCACACAGACCTATATTTTCTTCCCAGAAGCACCCATAGGACTTGTAGTGTGTTAGTCCCATCACACAGAGATCCTATATTTTGTTCCCAGAAGCACCTATAGGACTTGAAGTGTGTTAGTCCCATCACACAGACCTATATTTTCTTCCAGAAGCACCTATAGGACTTCTAGTGTGTTAGTGGCATCACACAGAGCTCCTATATTTTCTTTGCAGAAGCACCCATAGGACTTCTAGTGTGTTAGTGGCATCACACAGAGCTCCTATATTTTCTTCTCAGCAGCACCCACAGGACTTCTAGTGTGTTAGTGGCATCACACAGAGCTCCTATATTTTCTTTGCAGAAGCACCCATAGGACTTCTAGTGTGTTAGTGGCATCACACAGAGCTCCTATATTTTCTTCTCAGCAGCACCCACAGGACTACCGACTACAATGGCTGGAAGACCGCCAAGGGGAGGCAGAGCATGCAGAGCCAAGAACACAGGGCAGGCAGGCTCTGTTTCTAGTGGACGTGGCCGTGGACGTGGACGTGGTCGTGCATCGTCATCAGCACGTGGCCATGGGACACGGGCGTCTTTGTTTTCGGCAGCTGGACATGTGGAGCCGCATCATGCTGAAGGCTTGGTAGAATGGATGACCAAGCCCTCCTCATCCTCTCTCACCCAGGCTCAGGGTACTGGCAGAGCAGCTGCCAACGCGTACTCAATGGCATCATCAGCCACCCCTTCCCTAGACCCACCATGTCCTCCTGAGGAGTCCCCCGAACTCTTTGAGCACAGTGTTGGGTACATGCTCCAGGAGGATGCCCAACGATTCGAAGGCTCGGATGATGATACCCAGCTTGAGGAAGTCAGTAGTGTGCGCGCAGAGAGAGGGGATGCTGAAGGACAGCAATCTGGCAGTACTGTTCCACCAGCTGCAGCTTACTGCCAGGTTTGCTCTAGTGGTGAAGAGGGAGGGGATGATGAGGTCACTGACTCCACGTGGGTGCCTGAAGGGAGAGAGGATGAGGAGGAGGACGAGGAGGAGGAGGATGCGGCGTCACATGTCCAACGAGGCAGGATGCCCCCTGGAGGCCAGCTAGAGGCCAGCACAGCAACTGTACAACACCGCAGAGCTCCGCCTGTGCAGGGCGCTGCCTCTGCACATTATCAGAAAAGTTCTTTGGTGTGGGCCTTTTTTGAGACGAGTGCATCAGATCGCACCACTGCTATTTGCAATATTTGTCTCAAGCGTATCTCGCGTGGCCAAAACATCAGCCGCTTGGGCACCACAAGCATGAGCAGACATATGTCGACCTGCCATGCAGCTCGTTGGCAGGCACACATAAAAGACCCACACCAAAGAACTAAGCGGACCTCTCATTGCTCCTCATCAGCTGGGATCTCCATCCCCACTACACCTTCAGTCCTCTCTGAAAGCTGCTCTGAGAGGACTGAAGGTGTAGAATTAGGTGTGTCACAACCAAGTACTTGCAGTACACCGATGTCCGATTGTAGCAGGCAAATTTCCCTGTCCCAGCTGCTGGACCGTCGAAAGAAGTACACTCCCAGCCATCCACATGCCCAGCCGTTGAATGCTAGCTTGGCTAAATTGCTAGCACTTCAACTGCTGCCTTTTCAGTTGGTAGACTCGGCCCCCTTCCGTGAGTTTGTTCAATGTGCGGTTCCTCAGTGGCAGGTTCCCAAACGCCACTTTTTCTCACGGAAGGCGATTCCGTCTCTCTACCGGCATGTGGAAGGCAATGTCCATGCCTCGCTGGACAGGGCAGTCAGCGGTAAGGTGCATATTACCGCTGACTCATGGTCCAGCAGGCATGGACAGGGACGTTACCTTTCTTTCACGGCCCATTGGGTCACTCTATTGGCAGCTGGGAGGGATGCAGGACAAGGTGCAGTAGTGTTGGAGGTTGTTCCGCCACCACGCCTCCAAAGCGCTACTACTGCTACTGGTTGTGACACACCTCTCTCCTCCACCCCCTCCTCTTCTTCTTCCTCCAGTGCTCTGTCCTCGGAACCAGCGGTGCTCCGTAGGCGTACAAGGGGCTACGCAAGTATGCAGGCAAAAAGATGCCATGCCGTGCTTGCGCTGGTGTGTTTGGGGGACAGGAGCCACACTGGGCCAGAGGTTCTGGCAGCTCTGCAGGGGCAGGCCGAGAGGTGGTTGACGCCACGTCAGCTTAAGCCAGGAATGGTCGTTTCTGACAATGGCACCAACCTCCTCTCCGCCCTGCGACAGGGGCAGCTCACCCATGTGCCCTGTATGGCTCACGTCCTCAACCTGGTGGTGCAGCGGTTCTTGGGCAGGTTCCCAGGCTTACAGGATGTCCTGAGGCAGGCCAGGAAAGTCTGTGTGCATTTCCGCCGATCTTATAATGCCAGTGCTCGGCTGACTGAGCTGCAAAAGGAGCTGAACCTGCCCAAGAACCGCCTAATATGTGACATGCCCACCAGGTGGAACTCAACGTTGGCCATGCTACAGCGACTGCACACGCAGCAGAGGACCATCAATGAGTACCTTTGCGACTACGGCACCAGGACAGGGTCAGGGGAGCTTGGTTTTTTTTCCCCACGTCAGTGGAGCATGATCAGGGATGCATGCACTGTCCTCTCACCATTTGAGGAGGCCACGAGGATGGTGAGCAGTGACAGTGCATGCATCAGTGACACTGTACCTCTTGTCCACCTGTTGGAGCATACGCTGCGTGGGATAATGGACAGGGCACTTGAGGCAGAACAGAGACAGGAAGAGGAGGACTTCCTTGCCTCTCAAGGCCCCCTTTATCCGGACAGTGTTCGTTCTGTCCCACCCATCACACAGGAAGAGGATGAGGATGAGGAGGAGGAGGAGGAGGAGGATTGTGTGAGCATGGAGGTGGAGCCTGGCACTCAGCATCAGCAGCAGCAGTCTTTTAGGGATGATGTACAGTCCCAACAAACCAGTGGACTTGTACGTGGCTGGGAGGAGGTGGCTGGCGATCATGTCATCCTCAGTGACCCAGAAGACTCCGGACCGAATGCCTCAGCTAACCTACGCTGCATGGCCTCCCTGATCCTGCAAAGCCTGCGGAAGGATCCTCGTGTTCTTCGGATCAAGGAGAGGGACCATTACTGGCTGGCCACTCTTCTTGATCCACGGTACAAGGGTAAGGTTGCGGACCTTATCTTGCCATCGCAGAGGGAGCAGAGGATGAGACATCTCAGGGAGGCCTTGCAGAAAGGTCTGTGCAACGCGTTCCCAGAAACTGGGAGGTTACAAACTCCTGGTCCTGGGCGACGAGTTGCTGAGGCTTCGGTCAGTAGCAGAAGGAGCGGTGGGGAAGGTGGACGTCTGACCGATGCGTTCAGACAATTTTTTAGTCCGCAGCCCCAAGGTATGATCGGTTCCAGCAACCATCGCCAGCGTCTGATATACATGGTACAGGAATACCTTGGGGCAAGGTCAGACTTGGACACCTTTCCCACCGAAAATCCTCTGGCTTACTGGGTCCTGAGGATGGATCACTGGCCAGAGCTTGCACAGTATGCAATTGAGCTACTGGCCTGTCCTGCCTCCAGCGTTCTTTCCGAACGCACATTCAGTGCTGCTGGAGGATTTGTCACCGATCATAGGGTGCGCCTGTCCACCGACTCGGTTGATCGACTGACCTTCATCAAAATGAATCAGTCTTGGATCACCACCAGCTACCAGGCACCTGAAGCGGATATAACGGAATAATTTATAATGTCACATCCCTTCAAGACTGCCTATGCTGATGCTGAGTGACTGTCCTCTTATGTTCACTGACTATCCTCTTCCTCCTCCTCAATGATCCATGCCACCACACCAGTGCCTAAGGCACAATTTTTCAGCCCCTGTATAACAGGGGCGTGTACTTACAATTTTTTTAAAAAAATGCTTCGCAACACGTGTGACTGCTGTGCTCCAAGTACAGTATCTGTGAGGGGTTGCAGTGTTGTGGCACCAGCACCAGTGCCTAAGGCACAATTTTTCAGCCCCTGTTTAACAGGGGCGTGTAAGTACAATTTTTTAAAAAAATGCTTCGCAACACGTGTGACTGCTGTGCTCCAAGTACAGTATCTGTGAGGGGTTGCAGTGTTGTGGCACCAGCACCAGTGCCTAAGGCACAATTTTTCAGCCCCTGTTTAACAGGGGCGTGTAATTACAATTTTTTAAAAAAATGCTTCGCAACACGTGTGACTGCTGTGCTCCAAGTACAGTATCTGTGAGGGGTTGCAGTGTTGTGGCACCAGCACCAGTGCCTAAGGCACAATTTTTCAGCCCCTGTTTAACAGGGGCGTGTAAGTACAATTTTTTAAAAAAAAATGCTTCGCAACACGTGTGACTGCTGTGCTCCAAGTACAGTATCTGTGAGGGGTTGCAGTGTTGTGGCGCCAGCACCAGTGCCTAAGGCACAATTTTTCAGCCCCTGTTTAACAGGGGCGTGTAATTACAAATCTTGATCTAATAGTTCACAGCAGGGCCCATTACTGCGCCCACCAAGAGTAACTATGAGGGCCTACAGTCTTGTGGCAACACCGTCCACCACCACCGCCAAAGGCCCAATTTTTCTGCCCTGTTCATCAGGTACTTGCAATTACAAATCTTGATCTAATAACTCACAGCAGGGCCCATTCCTGCGCCCACCAAGAGTAACTGTGAGAGCTTACAGTCTTGTGGCAACACAGTCCACCACCACCACCGCCAAAGGCCCAATTTTTCTGCCCTGTTCAACAGGTTCATGCAATTACAAATCTTGATCTAATAACTCACAGCAGGGCCCATTCCTGCGCCCACCAAGAGTAACTGTGAGAGCTTACAGTCTTGTGGCAACACCGTCCACCACCACCACTACCACCACCACCGCCAAAGGCCCAATTTTTCTGCCGGGTTCAACAGGTGCATGCAAGTACAAATCTTGATCTATTAACTCACAGCAGGGCCCATTCCTGTGCCCACCAGTCTTGTGGCTACACCAACATCTAATAGGGCAAATTTCTGCAGAGTATATACGCCAGGCCCCTACTTTCAAACATCCAACTTACAAACGACTCCTACTTGCAAATGGAAAGAGAAAACAGGAAGTGAGAGGAAATCTACCCCTAGGAAGGGAAATTCTATCCTGTTAGATTTAATTTGGGAAAAAGGCATCTCCTCTCTACTGATACTTTATCACCAATCCTTGTTTCAATTAAAACCCCACTTTTCCAAAAACATTTGTCATTGGGACAGAAAGTGAGGTGACATGTTCTGAACAGATGTGCAAAGACAGCAAATGTTACAGGGGTGATAACCCCTCCCTATGTTCTCCAAAAAGCTTAAAAATAGATTTTTTTGGGATGGAGCTACACTTCATAATGTACCTGTTCAGATTCTACTTAACCGCTTCAATACAGGGCTTTTAAACACCCTTCCTTACCAGAGCACTTTTTGCGATTCGGCACTGCGTCGCTTTAACTAACAATTGCGTGGTCGTGCGACGTTACACCCAAACAAAATTGACGTCCTTTTTTTCCCACAAATAGAGCTTTCTTTTGGTGGTATTTGATCACCTCTGCGGTTTTTATTTTTTGCGCTATAAACAAAAGAAGAGCGACAATTTCGAAAAAAAACACAATATTTTTTACTTTTTGCTATAATAAATATCCCATTTTTTAAAAAAAAAATATTTTTTTCCTCAGTTTAGGCCGATACGTATTCTTCTACATATTTTTGGTAAAAAAAAATCGCAATAGGCGTATATTGATCGGTTTGCGCAAAAGTTATAGCGTCTACAAAATAGGGGATAGATTTATTGAATTTTTTTTTTTTTTTTTACTAGTAATGGCGGCGATCTGCGATTTTTTTTTTCGTGACTGCGACATTGCGGCGGACACTTCGGACACTTTTGACACATTTTTGGAACCATTCACATTTACACAGCGATCGTTGCTATAAAATTGCAATGATTACTGTGTAAATGTGACTGGCAGGGAAGGGGTTAACTCTAGGGGCGCTGGAGGGGTTAATATGTTCCCTAATAGAAGTGATTCTAACTGTGGGGGAGGGGACTCAAGGGAGGAGACCGATCATGTGTTCCTCTGTACTGGGATCACATGATCGGTCTCCTCTGGACTGACAGGACGTGGAGCTGTGTGGAGACACAGCTCCACGGTCCCGCCCGGTCCCGTTGTTTTAACGGGCAATCGCGGGTGCCCGGCGGACATCGCGCGCGCCCCCCAGGCGGCCGGGAATGCGAGGACGTCATATGACGCCCACCCAGGATGGTAGATCCACCTTGTGGGCGTCATATGACGGCGGGCGGTAATGAAGTACAAAGAATCACCGCTCCAAGGTAATGACTTCTCCCAAAACAGCTGTCTCCACACTCCCACAGGGTGCTGGCTCTGTTTGCAACAGGAACTGAAGTAGAAAAGATGTAGCTGGATAGCCGCACTCCAAATTATTCAACTTTATTTCAAAAGATATAATCAAATCATAGCATCTAGGCTTGTGTACAGACTAACTGCACAGCTGCTGACATGTTTTCACACCGAACACGGTGCTTAGTCATAGCAGTGACTAAGCACCGTGTTCGGTGTGAAACATGTCAGCAGCTGTGCAGTTAGTCTGTACACAAGCCTAGATGCTATGATTTGATTATATCTTTTGAAATAAAGTTGAATAATTTGGAGTGCGGCTATCCAGCTACATCTTTTCTACTTCAGGGCGGTAATGAAGTGGTTAAGAACAAACCTACAGTCCGTCTCTTGTTTGCACCGCCTATATACTGCTGTTCAGAGTATATAGGGTTGTAGGTATAGGGTTTTATTTTGGGTGCGGGGTCCCCCTTAATATCCATACAAGACCCAAAGGGGCTGGGGTGGGGGGGGGGGGTGATGGGGTAGCCATGCCATTTTTCTCAAGGATTTTCAGCCATATGGCGGCCAGGACAAGACATGACATTAAAGCCGCAAGTGGTTTTAAATGGCTTCTTTTTTTCCTGTACAAATGTCATTTTGTGCAAGGATAGTTCTAAACACGGGAAACACATGCCACTTCACAGGCATACTTTAGACACCCCCCAGGTACCAAATTTAAAGGAAAATTTCACTTTTTTTTTTTCACTTTATGCATCATTAAAATGACTGCTCCCGAAAAAACGTTAGTTTTTAAAAGTTCTTTTTGCATTGATATATGTTCCCTGGGGCAGGACCCGGGTCCCCAAACCTGTTTTATGACATTAACATGCATATTGGCCGTTGTAATTAGCACTTTTGATTTCGAACGTTCGCGTCCATTATAACGTATAGGGTTCGAAAATTCGCGCGAACTTTCGGTCCGTTCGAAGGCTCTGGTTCGAACCAAACCCGGGGGTGTTCGGCTCATCCCTACTCTCCACAGGTATACCCACTCTATACTATCGAAGGCCTTGGTCACATCTAATGTCATTATCGCTCCTGGTCCCCCATTCACCACCGGGTCCTGCATGTTTAAAAAAGCCCTTCTGATGTTAATACTTGTCGCTTGGCCCGGTATAAATCCTGTCTGGTCTGTGTGGATTATTCTTGTCATGATTTTATTTAGCCTGGTTGCCAGGACCTTGGCCAGAATCTTTGCGTCGGAGCAAAGGAGAGATATCGGTCTGTATGCCGCGGTGTCCAGTGGGTCTTTTCCCTCTTTTAACAGGACTATAATTGTTGCCTCTAACATCGAAGCTGGTAATCCTCCCTCCCTAAACCCCTCCTCCAGTGTATTTAATAATTCCGGTAGCAAAACTTCACCATATTGCTTATATGTCTCTATTGGGAGACCATCCGGACCGGGGGATTTCTGATTGGCCATATTTCCCACTGCTTGTTGTAATTCAGCTAGGCTTATTGGGGTCTCAAGTTCTTCTCTCTCCTCCGGTGTAATACGTGGGATCTCCAATCTCCGCAGGAAATCGTCCATCGATCTCTCTACACCAACCTTCTGGGCTGAGTAGAGGTTTTTATAAAAAGCTCTGAAATACTGGACTATTCCTGCGGTGTTGGAGATAATTTCTCCTCCCTCCCCTCTTATAGCCTGAATAGTTGACGGTGGTGCATTGGACTTTACTAGACGCGCAAGCATCCTCCCCACACTCTCCCCCTCTGCGAAGGTCGCCTGCCGCTGAAGAAGTCTATTTGTTTCGGCCTTCCTCATAATTACCAATTTGTGTTCCTGTTGCTTATCCAGCCATCTCTTTTTTTTGCGTCTGTCGCATCTGTTATATATTGGTTTTCTGCACTTAATATCTCCCGTTGGGATCTTTCCTCCTCTGCTCTAGCATCTTTATTGAATTTTGCTATTTGTTGGATCAGTGTCCCTCTTAAGAATGCTTTTAGGGTATCCCATATTATTCTTGACCGTGCCGTGCCTGCGTTAAATTCCAAGAATTCTCTTAATTTAGGGAGAACCCCATCTGCCTCTTTAATTAGTTCGTACCAGCTGGGGTTTATTTTCCACTCTCGCCGATTTTGTTTTTCCCCGATTTTTACTGTCGTTATTATTAGAGAGTGATCAGATATTCCCCTAGGCCGGAATACAATATTTTCTATAATTTGTGACGCTCTCTCATTCCCGAGGACCAAGTCTATCCTCGAGAGCGTAGAGTAGGTAGCGGAGTAGCATGTATATTGCCGGGCTGTGGGATTACGTGTCCTCCAAATATCAATTAACCCCATTTCCTCTATAAGTTGAGTCAGCTTACACTTTGTTGTAGTAACAGGGATTCTATATACGGGGAACCTATCCAGGACTCTATCCGGAGCTTCGTTAAAATCTCCTACTACCAAGACCGGTATCTCGCCTTTATCCAAAAGGAATTCGTTTAGTCTAAGCATAACTTCTAATTTGAATGGTGGGGGAATATAGATATTCGCCAGTACACATGTGACCCCCTCTATCATAAAATACAGGAAGATATACCTCCCATGGTCGTCTATGCTAATCTGTCTACAGGAGAAGTTCGACCCCGCCCTCACCAGTATACTTACCCCTCTGCTGTATGAAGAGTACACTGAGTGGTACTGGCAGTGGTATTTCCTACTTTGTAGGAGCGGCACGGATTGTTTGGTCAAATGAGTCTCCTGTAGACAGATCAGTCCCACCCCACAGTTTTCCAATGTCGAAAAGATTGCGGCTCTTTTATCTGACGTCCCCATTCCTCTAACATTCCATGTGGCTACTTTCAAAACCATCCTCTTTTTTTTTTTTTTTTCATGCGGTAAAATAACTACCCCTCTCGCAATGAGTAACTCTCTAGGAATACACTCGGAAATTCCGCCATGATAAAAAAAGACGGCAGGAAAAAAAAAGAAGAGCAACAAAAAAAGACTAGGAGACAGGGGCCTATTGTTTTTACCCCATCTCTCAGTGCGCTTCCCCTTAGGTTCTCGTTTTCCACTACGAACAAAAAAAAAGAAGAACAACAAAAAAGAAACTAGGAGACAAGGGCCTATTGTTTTTACCTCAACTCTCAGTGCGATTCCCCTTAAATTCTCGTTTTCCACTACAAACGTTGTGATCAATTGTGAACTGGGCTTATCCCACATTAAGAAAGGAGAGAAAAGAGAAAAGAAGAAAACGGAAGAGCAAAAAGAAAAAAAAATTCTCTCACTTCCCTTCCCCCCTCTCTTCCCATTCCTCCTCCCTCTCCCTCTGTTACCCATATTTTAATCCCTAACTTCATGCCTATGTGTCCATTCGTCGTGCTTATGTTTTCTTTATTATTTCTGGTGATACTTCTCTGTATTATGTCTATTTTATCCCTCTTCCCTTTTTGTGTTAGTTGATTTATTGCGTGTTTATCCCACCCCCCCCCCAACTCCCCTCTTCCCCCTCCCCTACCCCCCCCTCCCCCCTTCCCACCCCCCTCCCACCCCACCTTTCCAGGTGTTCCCCTAAGGGGTTCCAAGTGACCATTTCCCATTCTTGCTTATCCTCATTCACAACCATTCCAGTAGTGCAGTATTTGTGTGCGTCTATCTCCCTCCCCACCCACCAATAAATTGTCAAATGCATTCCGACCCAAAAAAAAAGAAAAAAAAAAAAAAGAAAGGAGTGAAAAAGGAAAAAACCCAACAATAACAGAAACTGATGATGATACACAATGTTACCAAATCAATACGTAATACATATCTATATTTCAAACCCATATTCACGAATATATATAATAATAATATAATAATTTTCCCTTTCCCTTTTATTTCCGTTGTTAAAGGGGATATCTCGTCCTCTACCTGGCTTATTCGCTGTTCTAGGGCAGTTGTTCTCTGAGCTGTTTTTGCGAGTTCTAACCTGACCAATACTAGGTCCTCCTTCACCCCCTTCATTTGGTCGCTGAGCTCCTTAACTGAATTGTTACATGTGTTAACAGCCAAAAGAATGTCTTTCAGTGTGGGTTCTGTTTCTGTAAGTTCTGTAGGTTGGCGAGGCTCTACTATTCCTGTATCATTCAAATTACTTCCGCTATCTTTATTGCCCGGCGGTTTAACCAGTGGCAATGCGGCTGGTAAGGTTGTGCTGGTTGCATGGCCCTGGCCTAGGCTTTTCCTGTCTGTAGGACCCCCTTGTTGTGCTTTGGTCTGCATATTTTTTTTTGGTGGTGTCTGAACCGGGTTATGTGCGTACTGCTCCAGTCTAGCAGCTGCTGTGGATGCTGTCGCTTGGGGGTTTTTCTCTTTGGATGATCTTAAATGCTGCATGGCTTAATTTCTCGATTGGCCAGGAATAAGTTTCCAAGGAGTGGTGGAGAGAGGAAAAAAAAAAAGAGGGAAAGGGGGGTTCCCGCCAAGGTGGTATAATAGTTGTAAAAGTATAGGAATATTGCCCGCTATGCTGCTGCTTATTTGTTTATTAAAGCTTTCCGTTACTTCTACTCCTCCGTCTATGTGAAGCAGGTGGGGGGGTGCGTGGACCATCCACTTAAAACAAGGTTCGTCCCTTACTTAGCAGAGTAGGTGGAAGGGGAGAGGGCAGGCGAAGAAGAAAAACGGGAGGCAGGATTGCTGAGCTAGACAGGTGTTTCAAAATTATGTCAGTCACTTACAATGGTATTGAATGTTTTTAAGAGCCAGCGTTTTCTTTTTTTTTTTTTTTTGAAAAGGGGGGAAACTCCTTCCTGAGGGAATATCCACCAGCTTGTATTTTTAATAGGGAAGCAGTCCTCAAATTATGTTTAAGAGAAAGCCTGGAGCATGGACATAAGCAGCATAGCTTGTATTTTTAGCAGGGTGAGAAAAAAAAAAGTCCTCCGAATGCTATTGCAACAAATTGGTATATATGCACAGCACAGCTCACAGTTCAATATCCTCTCACCTCTTTCCCTATAATTTCAGGACAGCTTCAGTGCCATCAGGGGTGTCCAGGGGTGTCCAGGGTATCCTTTAGGTTCACCTCTATCCTTCAGTGTTCCTTCTTGACCTCTCCCCGCCGTGCAGTCTGTCACCAGGCCGGTGTATCTGTTCGTTACAGTGTGGCGCTTTTGAATTTCCCGCCGCTCTCTTCCTCTCAGCGGGAGCGGCGTGCAGAAGGCAGCGCGTGACGTCACCTTCGGGTTCGGCTGTCTCCGTGTAGGTACAGCGCTGCACTGGATGGATCGGACAAGCTTCGGGAGCCTTCACTGCCTGTACTGTGTGCCGCTACGGCGGGATATCAGGCTTCGGGGACTAGCAATTCATCGTGGAGGGTGGAGAAGAACACACAGCACTCTCACATCTCCTCACTCACTCACTACCACGCCTCATGTCCGGTCACGCCCCACGATCTGTGATTTTTAGTGGGACTGCGACATTGCGGCAAACAGATCGGACACTTATGACATATTTTTCGGACCATTGACATTTATACAGCGATCAGTGCTATAAAAATGATTACTTTGTAAATGTCACCGGTAGGGGTTAACACTAGGGGGCGGTCAAGGGGATAAATGTGTTCATGTGTGTTTCCAACTATATAAGGGTGGGACTGACTAAAGGAGGAGACATATTGCTGTTCCTGATTAGTAGGAACAGACGATCTGTCTCTCCTCTCCTCACAGAATGGGGATTTGTGCGTTTACACACACACACATCCATGTTCTGGCTTTCGTGCCTGCGATCGTGCGTGGCCAGCGGAAATCGCGGCCGCCGTCCACGCGCATCGAGATGTTAGAGATGTTTAAAGGGCTGATGTACAGCTATGGCGGTTTGTGGGAATGTGCCGACCGGCCGCAGTATAATGATGGCAGCTGATCGGCAGGTGGTTAAAATAAACTGTTTTCCTTTTCCCATCTCAAAAACAGTTACACCGGATTTACAAATGTGTACTTCCCTTTCTGCCATCCAGGATGGTACCTTAAAGCGGACCTTTAGTCATTTTTTCAACTTTCCATCTATTAAATCTTAAATCTACCCTTGATGTTTTAACTTTGTAAAAAAAAAATTCTACCAGTAAATACCTTATACAGCCCACTTCCTGTTTCTTGTCTGTTCATTAGCCTAGGCTCGTGAGAGTTTGCCAGGAAGGGAGGGGGGGGGGGGTCATAAGAGGGCCAATGAGAGCTGCAGGGCTGCAGAGCTGGAGGTGTGCCTCTGTGTCATATAGAAAAACAGGGAGGGCGCACCGACCTTGCGCATTACCAAAGATAAAGGGAATTAAATAATAAAAGCAAGAGTCATACTCACAAACAAATGTTTAAAAAGGCTTAATATTGCTCCAAAAATTCAGAACGGTATCTTCTGCAACCTGGACCGGGTATTAGGAGGAACCAGATGGTATCACAAATGGCTTACGGGTTACGAGGGAGTACCCTCTTCATCAGTGCCTCAGCGATAGCAGACTAACTTTCTCTAGGTTCCCTCTAAATAGAGTCATTCACATATCGGTGCGCCCTCCCTGTTTTTCTATATGCTTCAGCTCTAAGGACACCCATTGTTCTGAGGAGGGCAGCAAGATATTTGACTTCCCATATTCTATCCAAAGGGTTGGCTACACCACTTACATATGGACTAAGCTCCAGAGTGCAGGAGATTGTATTGTCGTGTGCCTCTGTGTGTCTGTGTAAATCCAGGAAGTGAACAGGCAGCAGCTGCCCACAGTTAAAATGGCTGCGGTCAGACTCAGTAGAGGGAGATTTCTGCAGCATATTTGGCAAGTATAGGATCACAGTATATATAAAATAATATGCAAAGTGGTTGGAGGGAAGCTTCAGAATGGAAAATATGTTTTTATTACAAATTATGTGAGAAGACTGCAGTTCCTCTTTAACCATATCCCGCCCGGCCTATAGTAGAATGATGGCCGGGCGGTGGTTTCGTTATCCTGACTGGGCGTCATATGACGTCCTTCAGGATAAAATGCCGCCGCTCGTCCGTGGGGGCACGCATCGCGGTGATCGGTGGAGCGGTGTGTCAGCCAGGTAAGTACCCCTTGGCCATCCACATGTGCAAATGATGCCCAATCTGTGCCAGTCAGTGCCCACAAATGGGCACTGACTGCCACCATCATGTACCAATCAGTGTCATCATTGCCACCCATCACCCAGCAATGCCACCCATCAGTGTCATCAGTGCCACCCATCAGTGTCCAGCAGTGCCACCTATCAGTGCCCATCTGTGCCCACCTATCAGTGCCCATCAGTGCCCATCCATGCCACATATCTTTGCCACCCATAAGTACCCAGTGCCGCCTATGAGTGCCCATCAGTGCCGCCTATGAGTGCCCAGCAGTGCCGCCTATGAGTGCCCATCAGTGCCACCTATCAGTGCCCATCAGTGCCACCTATCAGTGCCCATCAGTGCCGCCTATCAGTGCCCATCATCAGTGGCGGTCAGTGCCACCTCATCAGTACCACCTCATTGGTGCCACCTCATCGGTGCCCATCAGTGCTGCCTTATCAGTGCCCATCAGTGCAGCCATATCAGTGCCCGTCATTGAAGAAGAAAACTTACTTAGTTACAAAAAATGTTAACAGAAACAAAGAAAAACGTGTTTTTTTTCAAAATTTTCGGTCTTTTTTTATTTGTTGCGCAAAAAAAAATAAAATATTGCAGAGGTGATCAAATACCACCAAAATAAAGCTCTATTTGTGGGAACAAAATTATAAAAATTCTGTTTGGGTACAATGTAGCATCACCACGAAATTGTCATTCAAAGTGCGACATCGCTGAAAGCTGAAAATTGGTCTGGGCAGGAAGGTGTCTAAGTGCCCGGTATTGAAGTGGTTAAGGGCCAACCCCTGCCCAAGAACATGGTCCACCTTCTGGTGTAAAGCCCCACCCACACAGTATTACATACCCAGTGTAAGATGTGTGCTGAAGCAAATATTTCTTCACTGTATTAGTCCTTTCCTCTGCTGACATACCTATGTTTCCAGAATCTCTGCTGATGCTTTTTGTTATTCCATGCACATCTGTAAGATACAGTCGGTGTAAAAAGGAGAAAACTCTTCACTCTAATAACTATGTTTATTTTTTTACCTATTTCGAATCATACCTTGAATTGGCCCAATAAAAAACGTTATGTCAGCTAAACATTGAATAAGAAAGTGCAATCACTTCTGCAAATGTTCAGAGCTTAGCAGCATGGCAGGATATCTCTGGTTTCCAAGAGAGCATACTGAACATCAAATGTGTCTGTCCACTGGGTGATAGGCACGAGCCACAAAGAAAACGCAAAATCGTTATGCCCTAAATAGCAAACCGCTGCTGGCCATGGCTTATTTGATGTTTAAAAGGGCACCTCCAGGTAAGAAGTAAAATCTCTTCGTGTTAATATTACCTCTATGCTAGTGTCAGAAAATGTACTTAGCTTAGTTTTATTAAAGGTAGACCTAAATCCGAAATTCTCTTATAAAATGTATTTCTATGTTATTTCAAATGCTATTTTAAATATTTTTAAATCTACAGCTTTCACAAAAAAAAAATTATCTACTAAGATAAGTAATGCATAGTGCATTGACGGGGGATCAAAAGGTACCACATCCCAACTTACAAGACCAAAACGAATACATGTACATGGGACTTTTTAGTTAAAATGATACTTGTTAGTATATAAATATCCTTGTTTTCCACAAACTTATTGTATGTACAGTTGTGCTCATAAGTTTACATACCCTGGCACAATTTATGATTTCTTGGCCATTTTTCAGAGAATATGCCCCCGTACACACGGTCGGAAAATCCGACCACAAAATCCGACGGACTTTGTCCGAAACTGGTGTTGCATACACGTGGTCGGACAAAGTTATCGGAAAATCCGATCATTCTGAACGTGATGACGTTCGTCCCTTACGACGGGACTATGTTCACATTAGTAGCCAATAGCTTTGGTCTCGTAATTTGATATGAGCATGCGTGGCACTTTGTCCGTCAGAATTTTCGACACAAGATCGGAAAAAGTCTGATAGGATTTTGTTGTCGGAAAATTTGAGCTCCTGCTCTCAAATTTTTTCCGTCTGAAATTCCGATGGAGCCCACACACGGGCGGATTTTCCGACAACATGGTCCGATCGGACATTTTCCTTCAGAATTTTCGACCGCGTGTACGGGGCATAAGAATGATAACACAAATGCCGCGTATACACGATCGGAATTCTCGTCGGAAAAAACTCGGTTTTTCCGACGGAATTCCGCTCAAGCTGTGTTGCCTACACACGATCACACCAAATTCCTATGGTCAATAACACAGCGGCATAAAACACGTTCGACAGCACTATAAAAGGGAAGTTTAATGCTTCCGAGCATGCGTCGAATTGTTTTTGAGCATGCGTCGGAATTTTGCGTGTCGGAATTGCATACACACGATCGGAAAATCCGATAGAAAGGTTTTCCGTCGGAAAAATTGAGAACAGGTTCTCAATCCAAAGTCCGTCGGAAATTCCAACAGAAAAAGACCATTGGGCATACACAGGGTCGGAAAATCCGCTGAAAAGCTCCCATCGGAAATTCCGACCGTGTGTACGCCACAAAATACTTTTCTTTCACTCATGGTTAGTGTTTGGCTGAAGCCATTTATTATCAGTCAACTGTTTGCTCTTTTTAAATCATAATGGCAACATAAACTACCCAAATGACCCTGATCAAAAGTTTACATACCCCAGTTCTTAATATCGTGTATTGCCCCCTTTAACACCAATGACAGCTTGAAGTCTTTTGTGGTGTTTTTGGATGAGGCTCTTTATCTTCTCAGATGGTAAAGCTGCCCACTCCTCTTGGCAAAAAGCCTCCAGTTCCTGTAAATTCTTGGGCTGTCTTGCATGAACTGAACGTTTGAGATCTTCCCAGAGGGGCTCAATAATATTGAGGTCGGGAGACTGAGATGGCCACTCCAGAACCTTCACTTTATTTTGCTGTAGCCAGAGAAAGGTTGACTTGGCCTTGTGTTTAGGATCATTGTCATGGTGGAATGTCCAAGTACGTCCCATGCGCAGCTTCCTGGCCGATGAATGCAAATGTTCCTCCAGTATTTATTGATAACATACTGCATTCATCTTGCCAAAAATTTTGACCAAATTTCCTGTGCCTTTGTAGCTCACACATCCCCAAAACATCAGCGATCCACCTCCGTACCTTTCATCATAGGCCTTGTTGACTCCTCTCCAAATGTAGCGTTTATGTCCTGAAAAAATAGCCAAGGAATCATAAATTCTGCCAGGGTATTTGTGAGCACAACTGTATAGTATACACTAAAAGACATTATTATTTATTATTATTATACAGGATTTATATAGTGCCAACATTTTACGCAGCGCTTTACAACTTGAGGATAGACAGTACAAATACAATACACTTTAATACAGTAGGAATCAGAGGGCCCTGCTCCTTAGAGCTTACAATCTAAGAGGGAAGGTCAAAAGATACAAGAGGTAATAATCATGACAATTGTTTATAATACACAGTACTTTATTAAAATAAATGTTATCCAGTTACAGTATAAATTTACTGTAAAACGGAGCAGCTTTCAGTTTACCGGACTAAATAGACCTTTTCCAAGAAATCTGGGTTTTTCTGTACTGTGCAAGTCCCTTAGATCTACTTGTGCTTGTAATATTTTTTAGGGCCATGTCAGATTCAATGGCGGCCCGTAATGCAGGGAGCATGGGTTCTGTCCCCCTATCCATGTGTCCGACCCCCTAATCTACATGCAGGGCGCCGGACGCATGGATTTCAATTGGGTTTTTTTTTTGAAGCACATGTATAGAGCCAGACGCTCTAATAGGCTTTGAAAAAGGGTAAGCTTGGGGCGCAGAGCACTGCATCCCGAGACCACCCAGTTGAGTGACAATAGCGAATGCTATTGTCTTTCTGATTCTCCTCCTGGCCAATCAGGAAGCGGGTCCTGAGACCCGGTTAGCGATTGGGTGAAAGGAAAAGCGTTCCAATTGACTTAGGAAGAGGAGGCAGGAGGAGACGCACGACCAAAGCTGCCATGATACCAAGAAGGAGACGCAGGGGAAGCTGCCACCCGGAGGGAAGCACTGCCCGCACCATAGATGGGGTAAGTGCTGGGCTGGTAACCGTCCTGTCAGGTAAGACGCATGCATGTGCGCAGGCGCATGGTTCCTATAAGTCCTGTTTGTGGCCAGTTCGCAAGCATGTGCATTTGCACCAGGCGGGCTATTTAAACTGCACTAGTGCCTTGAGTCCATTATATTTCTGAAGCATCTATAAATCTGTTCCTGTATCGATCACTCATTGCTGACCCAATCTGTTTCTGACTTTGCCTGAACTCTGCCTGCACCGACATCTGGACTATGCGTCTGCCTTATCCTTCTGCTTATCTGCCTTGTTATTTACCAAACCTGGCCTGACTTCTGACTAGAGAGAGAGTCACAGAAGGTTGTGAGAGGTGGGGTGACTGACGGCTCTAAAAAACGGTATCGGGGGTGATACATGCAGCCAGGGGCAGACTGACAACCCTCAGGGCCCCCGGACCAAATAAAACAAGGGCCCTAAGGTGAGGGAGGGACATGGAGTATCCAGGACAGTAGAACTAAAAGGTTTGCAGCAGGCCCAGTGCGTGGAGGCGCAACACATAATGATGTTGCGTGCGTATGTGCAGGTCCTCTCTGTGTCCATTTGAGAGTCTATGTTGGAAAGAGCACTCATCAGTGCCCATCAATGCAGCCTCATCAGTGCCCATCAATGCAGCCTCACCAGTGCCCATTAATGCAGCCTCACTAGTGCCCATAAATGCAAAGCCTTATCAGAATTCATCAATGGAGCCTCACCAGTGCCCATCAAAGTAGCCTCACCAGTGCCCTGCATTGAAGTCTCTGCAGTGCCCCTCAATGCAGTCTCACCAGTGGCCATACTGCAGCCTCACATCTGTGCCCATGAATACAGCCCCACCACCAGTGCCCATAATGCAGCCTCACCCCCAGTGCACATAATGCAGCCTCAACTTCTGTGCCCATAATGCAGCCTCACCACCAGTACCCATAATGCAGCCTCACCCCCAGTGCCCATGAATGCAGCCTCACCACCAGTGCCCATAATACAGCCTCACCACCAGTGCCCATAATGCAGCCTCACCACCAGTGCCCATGAATGAAGCCTCACCACCAGTACCCATAATGCATCCTCACCACCAGTGCCCATAATGCAGCCTTACCACCAGTGCCCCTTAATGCAGTGCACTTAATCAGTGCATGGGGGTTTGAGCGGAGACCCGCCGGATCACACAGATCTCCCGCTGTTACACCTGGCGCCGCTGTCATGAGATGTCCCGCCTGATAGACATCAAATGTCCCCCAGCATTGGACCAGTGTGATGTCTGTCAAATAAGCCAGGAGGCGGGACATCGGATGACAGTGGTCGGAGTTTCAGTGGGACCTCCCAGCTCTGTGCGGCGCTCACCCCCCCTCTCTTACTCTCTGAGGCACCACTGGGGCCTGGGTGCGCCCGAAAAGATGGCCACCGGGGGAGTTTCAGCAGGTGGCGCTGACAAACCACCTGCAGCGGCTGGGCCCTCAGACCATGGTCAAACTAACCGACCAATTAGTCTGGCCCTGCCTTCCACTGCAGGCATCATCCCGGTCAGGGCCATCTTTAATATTGACTGGACCCTGGGCAAACATTTTCTTGGGCCCCCTCTTCCACGCAATTTCGCTCTCCACATGCTTTGAGACATACAATAAATAGCAGCTAGACTCAAAATCAGTCTACTGAATCAGATCAGGCAGCGATTGCAATTGGTTTCCAGAGGTTACAGTGTATCATTACCGCTCACTGACTGGCTGCTAGAGGTTACAGCACACATTATGGCTCACAATTATTTTCTAGAGGTTACAGCACATGACTTCTGCATGTTGATTGGTTGTTAGAGGTTACTGCACATTATTACTGCTCACTGATTGATTGCTAGAGGATACTGAACATCTATACCACTCACTAATTGGACATTATTACTGTTCACTGATTGGTTGCAAGAAGTTAGTGCACAGCATTACTGCTCACTGATTAGTTGCTAAAGGTTACAGCAGAGGATAGAGGATACTGAACATCTATACCACTCACTAATTGGACATTATTACTGTTCACTGATTGGTTGCAAGAAGTTAGTGCACAGCATTACTGCTCACTGATTAGTTGCTAAAGGTTACAGCACATCATATCCGCACTGTCTGCCTGTGTATTCACATGCACCAAAATTCGGGGTGCTGTGGCACCATGTTATTTTGAAGAAGGGTTCCACCTCCAATTTGCTGACTTTTGCAGAACAGGCTGATGTTAGGCTTAATGACCACAGTTGTAGGCAGGACTTTAGTAGGAAGTTTGCACTGAGATATCGGGACACAGCACAAGTCTAAAGTTTCAAGTTATAAGGGAGCTTAAACTGGGATAGTTGGCAAGTATGAGGCAGCTGCTTTGGGCCCCACTACAATGATAGGGCCCAGGGCAGCTGCCCCTTTCGCCCTGCCTTAAAAACGGGCCTGATCCCGGTGCAACCACTTGAAGTCAAATGATGTACCAGGTACGTGATTTGGTGGCAAGTTGTTAAACACTAAGTGGTCAAAAAGCAGGCTGAGTAGGTAGGTAGCATTGAATGAACAGGGATAGACTCGGCACACTAGTATCTAGCAGAAGAAATACTTTTATACATTTTATTTACTTTACACAGCATTGTGCAATGCAAGTTATACTGCTCCTTCTTGAGTTGCATATGCTGTATCTAAAGTCTCATAAAACTTCAGAGGCAATCAGAACACCGTAAATCAAAGAGTTAGCTCAGTCTTTATTCACTTTGAGAAAACTCAAATACTCCAGAACACCATCTACAGAGGGAATGCGGGGAATATGTGGACCAGGCAGTGTCCCCAGAACTCCGGTATGTCATTATATTAAACTTCCTTTATATTAAACTTGTCATTTATATGTTCATGTTTTAATGGAGAGTGCCTTTAAACTGTTTTATCATCGAACATCAAAAATCCAACTAGAAAGCATACATAAACGTAAAACCTTTAAACTATTTTTTTATTTTTTTTGGTTCTAGGTCTTTTTTATATGGTGTCTCCCAAAGCACAACTGTAATTCTGTTTGTATAAAGTCGGGTCTTGGATCTAAAAATGTTCCGTAGAAGCTAGCGAGGCTTATGTCTAGAATTTATATGTAATACAATTTCCTATTATTAAATGTGAAACAAGTCTGACCCCGCAATGCAAGGGCAGATGATTTTACATCTATTCTCAAAATGTGCTGTAAAACACAGAATTTATTGTTAAACTGCAAATTGTTTTTTTTTTTTTTCCAGAGAGAAAATATAAAAATGAGCATATGGTCAAGTCAATTTTATTCTCTGTGCCAACATCTGAAAATTAATTAATAATAGCAGTTCTATAGATGCTATATTTGTGCATCTGGATTTTCTAATTATCTCTGTAATATATTCAGTTATTAATTTTTTTTTTTCTTTTAGCAAGAAAAATGTTAGATAAATGAATAGGAAAAAAAAAAGTTGATTTGGTACATTTTTTTTTTGGTTTATTACTTCTACAGTATGAAACTAATTTCCTATGAACAATTGGCAAGTTGGCTATCGTTATATTATGTGTTGCAGGTGTTTTTTACTTATCTGAATCCTTTTTTTTTTTTTAACACACATTTTCATGTACCTAATTTCTACATTTAATAAAAATAGGTTAAACAAAAATAAAAAAAAATAATAAAATGTTAGTATTATACATTCCTCATTGCGAGGCTTGTTCATATCTGGGAATGAGTAAAGCTTAACTGCAGCATTTTTTTGACATAGAGTTTAACCACGTGCCCTCCAGAAGAATTACCCCCCCCCCCCCCTCTCATGACCAGGCCATTTTTGTTGATATGGCACTGCATTACTTAACTCAAAAATTGCATGGTCGTGCGATGATGTACCCAAATAAAATTTATTTCCTTTTTTTTTCCCCTCAAATAGAGCTTTCTTTTGGTGGTATTTGATCACCTTTGCTTTTTTTTTTTTTGCGCTATAAACAAAAAAAAGAGTGACTGATTTTGAAAAAAATATATATTTTTTTTACTTTCTGCTATAAAACATATCCAATTAAAAAAATAAAAAAAATCGAATTCCTTCATCAATTTAGGCCAATCTGTATTCTGCTACCTATCTTTGGTAAAAAGAAATTGCAATAAAAGTATATTGATTGGTTTGCTCAAAAGATATAGCTTATATAAACTATGCAATATATTCTTGTTTTTTTATTTTTTTATTACTAGTAATGGCGGTAAACAGCGACTTATAGCGGGACTGCGACATTGCAGCGGACAAATCAGACACTGATGCCTCGTACACACGCTCGGAATTTCTGGCGGGATTGTCCGCCGGACCTAGTCCAGCGGACAAACACCCGGACTTTCCAGCGGGGCTCGGCCGGACTTTCCGAGCGTGTGGACTTGCCCACACCTGCCCGGATTTCTCCGGCGGACAATCCGCGGACCTATGATGTCACAGTCCCAGCATCCTCCGGGACTGTGACATCATAGGGGGGCGGGGTCACCATGTGACATGAGCATGTGACCCCGCCTCCTTGTCCCTATATAAGTCACAACACAGCGCGTCTCTGCCATTCCGGCCAGAGACAGCGATGAGTCAACATCGGAAGAAGAAGAAGAAGAAGAGGAAGAAAAAGAAGAAGAAGAAGGCGACAGCGGCAAGAACAGAAGAGACCCCGGGAAGACCCCTGAAGGCGGATCGAGACCCCCAGATGACGGCGGCGACGACGAAGAAGAAAGCCGGGCTCCTCCGCTCGGTAAAAGAGCTAGGTAAAATAGCGGAGGAGTTCGGCAAGAAGACCCCCCCAAGACGGAAGAAGACCCCCGGAGCAGTGCAATAAAATATTTTTAAAAAAAATTGTGTGTTTTTTTTATTTACACTTTACACCTTAGGTGAATGGGTAGGGGTACATCGGATAAGGGTCTGAGATGGATTTGGGGGGGGACCCCCACGCCGTTTTTTTTCGGCGTAGGGATTCCCTTTAAATCCATGCCAGGTGACGGGGCTAGCGCGGCGGCATTCACTGCCTTCGCTAGCCCCGTCTACCTAAAGTCACGTTCTAAATGAACGGACTTTCCGATCTTGTGTCGGCAAATCTGTTCATTTCTAAAAGTCCCGCGGACTAGCATACAGACCGCGGGATTGTCCGCCGGACTCGCGAGTCCAGCGGACAATTTTAAAACAAAACTTAAAACTTAGTCCGCCGGACTTTTGGCAGGAAAAAGTCCGCCGGCGCCCACACATGGGCGGATTGTCCGGCGGACTCCAGTCCGGCGGACAATCCCGAGGGAAAGTCCGCTCGTGTGTACGAGGCATGAGGGGGTTATTTACGTAAGGCAAATCCACAAGTGCAAAGGGCACTTGAAATTGCACTGAAAGTGCACTTGGAAGTGCAGTCGTTGTAAATCTGAGGGGTAGATCGGAAATGAGGGGAAGCTCTGCTGATTTTATTATCCAATCATGTGCAAGCTAAAATGCTGTTTTTTATTTTCCTTGCATGTCCTCCTCGGATCTACAGTGACTAGACATGTGCGCCGTCAATAAATTTGTTTTGTTTCGTTTCGTTCCGTTTCGTATTAGAATTAATTAGTATTACGAAATACAAATTTTCGCTGGGCTCGTTAACTTTTCGTAACAATTACAAATGTTCGTTATGATGAATTTATTATGAGGTGCTCCCACCCTCTCTGCGCTGTGCTGACTTCCTGGGTTTTTAACTTCATCATAACGAATAATCGTAATTAACGAACATTCTTATTTTGTCCGATTCTGAATCTCCCATCGACTACCAGTACCAGTCTCCCACTCCCATATTAAAAAAGGTAATTTTCCCAACTCTCACTCAGCAGCAGAAGAAAACCACTGATTGGTCAACAAAACACCAGTCACGTTTCCGTTGTAACGGAATTTGAATCCAAAATTCGTAAACGAAATTTCGTATTTCATACAAAATTCAGGAAGCATAGAAATTCGTATTTCGGATACTCCCAAATGTACGAATTTACGGAAATTCGTATGAATTTTTGATTCGTACGAAACTAATCGCACATGTCTAAGAGGGACTGCACTTCCAAGTGCACTTTCAGTGCAATCTCAAGTGCACTTTGCACTTGTAGTTTGCACTTGTAGTGCAAAGTGGATTTGCCCCCTAAGTGACACTTTTTGGGGACCAGTGACACTAATACAGTGATCAGTGCTAAAAATACACACTGTTACTGTACTAATGACACTGGCTGGGAATGGGTTAACATCAGGGGCGATCAAAGGGTTAAATGTGTGCCTATGGAGTACTTGCTAACTGTGGGGAGGTGCTTTTACTATGGGAAGCCAGAGATCCCTGTTCCTGCTTTGTAGGAACACAGGATCACAACCTTCCCTTCTAACAGAACGGCGATCTTCCTTGTTTATGATTGGTAGGTCCCGAAGGATATTGCATCCACCGGACCCGCTGATTGGCTCCCACTGTATCCAATCACAGTGGAAGTGGGTTGCCAATGGCTGACGTGCGTGCCCCAGATCTGAATGTGCTAGATAACCTTCAGGTACATGATTTTGCCCAGGGAAGCCACCTAGCTGCCGTATATTTACAGTATTCAATTGGCAAACAGTTAAAAGGGGTATTAAAGCCAAAACCACAAATGTAATATGATGCAGCTTACCGATCTTTTTTGAATTTTCTTCTAATTTATACATTTTTTCGATTCGAAGCGTTTGAATCAATAAATTTTGAATAGGTCGAATCGACAACTTTCAATTTTTTTTTCGATTTGAATGGGGCAAAGTGAACAAACAAAAGAAAAAATCTTCATCAAATGATTACAATGACTTTTTAACCACTTAAGGACCGTAAGGATTTGCCCTCTTAATTAACTTTAACTGACAATTGCGCGGTCGTGCAACGTTGTACCCAAACAAAATTGACGTCCTTCTTTTCCACAAATAGAGCTTTCTTTTGGTGGTATTTGATCACCTCTGTGGTTTTTATTTTTTGCGCTATAAACAAAAAAAGAGCACCAATTTTGAAAAAAAAAACAAATATTTTTTACTTTTTGCTATAATAAATATCCCCCAAAAAAATACAAAAATTAAATGTCTTCATTAGTTTAGGCCAATACGTATTCTTCTACATATTTCTTGGTAAAAAAAATTGCAATAAGCGTATATTTGATTTGTTTGCGCAAAAGTTATAGCGTTATAGCGTCTACAAAATAGCTGATAGATTTGTGGCATTTTTATTATTTATTTTTTATTACTAGTAATGGATGCCATTTGGGATTTTTTTAGTGGGACTGCGACATTTCGGCGGACAGATCGGACCCTTTTGACAAATTTTTGGGACCACTGACATTTATACAGCGATCAGTGTTAGAAAAATGCACTGATTTCTGTGTAAATGTCACTGGCAGGGAAGGGGATAACACTAGGGGGCGATCAAGGGGTTAAATGTGTTTCCTGGGAGGTGTTTCTAACTGTGGGGGGGGGGACTGACTGGAGGAGGAGAGAGATTGCTGTTCCTAATCACTAAAAACAGCAGATTTGTCTCTCCTCCCCTGTCAGAACGGGGATCTGTTTGTTTACATTGACAGATCCCCGTTCTGGCTCTCTGTGGAGCGATCGCGGGTGGCCAGCAGACATCGCGGCCGCCAGCCAAATGCATCAGCTCTGGCGTCGCGCCGAGGGCGTGCGTGCCTCAGGCGGCGCACGCCCTATTGCTCTTACAGTGGCCGACGTACACCTACGCCGATTCGCCCAGGAGAGCCAACCTGCCGCAGTATAATGATGGTGGCTGGTCTTAAAGCGGTTAAATAACATTTGGCTTAACAAAAACAGCATTATTTTGAAATGGTACTCTAATAACGCACACAGTCTTTGATTTCAAAAATATGTTTACAGTTTCAAATTCAACTGGGATTTGAAGTAAAATTCGATTTGAATTTAAATTCGAATTTTGGAAATTGGGACGAATTTTGTTTATTTTTTTCTGAGCATTCGGTAAACTTTGTTTATACTGTAATTCGGGTATTTGGATATATTTATAATATTTATTCGGAATTAAACGAAGTGCACATGTCTAGGAGCAACTGCTCTTGTTGTCTTACTGTCTGGATCACCAAATGAAAATATAAGAAAATAATAAGCCTAAAAAAGAAAACGAAGGTAGCCACCACATACAATGCCCTGTACACACGATCTGACTTTTCCCGACAACAAATTTTTGTTCGAAGGATGTTGGCTCCAACCTGTCTTGCATACACACGGTCACACAAATGTTGGCCAACAATTGCAAACGTAGAAACGTGGTGACGTACAAGACGAGCCGAGAAAAAGGAAGTTCAATAACCAGTGCGGATCCTTCTGCTTGATTCCGAACTTTTGTGCGTCGGACTTGTGTACACACGATCGGAAATTCCAACAACAACGTTTTGTTGGTGGAAAATTTGAGAACCTGTTGGCCAACATTTGTTGGCGGAAAATCCAACAACAAATGTTCGATGGAGCATACACGCAGTCGGACTTTCAGCCAACAAGCTCACATCCAACATTTGTTGTCGGCAAATCCAATTGCGTCATCTACAATATAATAAATGTTTGCTTTTGGGTTTATTACTGCCTTAACTTATGTTTGTGAAACCATTGGGGATATTATCCCTCACGTTTTGTCTCTATGACCGGGGATGCGGTTTTCAGAAGTTCTGATACTGTATTACTCCTAAAAATATATATTTGTATTTTTTTTTGTCCCATTGGAGTAATATGTCATCACTTCCTGTCTTGACAGGAAGTTAGGGTAAATGTCAATTGGAACAGAGAGACGGCAATAAAAAAACTGACAAAGCTCCAACTTTTCCCTACTTTATCGAAGATGTACCTACAAGCAGCCATATCAACACCCATTGCTCATGCATGATCCACTGTTGTCACTATCAGAAAGCCAACTGAGAAGCAATGATGTGCAGCTGAGGTTGGAGCAAGTGCAGGAAGTGGCTGAAAGAAGCTGGAGGAGATCATCACCCTACAAAAATGTATTTTCTGCTTTTTTGGTTGTCCCCATTGGAGATATTTCCCATAATTTCCCGTCTTGACGGGAAGTGGGAGTAAAATTCCCCCATATAGACACAAATGGCAATTAAAAACTAACAGAGGCTATAATTTATCCCTACTTTATCCAACATGTGCCCTCTGATTGAGACTACACGCAGCCATGATGACACAAATTGCTTAGGCATGATTCCCCATTGTCACTATCAGGATTCAGAGCAATGACGTGTAGTCAAGGCTGGAATGACTGAAGGATATGTCCGAAAGAGGCTGGAGGAGATCAGCAGCACTGAGATGCGGAAGAGGGTGAAAAAAAGGTGAAAATGGGATTTTATGGGGAAAAAAATGAAAATGATTGAGAGCGCATGGTGCAAACTAATTATCAGCATGTTAGGTTTTACATCTACTTAATCAATAATGTGCGGGTCTAGACACTAAATTAGGACAATAGACTGAGATTTTTCTTTAGCAATTATTGAGTGGAAAGTGACTGCAGTGAAATAAAATAAGCAATAAGAAGGAAAATAAAAAAAGTTGCATATGTTATCAGTATTGGACATATGGTATAGCAAGTATGTAAAAATTAAAAATTTACAGAAAAAGACTGTAAGGTTAACACTACAATAATAACTGAACATTTAGGCTCACAATATGCTAAACAATGCCCTTAACAACTAGATGCCTGTAATCTGTATATGGCATGGTTCACCAAGCTGAGAGAACATTAATCTACATTCAGTTTTCTGCTTAGCTATAAACTGCAGCCCAGGGGCCTGATGCGGCCCTTTGCTTGTCTTTATCCGGTCCTTGGGGCACTATGCCTCCCAATGACACCAACAATGGGGCATAATTCCTGTAACTGACACCAACAATTTGGCATTATTTCTCCCATTGGCACCATCAAAAGGGAACAATTCCCCCCGCTGACACCAAAAATGGGGCATTATTCATGCCACTGACACCAGCAAAAGTGCACAATTCCTTCCATTGACACCAATGATGAGGCATAATTTCTTTCATTAAAACCAATGATGGGCCACTATCCCACTGACACCAACAATGGGGCACTATTCCTCCCACTGACACCAATAATGGGGCACTATTCCTCCCATTGGCACAAAAAAATGGGCAACTATTTCCCCCACTGACACCAACAATGGGACACTATTCCTCTCATTGGCACCAACATTGGGGCACTATCCCTCCCACTGATGCCAACGAAAGTGCACAATTGCTTCCATTGACACCAATGATGGGGCACAATTCCTTCCACTGACACCAATGATGAGGAATAATTTCTTTAATTAATACCAACATTGGGCCACTACCCCCCCCCCCACCCACTGACAGCAATGAAAGGGCACAATTCCTCCCACTGGCACCAATGATGGAGCAGAATTCCTTCCATTGATACCAACGATGATACACTTCACGTCAGAAATCAGGAAATCAGACCGAGACAGAAGTACAGTTATATCACACTTGTTTAATAATAAAAGTAAAAAAAAAACAAACATAGTCAAAACATAGCCAAAGTTCAGTAACCGGAACCGGATAGTCAGCCAAGCCAGAAGTCAGGGATCAATGTGGTGGAACAGCAAGCAGGATCTGGAGCCAGAAGGGATGTCAGCAAAGCAAGTCTTTAAACAGGAATGCAGGAGATAGGCTCTGTGATGTTGACCAAGGTGAAGGCAGAGAACCTCTGGACTGGACAGGTTAAGTAGACAGGACTGAGGAGCAGGATATCATTAACAGCTGAGTAACTGTGGAGAGATAAGAGCTGGCAATTAGCCAACAGCTGAGCGGTCAGCTCTGAGAAGGAAGGGCTGAGCCCAGCCCTGACAATACTATTCCTCCAATGACACCAAGAATGGGACATTATTCTTCCCACTTACACCAATGATAGGGCATTAGACCTCCCGCTGACACCAAAGAAAGGGCATTGTTTACTCCTACTGGATGCCAGGGCATCTTTTATTCCCACTGGCCACAGTCTGGTCCCCCTAAAGTCTGAAGGACAGTAAACTGGCCTTTTGTTTAGAAAGTTTGGAGACCCCTAATGATTAGGAGGCACCCAGCATGGTATCTGATCATGCGATGATCATGAAAATCATGGTAATCACATGACTTTGTTTACTCGATCATGTGCTTATTATGAAAATCATAGTATGCAAATGGCTTTGTTGACAGCTGAAGCCACCAGGCCAAAGCTGTCACAGTGCAATATAGTGTGTAAAAAAATGAATTAAAAAAGTTTTACAAAAGATTATGAACAATGTGTAAACTAAGCAAAAATGCATTTTTTTTATGTTTTGGTCTATTTGTTGGTTTATGATAAAAAAACAGAGAATGTTTACAGATGGGACTTTTAGGATTCTATTAGTCAAAGACATTTCCAAGAATGAATTAAAAGAACACTTTGTTCCAGAACATGTTATAATTAAAAGGACATTAATCCAAAAAGCAATATTTTCATGTTGCGTGTAATCACAGACACATCTTTTACAACCTGTACCATAACATAATGCACCTATTCATTATCATATGGCAAATTTCCAACAATAGGACTCCAATGGGCTTCCAGTTTTGATGGACGTGACACTTGAGTTGCATTATAACATATATTATCCAAGAACTGTAATGTATATGCTGTATAATTTTAATGGTTGCTATTATTCATGACAGATATTTTCAGCCTTTTTCTTCCTGACGAAGCCCATTACGAAACGCGTCAAATAGCTACTTACCATCTGTACCTATGTATATCAGAACTTGTTGGTCTACCAAAGGTTACTTCAACCTATCATTGCAAAATCTGGCATAGGCTATGGAATATAACACATTGTGTTATGGTACAGGTTGTAAAAGATGTGTCTGTGATTAGATACAAAATTAAAACATTGTTTTTTGTACTAATGTCCTTTTATTTGTAACATATCCTGGAATAAAGTGTTCTTTTAGTTCATTCTAGGAAAGGTCTTTGTCACTTACCTTACAGCAGAGTCCGAGATAACGAGGGTGGCCTCTTGCACGGAGGTGGAGACAGGAACTGCTAGGGCAGCGGAAGGGTGCGGGTGCCTGTAGGCAGGTAGATAGCAGGTCAGGAACAAGCAGGAGTTGGCAACGGGCTGGCAGAGAAGTACACAGACGGCAGGCAGACTCGTGGTCGGGGACAGGCAGAGGTCGGCAACAGGTCAGGCAGCGAAGTACAGAATCAGGAGACAAAGCCGAAGTCAGAGGTTCAAGCCGGGGTCGGTGCAGGTAAACAAGGCAGACAAGGTTGCAGGGGTGATTCAAGAGAGTAGTCAGGAAGAGCCGGGTGTTCAAGATCAGGTGAAGTCAGACAAGGCAACAGAAAGGTATGCAGGAACAAGCTGAGACAATCCAGCACTGATGCTAAGTGGCTGCTCGTTTAAATAGGGCATCGTGCCCCGTGATTCGCCGGCGTGCGCGCATGCGCACAAGAACGTGCACGGTGCGCATGTCCGTTCCACAAAAATGCGCCGATGTGCATATCAGTGCGCCGTTGCGCATATCTATACATATCATGAGCCGATGCGCACATATGTTAGGAAAAGGTGCGCAAATGCGCATAATGGATCCGGGATTCACCTGCTTGGTGCGGAGGTTCCCTGACAGTCTTTAACTAAGGGTACCTTAAATGTCTGTAAATATTTTCTCTGTAGTTCTGTAATGCCCCATACACACGGTCGGATATTCCGATGGAAAAAGTCAGATCGGACTATGTTGTCGGAAAATCCGATCATGTGCGGGCTCTAGCTGGCTTTTTCCATCGGAAAAAATTTGAGAGCAGGATCTAAAATTTTCCGACAACAAAATCCGATCTGACTTTTTCCACAAAGTGCCACGCATGCTCAGAAGAAATTTGGAGACGAAAGCTACTGGCTACTGACCTCTACGTAGTCCCCGTCGTACGTTTTACAAGTCACCTCGTTCGGAACGATCGGATTTTCCGACAACTTTGTCCAACCGTGTGTGTGCAACACAAGTTTCGGACAAAATCCGTTGAAAAAAAATCTGACTGATTTTGTGGTCGGAATGTCCGACCGTGTGTACGGGGCATAAGTCTGAGATCAAACCCCTTTCTCTATCATTATGATAAAATTTACTCATTTTACTAATTTAACTTTATTATTAAACTTAACTAATTATTAAAACAGTAGCAAAAAAAAAAAACAACAACAAACACAAAAAACGTAAAAATGATTTAAGTAGGCAAATTAGTTATAGAGTTATTGGCAAGTTAATGGACACTGCTAAACGTGGTAAGGGCATCTACATTTCAATGACCTCAGGCTATAAAAGAATTAATTGCTGAACCTTAATGTGGTCTTTAAATTGCTTTTAAACAACAATATAAGATAACTAAAAAAAAAGAAATAAAATAAATAAACACAGCAAAGAGGTATAATGTTACATTTTTAAACAAAAATTTTTTAAATAGCCAGACGAAAAAGGTCAAATCATTAAATCATTCCAGAAACATGTTAAAATAGCACTTGGCCATCATTTAAAAAAATCTAATTAAACATTCCTATAAACCAATAATTAAATTGCCCATCCCAGTTGCCTCCATTTGTAACTGAATGTTTTTCGTTCTCTGTTTATATGAACCTGACGCTTATAATTTAAATTATTTCCCATTTCGATAAACCCGGAATTATTGCAACAATGAATTAATAATGTTTCAATGATAGAATCACTTCTGCCAGTCTTGCCTTCTACTAAATCCTAATTAGGTTTTATTCTTGAGATAGTCATCAAATCTGTTTACTAGAAGACACAACAGAACAATAAATCACTGAACTGGTATGAGCGACGCTCTATAATGATCTAACAATACATACATTTCTGCCGTTTTAATTAATTGTGAAATGATTCCCATTACAGCCTGTGTATAATGGCTTAGCTAATGATGCAGCTGTATTAATACACATTGGTGTGTCGTGAGTGATGTTTGTGTGTGTGTGTATATATATATATATATATATATATATATATATATATATATATATATATATAATATATATATATATATATATATTTTTTTTTTTTTTATTGCAGAGCTTCCTGGTTAATGCAGGAACATTTTAATGGTAAATTCGAAGAGGAATGCCAGTATTTAATGTGAGCCCATCTATCATTTTAAACATTTGAAGGAAATCTGACATGTAAAAATATTTTATATATTTATTATATTCAGTGCTAAAAATAACTTTTTTGGACCCAGGTAAGCTTCCTTACATGTTTGAGTGGGAAAGGGAGCTCTCTGAGGAATGGGACTTGTCATAGATTGGTATAGGGTATTTTTTCACACCTTTCAAGGTATCTTAAAGCGATATTAAAGCTTGTTTTTTTTTTAAAATAACAAACATGTTATACTTACCTGCTTTGTGCAGTTGGTTTTGCACAGAGCAGCCCTGATCCTCCTCTTCTCGGGTCCCATGCTGGTGCTCCTGGCCCCTCCCTCCTGCCCAAGCAGGCATGCTCTTGACCCACGGCTCTGTGTGTCCATTCACACGTGGAGCTGCGGCTCAGCCCTGCCCCCTCCATCTCCTGATTGGCTCACTGGCTGTGATTGACAGCCGCAGGAGCCAATGCTCCTGCCAAAAGCCAATCAGGAGTGCAAGTCTCCGAAGAGGCAAGGCTCTCGTGGACATTGTTGGATATCAAGAGGGGGCTCAAGTAAGTATTGAGGGGGGCTGCGGCACACAGAAGGTTTTTTACCTTAACCACTTTGGGACCCGCTCACTACGATTTACGTCAGTACTTTGAAGGAGGATATTGTTATGGCAGCAGCTAGCTGTCAAAACACTGGTATCCTCGTCTTCAGTGAGTGGTCCCAGTTCCAATAAGAGTGGTCTCTGCAGCGGATTTGCCGCAAGATCACTACTATCAGCGGCGGGAGAGGGCCCCCCTCCTGCCGTGATCCAGTGCCCTCCGCCGCTTACTGGAGACGTCGGCAGCGGCGGAGGCGGTCGCGTCTGTCCCCTGCCTGGGTATGGAGACAAGTGAGGGGAAGATGGCCCCCACCCGTCTCCATATCACTGCAGGGCAGAAGTGACGTAAAAACGTCACTTCTGCCCATAGCTCTTAATGGGCCATTTTAAAAATTTTTGTTTTTGCATTTAAATGTAAATATGAGGTCTGAGGTCTGAGGTCCTGTGATGCTTTTTTTCTATTACAAGGGATGTTTACATTCCTTGTAATAGGAATAAAAGTGGCACGATTAAAAAAAAAAAAAAAAAAGGTAAAATAAATAAGAAAAAAATAAATCATTTAAACGCGCCCCATTCCGACGAGCTTCCGTGCAGAAGTGAACGCATACGTGACTAGCGCCCCTCATATGAAAACGGCGTTCAAATCACACATGTGAGGTATCACCACGATCGGTAGAGCAAGAGCAATTATTCTAGCCATAGGCCTCCTCTGTAACTTAAAACATGCAACCTGTGGAATTTTTAAGCGTCGCCTATGGAGATTTTTAAGGGTAAAAGTTTGTCGCCATTCCATGAGCGTGACATGTTGGGTATCAATTTACTCGGTGTAACATTATCTTTCACAATATAAAAAAAAAAAATCGGGCTAACTTTACTGCTGTCTTATTTTTTATATCAAAAAAGTGCATTTTTTTTCCCAAAAAATTGCGCTTGTAAGACCGCTGCGCAAATACGATGTGATAGAAAGTTTTGCAACGGCCGACATTTTATTCTCTAGGGTGTTAGAAAAAAATGTATAAAGTTTGGGGGTTCTGAGTAATTTTCTAGCAAAAAAAAATGTTTTAACTTGTAAACAACAGATCTCAGAAAGAGGCTCGGTCCTTAAGTGGTTAAAGAGGAAGTAAAGTCTTTTGCCCCGTACACACGGTCGGAAATTCTGACGGAAAATGTCCGATCGGACCATATTGTCGGAAAATCCGGCCGTGTGTGGGCTCCATTGGACTTTTTCCGTCGGAATTTCCGCAGAAAAAAATTTGAGACCCTGCTCTCAAATTTTCCGACAACAAAATCCGATCAGACTTTTTCCGATCGTGTGTAGAGAATTCCGACGGACAAAGTGCCACGCATGCTCAGATCAAATTACGAGACCAAAGCTATTGGCTACTAGCCTCTACGTAGTTCCGTCGTACACAACGAACGTCACCACGTTCTGAACGATCAGATTGTCCGACAACTTTGTCCGACCGTGTGTATGCAACACCAGTGTCGTACAAAATCCGTCGGAAAAATTCTGACGGATTTTGTGGTCGGAATTTCCGACCGTGTGTACGAGGAATTTCTCTTTAATTGGTAATAGTAAGGCTTACCTGTAGGTACCGTAAATATTTCCTAAACTTGCACCGTTTAGGAGACATTTACTATATACTCTGCCGCTGACATCATCTGCGTATGTGCACTGAAGGAACAGCTCGCTCGTGCCATTTCTTCAGGACCCATGCCGTGACCAGTGGCACCTGCGTGCAAGCTATGGAGTGACGTCATCGTGGCTCCAGCCAATCACAGAGCCGGAGCCCGTGAACCCGGAAGTAACACCAGGAAAGATGTCGGCCCCAGAGTGTGGGCGGCACTGCAGGGCATCTATCCAAAGTAAGTATTTCATAATGAGCTTTCATTTTAAAATCTCAGAAAGTAGATGTATTGCTAAACAGAATGATTCAGAGGAGGAACAAACCCTCTTAATGGAGGTAAATATTCCAAGTACACCAAGTCGCTCCATTTTTATGTGTGTCTGTTTGGCATATTAATTAGAAATGCACAGATGTCTGGGAGAGGAGGTAATGTTTCCTGTAAATAAATCTTGGCAAGGAAAGATCAAAAGCATAAATATCATAAAGCATGTCAGGAGAACTGCGCTCATGAAAAAAAAAATCCAGAATTAATTTCTAAAGTTTAAAAAATATAAACACCCAAATTGAATCCAGCAATTGGTGATGAGTGAAATTGAAAGTTCTTATTTCTTAAAAAAATTTTTTAAAATTGAGAGATTTTTGCAAAATGTTTTGGAATAGGGTAAACTAGAGGGATTTGTCGTTTTTTTAAGAGTGCAAGGATTTTTATGGTTACAGAGGCTTCTTTCAACCATCCTGGACCGTTTCTTGGGCCACAAAATTACCCCTTGTTAACCTCTTGATCGTGCAGGCAGTAATAAAATAAAAATAAAAACTCAAAGCAAAATAACCCTTATAATTGTAGCTGGGACATCTTTGTCTATTGATGTGGTTATGTATATACAATGTAAAGTCTATGGACATTGTTATGGTTCAGTGTTTGGAGCCATCTAGTGACCAAATCTGGTAATGCACTGATATGGTTATTACAAGCACAAAAGACTTTTACAGGAAGTACTGTTATGTTGATAAGAAGTTTGACCTTGTTACCCAGGAGTCTGTGTGACCTACCCATGAACACTCTCTAATACAGTGCATGCTGGGTAGGTTATAAAAAGGACTACAGCAGCCATATTTGGCCTCTTGGTACCACGCTGCCTGCCTGTGCGGATCTGTGAGGAGGTTTCCGGGGGACAGCTGCAGACAATCACCGCGGATTGCAAACCTGCTTGTTTGTGAGGTGATTTGACGGAGCCTGAGAGCCAGTGATCAGATTGACGAGGCCCAGAGACGCTTGTCGGAGTAACGGAGGCCCAGATCCAGTCAGCGGAGGGACACAGAGCATCTGCCCAGCTGATATAGAAGCAAGCTACAGTTGCCGGATCAAAGTCATCACCCAGAACTCTGATCCAGTTGGTGAGCGGGTTACGGCCCACCATTTTTTAATTTGTTGCACGCAGTTAGACTCACTTACAGGCCTCGCTGGAACCCTTAGTTCCACGGATAGCGTAACAGAGCAACTGACATTGAGCCAGGTTGAGGCCTACTTCACTTTAGTGCCCAAGCGTTGTGTATAAGTTCTTGGAGTTATACCTGGAGCATCCTAAGTTAACTTTTTGCCTATCTTTTGGATTACAAATATCTGAGGAACCACTTTAAGCTAGCGAAGAAAGAAGAGACAGGAGAAAGTACTTTAAGTGATGCCTCACGTAAAACTTTAAAGTAGCGGGAGCTCCCAGGTTTAGATAAATAGAATATATATATTTCTTACGGTATTTGTCTGTTGATTTATATTGCACTGACATCCTACGTTGGGACGACAGTGCAATCTCTGTAACCACCTGTTTTTCGCAGTAAAAGCATTTATGGTTAAGTATTCAGTTGTGTGGCGTACTGTTTTCTCCACCAGGTGGAGCCAGAGGATCCTGAGGGTAATATACAGGTACTTTACATTGTTTATATTGTACTGTATTGCATTGCACCACAGCTGTGCCAAGGGGATCGAGTCAAGTTAATGGGGTTGCTCAGAAGAGTACAGGCCCAATACAAACTAGCAGCTCCTTCGGGGGTCAGTGCTACATAATGATCAATGAAAAAAAAGACTTTAAGCTAGCGAAGAAAGAAGAGACATGAGAAAGTACTTTAAGTGAGGCCTCACGTAAAACTTTAAAGTAGCGGGAGCTCCCAGGCTTAGATAAATAGAATATATATATTTCTTACTGTATTTGTCTGTTGACTTATATTGCACTGACATCCTACGTTGGGATGACAGTGCAATCTCTGTAACCACCTGTTTTTATATACTCGCAGTAAAAGCATTTATGGTTAAGTATTCAGTTGTGTGGCATACTGTTTTCCCCACCAGGTGGAGCCAGAGGATCCTGAGGGTAATATACAGGTACTTTACATTGTTTATATTCTACTGTATTGCATTGCACCACAGCTGTGCCAAGGGGATCGAGTCAAGTTAATGGGGTTGCTCAGAAGAGTACAGGCCCAATACAAACTAGCAGCTCCTTCGGGGGTCAGTGCTACATAATGATCAATGAAAAAAAAAAACAATTGCTAAGAACACTAAATTATATATTCAAAACTACTCTAAATACATAAAAACAAACCACGCTTTTTATAATAAAAAAAAAATTGATTTTTCTTTTTTGTCTTAGCAGCTTAATGAGCTGAATAGGGACTTTTTCGATTCTAGAAAACTCTCTTATTCCTACAAGCTAGAAAAATCACACTTTCTAAAGAAAAACAATATATATTTTTTCTTGTTTTTGCCTTAGCAACTTAATGAGATGAATAGTAACTTTTTCAATGGGGAAAGACTTGACCTATCCCTACCAGCTACTGTATGTATTTGTGAAAAATTCCTAAAATGACAAAAAATGACTCTATTTTTATAAAAATATCAAATTCTGTTTTTCTGTTTATCTATTTATTTCTCTTAGTACTGAACGTTTTTTACAGGCACAGTCTAAGATATTCTGGCTACACAAATCTTAATCTGGTTATCTTTTAAAATGTAGTTCTAAAAACATAACTAAACATTTTCAAAGGTAAAACGTGCAAAAGAAAAAAAAAAAAAAAAAAAAAACTCAAACACAAAGTACACTTAGTGAAATAAATGAAATTACTCTAAATACACAAAACAAACCACATTTTAAGGCAAAACATTTGATTTATTTTTATTTTTTCGCTTAATGAAATGAGTAGGGAATTACTCTATCTTAATAATCATAGCAAATCTTTCTTTGTTCTAGCCTCCTGTAATAAAACTTTGCACAGCAGACTAGAAGAGGGCGTGGCAGCGCTGTAAGCCAATCAGGGTTCACTTTAATGCTGTGAATCTAACAAATGAAGCTTGCTAATTGGAGGCACCCCCGCATATGTTCGTAGGCTTTCCCATTCTCCTAGGGAGCTTGGGACCACTGTAAGTGGTCGGGTCGGCTGCCCACAGAGGAGATGGAGGAACGTCTGTTCCCCCATCTCCTCTATGATAAGTGAACACGGAAGCAACACTTCTGATTTCAGTTCACTGTTTCTCTGGCTGTTACAGCTATAGAAGCAGCTGATCAATCAGGTCTGTTTTAGATCAGCTGTTTTGGCAGATGAGGGATCAGGGGACTAATAGACCCCAGATCTCTCCATAAAGAGTACCTGTCACTGCCCAAAGCTAACACAGGGAGTGTTGTACATCCCTTTTAATCACAATAAAGTTGAATGAAAAAAAGTGTAAAAATAAATACATTTTGATTAAAATAATTGAAGGCACCCCCATCCCCCCGTGCTCATGTGCAAATGAAAACATGCATTTAGGCCCTTACGTGCATTTGTAAACAGTGATCGCATCACATATGTAAGGTATCGTCATGAACGATGGAGTAAGAGCAACAATTCCATTGCCAGAGCTCACATTTAAATCTAAACCGGTAGCCTGTAAGGGCTTTTAAAGTGTCACCTATGGATAATTTTAGTTACTGTAGTTTGTCGCCATTTCACAGATGTACGCAATTTTATATTTTAACAATTTTGGTATCTATCTACTCGACACAACATCATCTTTTAGATTTTACCAAAAAATGTGTATTAAATTGCGTTGGTGTGCACTAAAATTCCATTAAGTGTATTTTTTCAGAAAATTTGTGTTTGACAAATGGCTTTGCAAATATTGCATGACATACAAAATTGCAACAGCCACCATTTGCTTTCACAGGATATGTAATGTTTATGGGCTCAAAGTAATTTTCTGACAAAAAAACACTTCACCCCCGGAAAGACTTTACCCCCTTAATGACCAGGCCATTTTTTGCGATACGGTACTGCGTTACTTTAACACACAATTACGCAGGCGTGCAAGGCTGTACCCAAACAAAATTGCCTGATAATTTTGAAAAACAAACCAATATTTTTTACTTTCTGCTATAATACATATCCAAAAAATGGGATAAATTTATGGACTTTTATTTATTTTTATTTTTTTTTACTAGTAATGGCGGCGACCAGCAAGTTTTACCGGGGCTGTGACATTGTGGCGGAGAAATCTGACCCTAAGTGACACTTTTTGGGGACCAGTGACACCAATACAATACACCAATAAAAAAAAAAAAATGCACTAATTACTGCATAAATGACACTGTCAGGGAAGGGGTTAACATAAGGGGCGATCAAAGTGTTAAGTGTGTTCCCTGCAAGTGCCCCTGAAAGATGTCATGATGAAACATGTCAGGCGGAGCTACGCGCTGGTGTCATCACAACCCACGTGACCCGGGAAGTGCGGGTGTTTAGAATTTTATTGCAGGCAAGTGTTTTTTATGATGTTTGTACATCCAACTAGAGATTTTATACAATAAATCAGCTTTTTTGAAAAACGATAACGCACCATTGGAGCCTTTGTTCTTCTATATGCTCCGTGCTTACTTGTAAGATTGCGCTTACGAGGAAGGGGGACGGACGATGGCCATATATCGAGGAGGACACTCAGAGTCTACCTACAAACCTTAGAGCCAAGACCCATCTCGGACCTCGCAGAGGGCTATACCTTGTTTACATAGGCAGATCCCCGTTCTGTCTCTCTGTAGAGCGATCACAGGTGGCTGGCCTCCGGACCCACGGATTGGCTTCCCCTCCGCGCCCACAGTATCTAGTGCACAAAACAACGTACAGGTACATTGTTTCACACAATAGCCGCCCTGCTGCAGTATGTATTCGGTGGGCGGTCTTGAAATAGTTAAGCCCATTCACACCTACATGTGTGCACTAAAATATCAATAACACAGATTGCTTCTAGGTGGGAACAAGAATTGCTACAAGACAAAATGACTTGGCTGTGTTCACACCTTTGCAGTTTCCATGCCATTCTGTTGTAATTTTACATGTGTTTGACACATATTGTTATTCATCTGTATGGAAGGCAATAAACAGGATTTCTTTATAGTCACTACTCCAAAAGTGTGAATTTAGACTTAGGGAATATTAACTTTGTAGAGCTTTGGGCGAGAAAAACTCTCCATTCCTAAGTCCATATCTCACCAGCTAGTCAGACCTCATTATTAGTCACAGCTGTCCTCAGGCCTTTATATATGTGAGCTAACTGATGCCCAGGGCTCTCTTTTTCTCTTTCTGGTGTAGTGCCCTCCTCTAGTTACAATGAAAAAAGAAAACTGTGAGCGTAAAGATATGTGTACCTCTATACATGAAACACATGGCAAGTCCTAAGAGAAATGGTGGTGGGCGGCAGCTATCATTAGAGAGAAGCCAGCTCTGCAATAGGAAGACAAGGGAACAAGAAGGAAGTGCCACCTAAGTGCAATAAGTTAAGTAGGATTTTAATGACACAACAATTAATGCACTTACAGGAAGGTGAATAAAATCAGGATCATCTGTGTGTCAGTGATCCGTAGCCGAGTTAGGCTGCCTGGTTAAATGTAATTTAAGGCTTCACTGTAGTGAGTGGAGCAGTGATTGGTTGTTTTTGTCAGTTCAGGGTTTCCTGAGTGTTTGATTTCTTTCACCTGCCTCTAAAAGAAGCTTCCAGAGTATAGGGCAGGAAGAATCAGATGACCAGTGTGAATATTTATCATATTCCAGATGATTGTTTTGATCGTGATTGTGATGTTTGGAGGGCCTGAGCAATGAGGGTTACAGTTCTCTTTGGGCTGCTGCCTTTCAAAGCAGCTTTAGTGCTCATGCACACTGCAGCTCAAAAAAAAGCTACTTTTACAGGCATTTGAGCTTTTAATTCAGCTTTTTGTGCTCTTGTGCATGCTTTTATTGAGCTTTTTCAAGCTTATTCAAGCTCCTTTGAGCTCTTTTGAGCCTTTTTGTGCATAAGCTCTTTTTTCACAAACCCTCCTAGATAGTATTTTCTTAACCACTGTATAAACAAAACAAAAAAGCTGGAACAAACTAATTTAAAGTGATTTATTAACTTCCCAAGTCTAATCTTAATTCTGTCCTCTGTTAAACATTTAGGTGCTTCCTGGGATGTGTCATGAGGATAAACACTGCAGTTTTGGTTACTGAATCCCCCCCGATTCCCTCGTGAAGACTAAGGAGAAGAATAAATGAAATACATTTGCCATCTCCCCATCCTTTGTAACCAGATGTCCTTCCTCATTCTTTATGGGGCCAATATGGTCTGTCCTCCCTTTTTTACTGTTTACATACTTAACAAATTTCTTGGGATTTTTTTTGCTCTCCTCCGCTATGTGTCTTTCATGTTCTATCTTAGCTGCCCTTATTGCACCCTTACATTTCTTGTTGCATTCTTTATAAAGTCTGAATGCTGATGATGATCCCCTAACCTTGTATTTATTTGAAGGCCTTCTCCATTGCTTTTATATGCATTTTTACATTGGAGTTAACCCACTCAGGACTTTTGTTCGCTCTTTTAAATTTATTACCCAATGGGATGCATTGGCTAATTCCCTTTTTTAATATGCTCTTAGAGCAAACCCATCTCTCCTCCGTGTTCTTTGTTCCTAAGATTTTATCCCAATTCATGCCTTCTAGCAAGGTTCGTAGTTTAGGGAAGTTGGCTCTTTTGAGATTCAGTCTCTTTGTATTCCCCTTATGTTTCATATTTGTGTGATTTATACTGAAGCCAATTGACCTGTGATCGCTGTTTCCTAAATTGCCCCACATTTCCACATCCACGATCAGGTCTGTATTGTTGGTAATGGTCTGTATTGTTGTTAATCAGTAGATCCAGTAATGCTTTAATTCTAGTTATTGCATCTACCGTCTGAACCATGAAATTGTCCTGCATGACATTTAGGAACTGGCAAGCCTTAGACGAATGCGTGGTTCCCTCCGCCCAGTCTATGTCTGGATAATTAAAATCCCCCATTATGATAACACTTCCCATACTTGATGCTAATCCAACTTGTGATAGGAGTTCCGTCTCCCCCTCTTCCCTCAGGTTAGGGGGCCTATAGCATTCCCCCAGTAATATTTTCCCCTTAGCTTCATCCCTTTGGAGCTCTACCCATAAGGATTCCACCTCCTCCCTAGCTCCCTCAGTGATGTCATCTCTCACATTCACTTGTACATTAGACATGTGCAATTCGTTTCGTTTTTTTTTTTTTTTTTGTTAAAATTCGTTATATTCGTTCATTCGTTATCGTACGAATGAACGAACGATTCGCTAAAAATTGTAATGAATAACGAATGTTCGAATCGTACGAATCCGAAAAACAATGAAAATCCGAAAAAAATAATTAGAAAACAACGAAACTACGAAAGAAGAAAATCCGAAAAACAAAAACAGGAACAACAAAAATCAAAATGAACGAAAAAATTCGTACATTCGTAACTTTATTTTTTTTGTTGAATTGGTAATTTTCCATGTCCCTTACAATGGCGCTGCTTAACGTGCTTCGAATAGATTGAACGAAAAAATTTGTACATTCGTAACTTTTTTTTTTTTCGATTCGTAATTTTCCGTGTCTCTTACAATGGCGCTGCTTAACGTGCTTCGAATGGATTGAACGAAAAAATTCGTACATTCGTAACTTTTTTTTTTTTTTGCGATTCGTAATTTTCCGTGTCTCTTACAATGGCTTGCTTAACATGCTTCGAATGGATTGAACGAAAAAATTCGTACATTCGTAACTTTTTTTTTCGATTCGTAATTTTCCGTGTCTCTTAAAATGTAATAATAGCATACACATTACATAAAATTATGAATTATGCTCCGATTACGAATCTACGAAAACAATGTTACGAAAGTACGAATAAATCAATCTAACGAAAGTACGAATGTAACTAAATCTACGAAAATACGAATGCGTCCGAATTTCGAATAAACGAAAATTAAACTAACGGAAAAACGAATCAACGAAAAAATAACTCTTACGAAAATACGAATCGCTACAAATACGAACAGCGACGACTTACGAATGTACGAATCGTTACGAATACGAACAACGACGACTTACGAAATTACGAATCGTTACGAATCAATGGAAACAAAAAAAACGAAACGAAAATAAACAAATTTTTCTATTGTGCACATGTCTATTGTACATTATTCTTGATATATAGGCATACCCCTCCCCCTTTTTTACCCTCTCTATCCCTGCAATAAAGGGTATACCCTTGAATGGTTGCCAGCCGGGAAACCATTCGGGGCGAACACCCTGCAAATTCGGGTGATCAGCGAACTTCGAAACAGGCAAATAGAAACTAACATTACACACATATTACAAACATTACTAGTATTATGTTTCTTTTACATGAATGATGTAACTTTTTTTTTTTTTGCGATTCGTAATTTTCCATGTCTCTTACAATGGCGCTGCTTAACGTGCTTTGAATGGATTGAAAGAAAAAATTCGTACATTCGTAACTTTTTTTTTCGATTCGTAATTTTCCGTGTCTCTTAAAATGTAATAATAGCATACACATTACATAAAATTATGAATTATGCTCCGATTACGAATCTACGAAAACAATGTTACGAAAGTACGAATAAATCAATCTAACGAAAGTACAAATGTAACTAAATCTACGAAAATACGAATGCGTCTGAATTTCAAATAAACGAAAAGTAAACTAACGGAAAAACGAATCAATGAAAAAATAACTCTTACGAAAATACGAATCGTTACGAATACGAACACCGACGACTTACGAATTTACGAATCTTTACGAATCAACGGAAACGAAAAAAACGAAACGAAAATAAACAAATTTTTCTATTGTGGACATGTCTATTGTACATTATTCTTGATATATAGGCATACCCCTTCCTCTTTTTTACCCTCTCTATCCCTGCAATAAAGGGTATACCCTTGAATGGTTGTCAGCCGGGAAACCATTTGGGGCGAACACCCTGCAAATTCGGGTGATCAGCGAACGTCGAAACAGGCAAATAGAAACTAACATTACACACATATTACAAACATTACGAGTATTATGTTTCTTTTACATGAATGATGAAACATTCACCGAGCAAATTGTTCTATAGATCTCTTAGACTTTTTTCTTAATAAAAATACAAAGAATCTTTTTTTTTTTACATATTTTTACACATTTTCTTTATCCCCTTAGCATTCTGCTAGCAAAAACCGACTCTCCAGATCTGTCTAGAAAAACATCTGTCCCTTGTGCCTAGTCTCCCTTATCAGAGCAAAATGCAAGGACAACACAACTCGGTTCTCATTGTTTTATACTGATATTATACGAATCTTCATTGCTCATTGTTCCCAGAACAAGAAACAGAAAGATTCCTTGTCTCGAGCCGGCATTTTTTTTTCATTTTAACAAAACATCTGCTGTGACTGGGACTCAGGGACTTCTTGATACTTCTGACTGTAACTTTCGCTAGTCATCCACATTCCCGCAGGACAGTTTCATCCTTCCTTTTGAACTGAGAAGCCTTCCCCTAAGTAAGTTCCAAGCTGCAGGCGTTGTCAGAACACTTGACACTTGTCTGTGGTGCATCCAGAATTATGTGATGTAAACTTGTGGAAAAATTCTTACGGAATCGATCGTTGGTTTTGGTGGAACAGGAGAGCAGACGGAAACCTGTTCTGTAAATAATATTGAAGACACGAAGGAACAATTAAAGGAGATGTACACTCAATCAATAAAATCTCATTTAAACGTAAAATGTCTTAATGTAACTTTAAAAGACAGTTTCAGCATTTATAAATCCGGATCTTTCATTAAAGAAATACCTGGTGATCGTACTATGAACGTCCTTGTTTAGGCACCTCCTTTGAAAGGGTGAAAGCACTTTGTCCTTATCCTCAATTGTGATTCTGTGCTGTCACCCTATTCCATTGGCTTTAGATGGAGTCTACCAGTAGCTATTTCAACACACATTAACCACTTCAATACCGGGCACTTTCGCACCTTTCTGCCAAAGCCAATTTTCAACTTTCAGCGCTGTCATTTTTTAAATGACAATTGCGCTGTCATGCTACACTGTACCCAAACTAAATTCATATAATTTTGTTCCCACAAATAGAGCTTTCTTTTGGTGCTATTTGATCACCTCTGCAGTTTTTACTTTTTGCTAAACTAATAAAGAAAAACAATTTTTTCTTTGTTTTTGTTATAACATTTTGTAAATAAGTAAGTTTTCTCCTTCACTGATGGGCACTGATGGGCACTGATAAGGCGGCACCGATGAGGTGGCACCAATGAGATATGAGGTGGCACTGATGGGCAATGATAGGCGGCACTGATGGGCACTGATAGGCAGCACTGATAGGTGGCACTGATAGGCACTCATAGGTGGCACTGGTGGGCACTGATAGGCGACACTGAAATATTCTGAAAAAAAACATCAATTGCAGCCTCACTGTGCCCATCAAACGCAGCCACTGTGCCATCAAACGCAGCCACTGTGCCATCAAATGCAGCCACTGTACCATCAAATGCAGTCACTGTATCATCAAATGCTGTCACTGTATCATCAAATGCAGTCACTGTACCATCAAACGCAATCACTGTGCCATCAAATGCAGGCACTGTGCCCATCAATTGCTGCCACTGTGCCCATCAAACACAGCCACTGTGCCCATCAAAGGCAGCCACTGTGCCCTTCAAATTCAGCCACTGTGCCATCAAACGCCGCCACTGAGCCCATCAAATGCAGCCACTGTGCTCATCAATCGCTGCCACTGTGCCCATCAAACGCTGCCACTTTACACTTCAAATGCTGCCACTGTGCCATCAAATGCTCCCACTATGCCATCAAATTCTCCCACTGTGCCCATCGAATGCTGTGACAGCGCCCCCCCCCCCCCCCCCCGTCTGCAAGGCACTAACCCTGTCTCGGTGGCGATGAGCGATGTGCTCAATGTCTTCTTCTCCCGTCCTCTCCTCCCATACTCTCCTATGATTGGACGCATGATAGGCGTCCAATCACAGCGCCTGTCGTTTCAGCCAATCAGGTGACGGGTAACAGATCCGAGCACCTGATTGGTGGAGAGGCGTTTCAGTGTTAGGAAAGTGAATATTCATTTGCTTTTCTAACACAGCTGCGTAAACTGCGAGCGCCAAGCATGGCACTCGCTGTTTACCTTTTTTGACGTCTATTAGAGTCTATGGCTCAAAAACACCCTGCTGCTGTAATTCAGGTGCCCGGAGCCTGAAAAGGAGCCAGGCCCCTGAATAAGGGGTGGCAGCGGCGGCCATGGATAGATTCCAATCTATCTATTGGTGATAGAGGGGGTGGCTGGAGAGGGGCCCGTGTGCCCTTACGGACGTACCGCCACTGACTGCAGGGTAGGAAATGCTCTGGGCATAGTAAATTAAGCAGCGGTGGGTGTGAGTGACAGCTTCCTTCTGGGTTCAGTCTTAACCCAAGTTCAGACCAAATCTGAGGTCATTTTTACTGTCGACCAATGAAATGCTGAACTTCTACACTGACCACTAATGTTAGGGGATACCACAATTTTGACTTTCTGTGTTTATTTTCTTACTATTATTTAATTCATTTCAAAAGTAGTAAAAAAACCGAGCGTCAAATATGTTGGGTATGCCAGATTATTTACACTTATACTGTGTATAAAATGTTGTACAATTTTAGTGATCAAACAATGTACCGAAAACTGCGGGCACAAATTTTTTTGCAGGGTTTCTTAAAGATCTAGGGTTAGGGTTCAAAGGTTTATCGGGGGTAAAAAGGTTGTGAAAGGCTGCATTATAATAATATTCATTTTGGAAAATATAGAGTGGAATACAGCACACCAACTCAATGTCTGAATTCCCATATCAGTTTTTCTGCCCTTCGCTAATAATTTAGAATGCCAGAAAGATTTGACCTGGTCAGGTCCTGTGGGAACAAAAGGCATAGGACAAGTCAAACCCTTAATAAACTGCTATCATAATGCACTGGTAATATTCGAAGACGAGGGAGAAATATAGCCTATTATTTGACTCTCTTTGCGTATACCCACATCTATTCCTGGATGTTTAAAATAGTCCACAAATTATTATTGTACTAGAATGATATATTTCGTCCAATTTAGGCCATACATCTAATCAATTGAACTAGGGAGGCAATCTCTAAATCACTATTGGTGTTTATAGACAAGTTCAAGACAGCAATGTAAATTGCTACCATCCAAAGCTAAAAAAAAAACCTGACGACATACCTACTAAATATATGACATATAAGTCCGAAATAAATATCCTGTGTGGGGACTTCTATTTGCAAAATCTCTATTTTTTGTTAAAATATGTAAAGACCTCTCATACTAACAGTCCATGAGAGTATTTGTTTTTAATGCTCATTATAATCAAATGGGCATATGCCTAGGATCAACTCTGCGGGATCACCATTCCCTTGGGGAAGTGTGTACATACTGTAGCATGATGAAGTTTTTACACTTTGCCCTACATGTTTCCACTTCAAAGGACTTCCTCAGGATATTCCATTGTTAAAGTGGTTCTAAAGGTAAAAGTTTTTTTGCCTTAAAGTGGATGCAAACCCCAAATTTTTTTTTTTGATGTCATAATGTAGAGACTAAGATTTCCTTTCATTTGAGCCCAGTCTTGCCACACAGATTTACTCGAGGCCTGAGAAATCCTATTTTATTGTTCAGTTAGAAAGATCTTGACAAAGTGCTGAAATCTTTGTCAAAAACGCCCCCTTGCTGTGAGTGACAGGTGATTTACATATCTCATGCACTAGCCTGAGACAGGCACAGACCACAGATCCACAGACCAGAGTGAAAATAAATGTATTTGAGTGAACAGCAAGAAGAATATTGGGGAGATGTATGTAGTCAGAGCTGGGCAGAGTAGAACATGCAGTGATCTGATGATTGTTATAGTGCAGTGTGTGTGTCTGAGGATACATTGATCACAGGATTTGTTATGTGGGGGAGGGGTGGATTTCTTACTTTTTATAATTACACAGGATGTGCCTCTTTTAGGCTAGTGCATGAGATATGTAAATCACCTGTCACTCACAGCAAGGGGGCGTTTTTGACAAAGATTTCAGCACTTTGTCAAGATCTTTCTAACTGAACAATAAAATAGGATTTCTCGGGCCTCAAGTAAATCTGTGTGGCAAGACTGGGCTCAAATGAAAGGAAATCTTATTCTCTACATTATGACATAAAAAAAATTTGGGTTTACATTCACTTTAATGTATTATCTGCATTAGGGTAAAAAACTTTTAATAGCGGCTTCCCCTCCAGCCCCCCCAAATACTCATCTGAACCTGATCTCGGTCCAGCACTATGCACAGCTTCAGCAGCTCTTCTTCGCTTTCCCGGCTCCCACAGGCTTGGCTGAGTCAATCAAAACCTGTGAGCGGAGAGCAGGGGAGGAGACTGAGCCAGGCTGTGTGTCTGAATAGATGCAAACAGCCCAGCTCGGGATTGAGCATGCATGGAAAGCAGATTTTTATGTGGGCATCCGCAGGGGTGTAGGAGCCAGAAGTGCAGGCGGGGGACCTGAGAAGATAAGAGCAGAGAAGCAAACAAACTCCCTTGGAGTGCATACCACACAAATACACGGGATCATCTGATCAATTTTAGAGGAACTCTGGTCAGGAGATTGTCTATCTACACCCTTCCTTGGTAACTATACTCCATGAAAATTCTACTTTTCCTTGATAATACAAGGGAATTTGTGTATATTTCATGTACCGTATATACTCGAGTATAAGCCGAGTTTTTTCAGCACATTTTTTTGTGCTGAAAATGCCCTCCTCGGCTTATACTCGAGTCAAGCACTTTTCTGCAGCAGAGAATTACATTTTCCGACCCGAATTTGGGGCCCTGTATGTCGGGGACACTTGGTGCTAGGAACCCCAAATGTGGTGTGCGAACCCAGTGGAACTAGCAATACAACATATCCAATGATGGGGTTCCTATCACCAAGTGGCCCCGGGATACGGGACCTCAAAGTCGGTTCGGAAAATGTCATTCTCTGCTGCAGAAAAGTGCTTGACATTTTCCAAACCAACTTTGGGGCCCCGTATCTTGGGGCCACTTAGTGATAGGAACCCCATCTTTTGGATATGTTGTAGTAGTTCCACTGGGTTTGCACACCAAATTTATCTCGGGGCCCCAAAGTCGGTCAACTGTGTGTCATTTTGGAACCCTTTGGGACCAGAGACCCCAAATTTTGGCTGCAGCTAGGGGGCATCTAGGAAAGTTTAAAGTTCAGGGGACCTATGGCTGCAAATGGGCACAGTGAGGCTGCAAATGGGCATTGTTGACCCTCTTTTCCACTTACAGTAGCTGCACATTTCTCACCCTAGGCTTATACTCGAGTCAATACGTTTTCCCAGTTTTTTGTGGTAAAATTAGGTGCCTCGGCTTATATTCGGGTCGGCTTATACTCGAGTATATACAGTATTTTTTTTTCCAGTAAAATTGTAACATCATATTGTCCAGCTCTGGGATTAGCATCATTACACTTACAAGAAGCATCTCTCTAGTCCCTAATTAAAGAGAACCACGTCCAACATGCAGTGATGAAGCACGGGGCAGATCCTGCTTGTAGCGCCATTCTTCTTTCCCTCGCAGCGCGACAGCCAATTCCTTTTATTTACAGCCTTCTTGAGGCTACTAATATGGAACGTTTTTCATCCACTCTCGCTTGGTTAACACAGCGGAATCAAAGTGCCGAGCGGAAGCCCACAAGGTCGGCAAATGAAGTGCGCGTAAAAGTAAGTTGTCTGTGTAATCTCAGCGTTTAATGAAATACAACAAACGACATAACAAAATGTCACCAAATGTCAGGACAAATGCTGCAAGCCTGGTTTGAAACACACAGACAGGTAATAGGTAGCGAGCTACCATTAGAGAGTGCGGGACACATACACGTTGTAGCAGACTTGGTGTTCTGACAGTTTTACTGCAAATCCCACAACAATATAACACAACTGCCACAAGAAAAACCCTTCAGGGCTAGAAGGTACCTTTCATTTGTAAATATACAGTATATATAGTATCTCACAAAAGTGAGTACACCCCTCACATTTTTGTAAATATTTTATTCTATCTTTTCATGTGACAACACTGAAGAAATGACACTTTTCTACAATGTTAAGTAGTGAGTGTACAGCTTGTATAACAGTGTAAATTTGCTGTCCCCTCAAAATAACTCAACAAACAGCCATTAATGTCTAAACTGCTGGCAACAAAAGTGAGTACACCCCTAAGTGAAAATGTCCAAATTGGGCCCAACTAGCCATTTTCCCTCCCCGGTGTCATGTGACTCGTTAGTGTTACAAAGCACTCAGGTGTGAATGGGGAGCAGGTGTGTTAAATTTGGTGTTATCGCTCTCACTCTCTCATACTGGTCACTGGAAGTTAAACATGGCACCTCATGGCAAAGAACTGTCTGAGGATCTGAACAAAAAAAATGTTGCTCTACATAAAGATGGCCTAGGCTATAAGAAGATTGCCAAGACTCTGAAACTGAGCTGCAGCACGGTGGCCAAGACCATACAGCGGTTTAACAGGACAGGTTCCACTCAGAACAGACCTCGCCATGGTCCACCAAAGAGGTTGAGTGCAGAGTGCTGCCAGCATTGCTTCAGAAGTTGAAGGGGTGGGGGGTCAGTCTGTCAGTGCTCTGACCATATGCCGCACACTGCATTAAATTGGTCTGCGTGGCTGTCGTCCCAGAAGGAAGCCTCTTCTAAGAATGATGCCCAAGAAAGCCTGCCAACAGTTTGCTGAACACAAGCAGACTAAGGACATGGATTACTGGAACCATGTTCTGTGGTCTGATGAGACCAAGATAAACATATTTGGTTCAGATGGTGACAAGCGTGTGTGGGGGCAACCAGGTGAGGAGTACAAAGACAAGTGTGTCTTGCCTACAGTCAAGCATGGTGGTGGGAGTGTCATGGTCTGGGGCTGCCGGCACTGGGGAGCTACAGTTCATTGAGGGAACCATGAATGCCAACATGTACTGTGACATAATGAAGCAGAGCATGCTTCCCTCCCTTCGGAGACTGGGCCGCAGGGCAGTATTCCAACCTTATAACGACCCCAAACACACCTCCAAGACGACCACTGCCTTGCTAAAGAAGCTGAGGGTAAAGGTGATGGACTGGCCAAGCATGTCTCCAGACCTAAACCCTATTGGGCATCTGTGGGGCATCCTCAAAGGGAAGGTGGAGGAGCGCAAGGTCTCCAACATCCACCAGCTCTGTGATGTCGTCATGGAGGAGGGGAAGAGGACTCCAGTGGAAACCTGTGAAGCTCTGGTGAACTCCATGCCTAAGAGGGTTAAGGCAGTGCTGGAAGATAATGGTGGCCACACAAAATATTGACACTTTGGGCCCAATTTGGACATTTTTACATATGGGGTGTACTTATTTTTGTTGCCAACGGTTTAGACATTAAGGCTGTGTGTTGAGTTATTTTGAGGGGACAGCAAATGTACACTGCGGTGACGGTAAAGCAGCGCTATAGTTAGCGCTGCTTTACCGTCGTTTTGCCCGCGGGATTCGGCCGCTCGCGGTGCGGTTTTACCCCCGCGAGCGGCCGAAAAAGGATTAAAATCCCCCGCAGAGCGCCGCTTTGCGGCGGTATTGCCGCGGTATTACCGCGGTGTCCCATTCAAATCAATGGGAAGGAGCGCTATAGGAGCGGTTAATACACCGCTCCTATCCCGCTCCAAAGATGCTGCTAGCAGGACTTTTTTTGCCGTCCTGCTAGCGCACCGCTCCAGTGTGAAAGCCCACCGGCTTTCACACTGGAGTAAATGGGGCCGTTTTTTTCAGGCGGTGTACAGGCGCTATTTTTAGCGCTGTACCGCCTGAAAACCGCCCCAGCTGTACACTCACTACTTTACATTGTAGCAAAGTGTCATTTCTTCAGTGTTGTCACATGAAAAGATATAATAAAATATTTACAAAAATGTGAGGGGTGTACTCACTTTTGTGAGATATTGTGTATATTGTGCACTGGTGCCCAGTCATGTTGTAAAAGGAAGGGGCCATCCCCAAACTGTTCCCACAAAGTTAGGAGCATGAAATTGTCCAAAATGGCTTGGTATGCTGACGCCTTAAGAGTTCCCTTTACTGGAACTAAGGGGCCAATCCCAACCCCTGAAAAACAACCCCACACCATAATCCCCCCTCCACCAAATGATTTGGACCAGTACACAAAGCAAGGTCCATAAAGACATGGATGAACGAGTTTGGGGTGGAGGAACTTGACTGGCCTGCACAGAGTCCTGACCTCAAACCGATAGAACACCTTTGGGATAAATTAGAGCGGAGACTGCGAGCCAGGCCTCATCAGTGCCTGACCTCACAAATGTGCTTCTGGAAGAATGGTCAAAGATTCCCATAGACACACTCCTAACCTTGTGGACAGCCTTCCCAGGAGAGTTGAAGCTGTTATAGCTGTAAAGGGTGGGCCAACTCAATATTGAACCCTACGGACTAAAGCTGGCCATACACCTATAGATTATCTGCAGATTTTCTATGGTTAGATGGAAAAAGTGCAACAGATTTCTCCATGTTCGCTAAACTGTGTAGATGGAGGAATTTCCCACTTTTTCCATCTAACCATAGAAAATCTGCAGATAATCTATAGGTGTATGGCCAGTTTAAGACTGGGATGTCATTAAAGTTCATGTGCATGTAAAGGCAGGTGTCCCAATACTTTTGATAATATAGTGTTTGTAACATTATATATATATATATATATATATATATATATAATATAGTTAGTAATATAATATATACTATATATATGTCAGAAGGCTGGCCGTAGGCCGGCCTGGATTTGTAGGAGGAGTCTGATGGGGTATATATCCCTCCTCCTCCTACAGGTCCCTCGTTGGCTCGTCTTCCGGTTACCCACCCTCCCGTTCCCCATTTTTTCATTTCATACACTCAACACATTCATCTTACGCTTATTCAGGGTATGCCCTCTTTTATGGTGTACCGTCCAGCGAGACCGAGGCACACCGCAGGTCTTTGTAGTTAGGGGTTTACCATGTCAGTGAAGACTCTGACTACAAATATATATATATATATATATATATATATATATATATATATATATATATATATATATATATATATATATAATATAGTGTATGTATCGGCATGTATCATTTTATGCAGCCGTAAGGTGACTTTTTTTTTTTTTTACCCCCTGACAAACCCATCCTAAATGGGAGCTCTCTTTAGCCAACCCATAGTTCTCTGGGAATCATTTGTCCTGTTTTAAATGCATTTGCAGAGCAATGAGTTTATAGATTATATAAAATAAAAAATTTGAACAGTATTAAAAATTATAAATGTAAAAAATATAATTTCCCTTAAAGACAAATAAATAATGATTATATTATTTATCTCATTAAATCCCTTACCATTGCATGTTGATTATTTTTTTCCTTTTTATTTTGTACATTTTATTATGTCTTTTCCAATTTTGTTGCAAGTTATATTTTTTCCTCCAGGCAGCTTTCCTGAATAACTAATTTATATTGGTGAGATGAATTTGGATGGAAAAACTACACAACTCATAACAGGCTCTTAGCAGACGATCCCATAGGTGAGAATAATCGTTCTTGTGTACTTAACAGTACGGCTGATCAATTCTAACATTTTTCAAAGTAAAGTAGCAACCCCTAGGTATAAACTGTGTTATTTATTGTGAAATATTCATATGTATCTTGTACCTTTATTTTTGGGACTTTGGCTGAAATCCATTGTTTCCAATAGGCTCAGTTCACACCAATGTGTTGCACTGATGTGGTCTGGGTTAAAAAAAATGGAACATATTGCATATAAATGCAGCGCAGCAGGCTGCTGAAACATTTTACTTTACATCAGAGTGTGCTGCAACTTCTGTTAAACAAAGCAAATAATGTTGTTTGGCTCTTTCTGTAAATTAAAAAAAAAAACATACATTAATGGAAAATTTTCAAAAATGGCAACAGTTAATGCATCCAAATGGCAAATCGATGCAAGAAAAACAAAAAACAAAACAAATATCAACGCACATCAGCTTAAGTGTATTTAGTGCCACAACAGAAGTGGTATGAATCCAACTTGTATGTTTTTACTGTATATACAGTACTGTGCAAAAGTTTTAGGCAGGTGTAAAAAAAAAAAATGCTGTTAATTAACCCCCTCTTGCCCAGCCTATTGTAATATGATGGCCAAGCGGAAGCCCTGCTATCCCCGAACACAACCAATGACAGATCACTGTACCGGCCCGCTGCCGGTACTATGTGATCGCTGTGATTAATCACAGCAGATTACATGAGCATTGTACCCAAGGCTTTGATTCCTGCTTTTCATTGTGCACTATTGTGATGAGCTCTGTGATTGCAAAGGAAGACCTCTACCCATGCCACGTCCAAAATTCTAGTGGGAGCGAGAGAGGGGGTTGCAGGGGTACACCCTGCTAGTACTGGACTTTAATGGCATGACATGAGACAGAAACTATTAGGATACAAAAAAAATATATCATTTATTTTTAACAGTTTAAAATTCAAAAGGGAGGTAAAAGAAAGCACAATAGTATAAAAACATCAAAAGATTGGTACAATAAACAATACAATGCAATAAACCTTCTAATGTACTTATATCATATAAACTTGAGGTGTACAGGTAGCGCAATCCTCCGCTGGAGCTCTGTGATTGGGCACAGTGATCACATGGTACAGATAGGGCCAATCACAGGCCACCTGTACCATGTGATTAGCTGTGTATGAAGCTGTGTATGAATCAATAGGTTTCATTGAGAAAAAATGGTTGCTTATAACTATAAAATTCACTTATATACAATATATATATATATATATATATATATATATATATATAGAGAGAGAGAGAGAGAGAGAGAGAGAGAGAGAGAGAGAGAGAGAGAGAGAGAGAGAGAGAGAGAGAGAGAGAGAGAGAGAGAGAGAGAGAATACACAGTATCTCACATTTTTGTAAATATTTTATTCTATCTTTTCATGTGACAACACTGAAGAAATGACACTTTGCTACAATGTAAAGTAGTGAGTGTACAGCTTGTATAACAGTGTAAATTTGCTGTCCCCTCAAAATAACTCAACACACAGCCATTAATGTCCAAACCGCTGGCAACAAAAGTGAGTACACCCCTAAGTGAAAATGTCCAAATTGGGCCCAATGTGTCAATATTTTGTGTGGCCACCATTATTTTCCAGCACTGCCTTAACCCTCTTGGGCATTGAGTTCACCAGAGCTTCACAGGTTGCCACTGGAGTCCTCTTCCACTCCTCCATGACGACATCACGGAGCTGGTGGATGTTAGAGACCTGGCACTCCTCCCCCTTCCGTTTGAGGATGCTCCACAGATGCTCAATAGGGTTTAGGTCTTGAGACATGCTTGGCCAGTCCATGACCTTTACCCTCAGCTTCTTTAGCAAGGCAGTGGTCGTCTTGGAGGTGTGTTTGGGGTCGTTATCATGTTGGAATACTGCCCTGCAGCCTAGTCGCCGAAAGCACTCATGCAGCCCCAGACCATGACACTCCCACCACCATGCTTGACTGTAGGCAAGACACACTTATCTTTGTACTCCTCACCTGGTTGCTGCCACACCCGCTTGACACCATCTAAACCAAATACATTTATTTTGGTCTCATCAGACCACAGGGCATGGTTCCAGTAATCCATGTCCTTAGTCTGCTTGTCTTCAGCAAACTGTTTGCGGGCTTTCTTTAGAAGAGGCCTTGTGGGACAACAGCCATGCAGACCAATTTGATGCAGTGTGCAGCGTATGGTCTGAGCACTGACAGGCTGACCCCCCACCCCTTCAACCTCTGCAGCAATGCTGGCAGCACTCATACGTCTATTTCCCAAAGACAACCTCTGGATATGACGCTGAGCACGTGCACTCAACTTCTTTGGTGGACCACGGCAAGGCCTGCCCGTTCACTGCCGCAGTGGCTCGCTGAGAGGCTGAGCCAGATGCTGGTCCAGGCATGTGGGCAAATCCAGACGACATGGTAATGATCTTTCCCGAGCCTGGACTAGTTTTGTGACATCAGCCGACAGCGGGCTTCAGCTGAACAAACTGCACTCCTGTGATCCACAGGAGAAGTTCAGCCAAACGAGCTCCTCTAGGCCATGCACAGGTTCTACTCCTGCTCAATTCCTGACCGCTGGTGAGAGAGTGACCAATATTAATTGAGATTCCTCATCTAAAAGTCTGCCAGGTAACAGCCCTGTGATGTAGCTAACCCAAAAAATTATGTTATAATGCAACAATGGGCTAAAAGAGCATGGTATTGAGGTGCCAGAGAAGGGTATTCATATGAGGCTGGGCAGTAATTGGACTGGATGGTTCAACTGGCACATTAAACGTTTTTTGAGGCTACACGAGAGCCTGCAACCCTACCCAATACATCAATCAAGATTAAGGGAACTCGATTCATTTAGCATTAAACAAACACAATTTATCAGTTGGTAAGGAAGAAATCTGAAACATGTTAGATTTGTATGATATTTTTCGAGAACTTCATGTGAAAATTGGATGTTTGGACAGATTCATCTCCTAAAATGTTATGTTTGAGCAACAAATTAAAATGTTTACCAGCTAAAGCTCTTGACACTAATTTAAATCTTAAAGATCAAATGAACTTTTACATTTAAATCAGTTAAATACGTTCCAGGTGCATCAAAACAAATTGCATAGAAAGACTCACAGATAATTTTCTTTAGAAAGTAGCCTGAGAAGAAATTATGCCTGCATGCTATAGAGAAGGACTCTTGCTCTCTGTGTGAAAGCAGTGGTCACTCTGCGAGGTCAAACATGATCCCGATGAGTTAGAGCTGGAGCTCTCCAATCAGCAGGAAGCATGAACTTTAAAAAAAAAAAATGTATTTAACCACTTGACATCCGTGCTATGGCCGAATGACGGCCACACCGCGGATGTGAATTCCCGGGAGGCCGTCATATGATGGCCTCCCCTGTGCACGCTCACTGCGCACGCCCTACAGGGCTGTGATTACGAGTCACTGAGACTCGGGTGACCACCGATCTGAGTAAAGGGCCGGTCCCAGCACCTTACCATGTGATCAGCTGTCAGCCAATGACAGCTGATCACATGATCAAAACAAAAGCTTAGTGATCACTTTTTTTTTCTCCTCACGCTGACAGCAGGGGAGAAAAAAAAGCCGATCACCAGCTCATCTTAAAGGGACATTGGTCCCGAAACGGAAGAGGCAATTATGCCTCATAATTGCAACCTGAAAGTGCCCACAAGGGCCACCTATCAATGCCCACCAGTGGTGCCAATCAGTCCCACCTAGAAGTGATGCCTATCAGTGTAATCGATCAGTGCCCATCACTGCCACCTATCGGTGCCCATCACTGCCGCATCATTAGCGTACATCAATGAAGGACAAAAATTACCAGTTTTAAAATTTTAGAACAAAATAAAAAAATAATTATTTTATTTTATTTTTTACATTTTTACAAATTTTTACAAAAAAAAAAAAATTGCACAGGTGATCAAATACCACCAAAAGAAAGCTCTATTTGTGGGGAAAAAATGATAAAAATTTTGTTTGGGTACAGTGTTGTATGACCGCGCAATTGTCATTCAAAGTTCATCAGCGCTGAAAGCGGAAAATTGGCCTGGATAGGACAGGGGGTTTAAGTGCCCAGTAAGCAAGTGGTTAAACAATAACGTTTATTGAGTGCTTTCAACAGGAACACAGGTCTAACAAAACACCAATTCAGCGAGATGTTTTGGACATAAGGAAATGTGTAAAGTCATACATGCAATTACTTCAATATATAATCCTTGTTAATGCAATACGAAAAATCCATCCATTCTATCAACCTAGTGACCACTTCATGTGCTACATACAACTTAGAAAGTGAGGTACAAGTTGAGGTTGTCTGTGAAACAGGTCACTTTTATGGAAAGGCTAATATTTGTGGACGAAGGCAACCTGTGCTAGAGAGCAGCAAGTGAAGATCAAAAATAGGCAAAGGAAAAGTGGGGGAGATAGAAGAAAGAGGAAAGGGTGGAGTATCCATGACCGGAGCCTCTCAAAGAGCTCAGCTCAGTTATGCTAGGAGGAATTATCCCTAAATTGTCTGGTGTTTGAGGGAAGCAGAAAAGTCGGTCCAGGTAAACCAGAATTGCACAAAGTTTGAGTATCAGTCATGTAAACTGGCTGTTATTTCTTCCATCTGCATTATTGTTTTCAGATTTTTTACCCATTCACTAATGGTGAGCATGGTAGTTGACCTCCAATGCCTAGGTATAAGAGCATGTCCTGCTGAGATAAGGAAGGAGAAGATATTCTTTTTAAGTCACATTATTGACCCTGGTATAACCGATAGAAGGGTTACCTCAGTGGTCTGGCCAGGTTCTGCCCATTATCTGCTGATGTAACATGAAGATAGCGGTCCAAAAAGGCCTAACTTAGGGGCAAGAGCACCACAAATGTAACAGGGTACCATATGATCCTCCACAAGGCAGCACTCATTAGGGATAGTTTGTATGATCTTGTGTAGAGCTGCTGGACCCCTATGCCACTTACTCAAAAGTTTAAAGTTTTGTTTCTGCATGAACCTGGAGATGCTCATCTTAAAGGTGAGCAATAAAAGCTTATCCCAGTCTTCGTCAAAGAGGGAAAGCCCCAGTTCTCTCTTCCAGTCTTGTGTGTAGAATGGGCGGTGTGGGAAAGCGTGAGAAAGGATAATGTTATAATACTTGGACACTACATGAGGACAGTCCAGATCCTGTAAGCATAGGGCTTTGAAGTATTTTAAGTCCCTGTATAGTGCACCCAAGGAAGAAAGCCTAATGTAGACATGCCTTAGTTGAAAGTATTAGAGCCAATGACCATGTTGAGGGCAGTCTGGTGGAGGAACTCCCATAGGGGTTTAAGTCCTGTGGCGTAAATCACTCTCCTGATCGGGGAAGAGTATGTAGATAATCAACTCCAGCTGAGAAGTCCCGGTGGGAATTCGGGGTTGCCCATCACTGGAGTAAAGGGATTCACAAGAGAAGAAAGAGCTGCAGAAAGCCAAGTCCCAAACCCACAGTACTGCTGAAATAAGGTAGGGGAAAGATTGTGGTGGGGAGTAACACGTGGGTCAGATCCACGGCGCAGATGTCGGTGATGTCCCACTCATTGCAAACCAAGATTTAGCTTCAGTCCTCGGAGAACCAAGCTGGAATTCTACTAAAGACTGCCGTCATATGGTAGAGCTCAAGATGTGGTAAACCCACTCACCCTTCGGATTTTCATTTAACCATGATTTTATGACAGAGGCGGACATGTTTTCTGGGCCATAGATAATTGAGCAAGGCCGTTTTCAATCTAAAGAAGGCTTGCGGGGCATATATAGGTAAACATACATATGCATACAAAAAATGTGTCAAATTGGCCATTTTATAAAGAGGCATCCTCCCCAGCCACGAGTGTCATAAAGACGACCACTGACTAAGCCAGTGTTGGGTAACAGCTAGCAAGGGAAAATAACTAAGTTCGTATAATTTGAATGAACTTTTTTTTATTGTGGAGTTACAAGTCTAAAGCCCCATACACACGCGCGGACAATCCGTGGACCAGGTCCGTCGGACCATGTCCGTCATACTTTGTCTGATGTTGGTTTTGCGTACACACGATCGGACAAAGTTGTCGGAAAATCCGATCATTCTGAACGTGGTGACGTTTGTTGCCTACGACGGGACTACGTAGAGGCTAGTAGCCAATAGCTTTGGTCTTGTAATGTGATCTGAGCATGCGTAGCACTTTGTCCGGTCGGACAAGTGTACACACGCTCGGATTTGGTGTGATCGGACCGGGTTGACGGGAAATCTTTCCAGCAGGAGATAAGACTTTGTCCGACGGACAAACCGACGAACACTGTCCGATGGTGCATACACACGGTCTGATTTTTCAACAACCTTGTCCGATCGGACCAAATTGATGAAAAAGTCCGACCGTGTGTATGGGGCTTAACTCAGTAGGGGGCATGTCAGACCACTGAGGGTTGTAGATGTTATTAGCCTCCCACTGTCCTAGATAAGAGGTGCCAAACACGGAGCCCACTGAAGTGTCCATTGAAGTGCTATCCTACTAGTGGCATCCTTGGATTGCAAAGATAAGCCAACTGCTGGTTAGGACAAAGAACTGGGCCTCTAGAAAGTTCTGATTGTTCATTCTTCTACTTTGGAACAAGAAGACACTGCTTAAATTACATCACTGATGTGAATGGTGATACAGTATCTCACAAAAGTGCGTACACCTCTCACATTTTTGTAAATATTTTATTCTACCTTTTCATGTGACAACACTGAAGAAATGACACTTTGCTACAATGTAAAGTAGTGAGTGTACACCTTGTATAACAGTGTAAATTTGCTGTCCCCTCAAAATAACTCAACACACAGCCATTAATGTCTAAACCGCTGGCAACAAAAGTGAGTACACCCCTAAGTGAAAATGTCCAAATTGGGTTTAAAGTGCCATTATTTTCCAGCATTGCCTTAACCCTCTTGGGCATGGAGTTCACCAGAGTATCACAGGTTGCCACTGGAGTCCTCTTCCCCTCCTCCATGACGACATCATGAAGCTGGTGGATGTTAGAGCCCTTGAGCTCCTCCACCTTCCATTTGAGGATGCCCCACAGATGCTCAATAGGGTTTAGGTCTGGAGACATGCTTGACCAGTCCATCACCTTTACCCTCAGCTTCTTTAGCAAGGCAGTGGTCATCTTGGAGGTGTGTTTGGGGTCGTTATCATGTTGGAATACTGCCCTGAGGTAGGGAGGGGATCATGGTAGCACTCATGCAGCCCCAGACCATGACACTCCCCATTATGCTTGACTGTAAGCAAGACACACTTGTCTTTGTACTCCTCACCTGGTTGCCGCCACACACGCTTGACACCATCTGAACCAAATAAGTTTATCTTGGTCTCATCAGACCACAGGACATGGTTCCAGTAATCCATGTCCATGCTTTTCTTCAGCAAACAGGCTTTCTTGTGCATCATCTTTAGAAGAGGCTTACTTATGGGACAACAGCCATGCAGACCAATTTGATGCAGTGTGCGGCATATGATCTGAGCACTGACAGGTTGTCCCCCCATCTCTTCAACCTCTGCAGCAATGCTGGCAGCACTCATATGTCTATTTCCCAAAGACAACCTCTGGATATGATGCTGTGCACTCAAGTTCTTTGGTCAACCATGGCGAGGCCTGTTCTTAGTGGAACCTGTCCTGTTAAACCGCTGTATGGTCTTGGCCACCGTGCTGCAGCTCAGTTTCAGGGTCTTGGCAATCTTCTTATAGTCTAGGCCATCTTTATGTAGAGCAACGATTCTTTTTTTTTTTAGATCCTCAGAGAGTTCTTTGCTATGAGGTGCCATGTTGAACTTCCAGTGACCAGTATGAGAGAGTGAAAGCGATAACACCAAATTTAACACACCTGCTCCCTATTCACACAGGGAAGGGAAAATTGCTAATTGGGCCCAATTTGTACATTTTGACTTAGGGGTGTACTCACTTTTGTTGCCAGTGGTTTAAACATTAATGCTGTGTGTTGAGTTATTTTGAGGGGACAGCAAATTTACAAAAGGGAAAATATATTTACAAAAATGTGAAGGGTGTACTCACTTTTGTGAGAAACTGTATATCACATCAATACTGTCTGAATCCAGTTGCTTTTAACAAGACTACATGTTGACAGCTATCACTGTAACCATTTAAGGGAAGTGTTCATCCCAGAGTATATTGCTGATAAGTGCTTGAGATGATTGTAGCCTGCTTGGACACACCCAGAAGCTTGTGCTGGCAATTTGGATGATAGTGCAAATAGAAACAAAAAAGTTAGCAAATACAGTACTCAGTTGTTCTTGCTGCTAAGTGCTAAGCTTTTTTTTAATTATTATCATTATTTTTTACCTTTTGTTACAGTTTACAGTCCTTTCTAGGTTTTGTCTTTTATTCCAGTTTTCTACATCTGCTATTGACAATATTTGCACCGTGGAGCTCTGTGGCTCACCGCGACTTCCCAAAGATTCATCTGCAAAGAAATAGGAATACTCTCAGCAAAAGTGCTTTGAGTAAAGCCAAAATGACAGAAGACTGGACGGAAACTATCATTTTTGGGGGCAATGTTCGCTTCTGGATGCTATCCTCCTACATGTTCTTAAAGTGGTGGGACACCCTGAAAACAAAAACTTTAAAAAATGTTAGTAACAATTTCAAATGAAAAAAAAAATTATTTTTTTTTACTTACCAGAAATGGCTGTTGCTAGGCAGATTGTCCTAATCTGCCTCCTTCAGCGCCGCAGTGATCTTCTCTCCTTCCGTCTTCTAGTGAATGGGGTGCGGTGTGTTATGGGAACGGTGTCCCACAACACATCGCGTTCCCCATTCACAAATCCGACTCGCGCATGTGCAGTAGGCCGCGCGCCGAGTCGCGCATGCTCAGTAGGGCGCGCAAAGCCGTTTCCCTTACTGAGGATGGCGGCGCTGGATCTGGATCGCCCTGGGAGGGTAAGTGTACTTATTAAAAGTCAGCAGCGACTTTTTTTTTAGCTGCTGACTTTAAAAAGTTTTTTTTTTTTTAAGCTGAAACACCTCTTTAACCACTTGACCACTGGGCACTTAAACCCCCTTCCTAACCAGACCAATTTTCAGCTTTCGTGCTCTCACACTTTGAATGACAATTACTCAGTCATGCAACACTGTACCCAAATTAATTTTTTGACCTTTTTTTCACACAAATAGAGCTTTCTTTTGGTGGCATTTAATCACCGCTGGGTTTTTTTTTTTTTTGCGCTATAAATAAAAAAAGACAGAAAATTTGGTGAAAAAAAAAAATTCTTTGTTTCTATTAAAATCTATTGAAGAGTATTGGCAGAGTATTGGCGAGTATTGGCAGAGTATTGGCGAGTATTGCAGTGTTGCAGAGTATTGGCAGAGTATTGCACAGTGTTGGCAGAGTATTGCACAGTGTTGGCAGAGTATTGCAGTGTTGGCAGAGTATTGCACAATGTTGGCAGACTATTGCAGTGTTGGCAGAGTATTGCACAGTGTTGGCAGACTATTGCACAGTATTGCAGTGTTGGCAGACTATTTCACAGTGTTTCACTGTCATTGAGCAGCGCTGTGGGCACTACACATCCAGCCCACAGAGCTGCTGACATCTCTCCACCTCTCTGCTTCTCCCCTCTCACTGTACCGATCAGTACAGAGAGGGGAGGGAGGAACCGGCGTCATGACGGCGATCACGTGGTAAACGGCCGCTATCAACGGATGTTCCCGAGTGCGTGCCCCAGGGGGCGTGCGGGAGCAAGATTCTGGGAGGACATTCTATGGACGTCCACCCAGAATAAGCCGACCGCGATGTAGCCGTCTTTCGGCTATGGCCCGGTTGACATGTGGTTAATGTTAGCTTGTAGCTTTCTCTACCAGTAGCGGCCCATCCATATGAGGCACAGGGGCGCAGGATTGCCGCCTTCCCTTCCATATCCCTCGGGGGGTGGGCGTGGGTGCCGTTAGTTTGCAGCCCTGCCCCCTCACTAACTGTTTTCTACCCTCTTTTTCCAGTCTACTTACCTGCAAACATATCGCATTATTTTTGGCACACTAATGCTACTGTAGAGCTCTGACATACAATGTTATCCTCTTTCTCCAATTAGTTAATCACTCTTCCTCCTTAATGGTCAAACTACACTCACTGACCACTTTCTTAGGTACACCTTTTAAATTGCATGCTAACACAAATTGCTAATCAGCTAATCACATGGCAGCAACTCAATGCACTTAGGCATCTAGACGTGGTGAAGACGACTTGCTGAATTTCAAACCGAGCATCAGAGTGGGGAAGAAATGGGATTTAAGTGATTTTGAACGTGGCATGGTTGTTGGTGCCAGACGGGCTGGTCTGAGTGTTTCTGATCTACTAGGATTTTCACACACAGCCATCTCTAGGGTTTACAGAGAATGGTCCGAAAAAGAGAAAATATCCAGTGAGCTGCAGTTGTGTGAGGATAAAACAGTACTTTACTAAAGTATTCACCCCCCCCCCCTTGGCTTTTTACCTAGTTTGCTACATTACAGCCTTTAGTTCAATGTTTTTTTTTTTTATCTGAATTATCTGAATTATATGTGATGGATCAGAACACAATAGTCTAAGTTGGTGAAGTAAAATTAGAAAAATATATACATAAAACAATTTTTTCGAAATAAAAAATTGATAATTGGCATGTGCGTATGTATTCCCCCCCTTTGTTACGAAGCCCATAAAAAGCTCTGGTGCAACCAATTACCATCAGAAGTCACATAATTAGTGAAATGATGTCCATCTGTGTGTAATCTAAGTGTCACATGATCTGTCATTACATATACACACCTTTGTGAAAGGCCCCAGAGGCTGCAACACCTAAGAAAGAGGCACTACTAACCAAACACTACCATGAAGACCAAGAAACTCTCCAAACAAGTAAGGGACAATGTTATGGGGAAGTACAAGTCAGGGTTAGGTTATAAAAAAAATATCCAAATATTTGATGATCCCTAGGAGCACCATCAAATCTATCATAACCAAATGGAAAGAACATGCCAAGAGACGGCCGCACACCAAAACTCACGGACAGGGCAAGGAGGGCATTAATGAGAGAGGCAGCACAGAGGAGCTGGAGGAGCTGCAGAGTTCTACAGCAGAGACTGGAATATCTGTACATAGGACAACAATAAGCCATACACTCCATGGAGTTGGGCTTTATGGCAGAGTGGCCAGAAGAAAGCCATTACTTTCAGCAAAAAACAAAATGGCACAAAATGGGTTTGCGAAAAGGCATGTGGGAGACTCCCAATATGTATGGAGGAAGGTGCTCTGGTCTGATACTAAAATTTTACTTTTTGGCCATCAAAGAAAATGCTATGTCTGGTGCAAACCCAACACATCACATCACCCAAAGAACACCATCCCCCACAGTGAAACATGGTGGTGGCAGCATCATGCTGTGGGGAAGTTTTTCAGCAGTCGGGACTGGGAAACTGGTCAGGGTTGAGGGAAAGATGGATGGTGCTGAATACAGGGATATTCTTCAACAAAACCCTGTGTGTGATTTGAGGCTAGGATGGAGGTTCACCTTCCAGCAGGACAATGACCCCAAACACACTGCTAAAGCAACACTTGAGTGGTTTAATGGGAAACATGTAAATGTGTTGGAATGGCCTAGTCAAAGGTCAGACCTCAATCCAATAGAAAATCTGTGGTCAGACTTAAAGATTGCTGTTCACAAGCGCAAACCATCCAACTTGAAGGATCTGGAGCAGTTTTGCATGGAGGAATGGGCAAAAATCCCATTGGTAAGATGTAGCAAGCTCATAGAGACTTATCCAAAGCGACTTGGAGCTGTGATAGCCGCAAAAGGTGGCTCTATAAACTATTGACTTTAGGGGGGTGAATAGTTATGCACATTGACTTTTCTTTTTCTGTTATTTTGTCCTGTTTGTTTCACAATAAAAATAAAAAAAACATTGTGGACATGTTCTGTAAATTAAATGATGCAAATCCTCAAACAATCCATGTTAATTCCAGGTTGTGAGGCAACAAAACACGAAAAATGCCAAGGGGGGTGAATACTTTTGCAAGGCACTGTATACCTTGTTGATGTCAGAGGTCTGAGGAGAATGGGCAGACTGGTTTGAGATGATAGAAAGGCAACAGTAACTCAGATAACCGTCGCTACAACGTTACAACCTCGTTACAACCACGGTATGCAAAATACCATCTCTGAACGCACATCGAACCTTGAAGCTGAAGCAGCAGAAGACCACACCGGATGCCACTCTTGTCAGCAGGAAACTGAGGCTACCATTAGACAATAGAAGATTGTAAAAACGTTGCCTGGTCTGATGAATCTTGATTTCAGCTGCGACATTCAGATGGTAGGGTCAGAATCTGGCGTAAACAACATGGAATCATGGATCCATCCTGCTTTGTATCAATGGTTCAGGCTGGTGGTGGTGGTGTAATGGTGTGGGGGATATTTTCTTGGCACACTTTGTACCAATTGAGCATTGTTTAAATGCCATGGCCTACCTGAGTATTGTTACTGACAATGTCCATCTCTTTATGACTACAGTGTACCCATCTTCTGATGGCTCATTCCAGCAGGATAATGCACCATGTCACAAAGCTCCAATCATCTCACCACTGGACAATGAGGTCACTGTACTCCAATGGCCTCCAAACTCACCAGATCTCATCCAATAGAGCCCCTTTGGGATCTACTGTGTGATGCTATCATGTCAATATGGACCAAAATCTGTGAGGAATGTTTCCAACACCTTGTTAAATCTATGCCACAAAGAATTAAGGCGGTTCTGAAGGCCAAAAGGGATCCAACACGGTACAAGCAAGGTGTGCCTAATAAAATTTCCGGTGAGTGTATGTTTTTCTGTATATTCTTGTGTTCGGTGTATGCAGATTTATCTCTCATGCTCCTTTCTGTACTGGCTCCAAGTGCCTTTATTTTGTTAAACCAATAAAACCTTTGAACAAAAATATACAATATTTTTATATGCCCTACTGTATATTCTACTTTCTTGACCAATAAAAGGAAAAATATTTGTATTTTTTTAGTGTTGATGAATAAAGAAAAAAGACCTGTAAAACCACTGCCATTCTATTTAACTTGGGTTAACTTTAGGTAAAGAATACCTGATGAATTTGCAATATACAGGATACATTTTTTCAGCTGATTGTCCAACATTTTACTTTTGACAGATAATTAAAAAAAATAGAAAAAAAAAATCAAATGTGTCATATATAAGGAAGTTGGCATTATCAAAATATTCTTGCCTTTATCAGTGACTTTCACTGTTAAATTGGGTCTCCAACCATCGTGAAGTCCACCATTTATTTATTAGAACTTGTTTTACAGATCTCATTCTCTATAGAAGTTCAATATTCTAGCGTCTTTGATAATTCTGCACATGCTCAAACCTCTGGATCCTGGAGAAAAGGATTTTTTTCCTACGCTACTGCTGATATTACATTTCTTTTTCTTTGACTTTAAGAAATAATATTTTCTAGTTGAACATGACCTCTGGAAAGCACACATCAGCAAAAATCTATAAAATAACAATTGAGCTATTTTAAAGCAATGTATTCCTAGCTAAAATCCATTCCTTAAACAACTAATGCTTTCTAATCCTGACACAACAGGCACACATGGGTGTGAATACATTAAAGGCAGAATGTTGTTTTGTACATGACCAAATGCAATTCTAATTAAAGTGATTAGTGTTGCATGAAGCACCTGACACACATACTATGGACAATTCTAATTTCTATACAAGTTTCTACTAATTTCAACAAACGTTGGAATGATTTACTAGCCCATCCACATTTAGGGCAAAGTGAGAGTTTCTTTAAGGGCCCACTCAGACCTGTTGTCAGGGCTGGGCTCAGCCCTTCCTCCTCTCAGCTGTCGGCTAATTGCCAGCTCCTATCTCTCCACAGTTACTCAGCTGTTGATCATATCCTGCTCGTCAGTGCCTATTTACCGCTTCCCGACCGCCTAACGCAGATATACTGCGGCAAAATGGCACGGGCAGGCTGGCGGCGTGCGCGCGACCCGGTCGGGAGCTCCGTGACCCCGGCCGCGGGACCAGCGGACCCGATCGCCGCTGGTGTCCCGCGATCGGGTTACGGAGCTGAAGAACGGGGAGAGGTATGTGTAAACAAACCTCTCCCCGCGCTTCCTACTCTGCCTGTCATTGATCGGCTGTTCCCTGTCATCGGGAAAGCCGATCAATGACGTCAGACGTCAGCCCCGCCCCCTAATGTAAAAAAAAACACACACGTCACAGCCCATAACCCCTCCCCTCCCCCTAGTGGTTAACCCCTTCACTCCAACTGTCATTTATACAGGAATCAATGCATTTAAATAGCATTGATTGCTGTATAAATGACAATGGTCCCAAAAATGTGTCAAAAATGTCCGATGTGTCCGCCATAATGTCGCAGTCACAATAAAAAATCGCTGCCATTACTAGTAAAAAAAAAAATATTAATCAAAATGCTATAAAACTATCCCCTATTTTGTAAACGCTATAACTTTTGCGCAAACCAATCAATAATCGCTAATTGCGATTTTTTTTACCAAAAATATGTAGAAGAATACGTATCGGCCTAAACTGAGGAAAAAAAATGTTTTTTTATATATTTTTTGGGGATATTTATTATAGCAAAAAGCAAAAAATATTGCATTGTTTTCAAAATTGTCGCTCTATTTTTGTTTATAGCGCAAAAAATAAAAACCGCAGGGGCGATCAAATACCATCAAAAGAAAGCTCTATTTGTGGGAAAAAAAGGACGCCAATTTTGTTTTGGAGCCACGTCGCACGACCGCGCAATTGTCAGTTAAAGTGACGCAGTGCCGAATCGCAAAAAGGGGCCTGGTCCTTTGGCTGCCAATTGGTCCGGGGCTGAAGTGGTTAAGCCGTCCAGTCCAGAGGATCTCTGCCTTTTCCTTTCTTTAACATCAGAGACGATCTCCTGCGTTCCTGTTTAAAGACTTCTGGCTCCAGATCCTGTTTGCTGTTTCACTACATTGACTCCCTGACTTCTGGCTTAGCTGACTATCTGTGCCGGTTACTGAACTTTGGCTATGGTTTGACTATGTTTGTTCTTTTTACTTTTATTATTAAACAAGTGTGATTTAACTGTACTTCTGTCTCGGTCTGATTTCATGGTTTCTGACACCTGTCCAATTTGTTGTGTTAAATCACCAGAATAAACCAAAAATCTGAAAATTTTCTCCAACAAATATAGCTACAATTGTAACAGTCTGGAGTCAAGCTCGGAGTCCCATAGCTATAGCAGAAGAGAGGCTCCCAGCAGGACAGGTATACAAACAGGTCACCCTGGTGGATGATGTGAGCTCACCCAATGTGCAAGGTTAAAGTACTAACCAGTATTCACCAGAGCTCCTGTTGGTGGAGATGGATTTTGCTGCGTGCGAGTACCAGGTCGCAGTCCTCAGGATCTCCCCACCAGAAGGTGAGCAAACTGGGGTCCAGTAGCAGATATAACAGAAAGGGATCAAGCAGAAACATAGTCAGTAAACAAGCTAAAGTTCGGTAACAAGTGGTTGCTTAACCCCTTCCCGACCAGCCGACCAGTTGTACTGCGGCAGATTGGCTCCCCTTGGCGAAACAACGTTACCTTACGTTGCTTCACCTTTTGACCACTAGGGGGCGTGCCCCTCGGAGGCACGGGTGTGCCCGTGGCTCACCGCTGGGGCCTATGTGAGTGCATAGGGGACAGGGTCTGGCTGTCATCTCACAACCTCCGACTCCGTGTTCCCTCATTAAAACTGGCACCTTGGTTTATAGGCCTTTCTGTATTCTCCGTAGGATCAACCCAGTAGCTTACGCTTTAGACCTTCCTTCTAATATGCGTATTTCAAATGTATTTCACGTCTCCTTATTAAAACCTTTGGTATGCAACCTTTTCACCACCTCGGTACCATGTCTTCACCCAGTTCAGGTTGAGAACCATGAAGAGTATGAGATACAAGCTATCATTCATTCCCGTAGGTTGCGTGGGTGCATACAGTATCTGTTTCATTGGAAAGGGTACGGTCTTGGGTCTCATCCTCGGACATACATGCTCCTGTCCTCCTTTGTGGTTTACATAGACATTTTCCCCTCAAACCTGGTGGTCCTCCGAGGGGGAGGGGTCGTTGAGGAGGGGGTACTGTCAGGTCTGGGCCCAGCCCTTCCTTTACAGAGCTCTGTACTCAGCTCTCGGTAAATTGCCAGCACTCTTCATTCCACAGTGACTCACCTGGTCTTCTTTTCCTGCTCATCAGCTAGGTCTGCTAGCTATTTAAACTGCATGGATCAGATCTTCTGTGCCTTCGCCTTGGTTAACATATCCAAACTCTCTCTGCTGTGTTTTCCTGTGAAAGACTTTTGCTTGGCTGACTTCCATTCTGGTTCCATCTGGTTCCTGATCCTGTTTGCTGCACCCTACTTCGCTGATCTCTGGACTCCCGTTTCAATGGCTTGTTCTGACTACCCATCCTGGTTACCGAACTCTGGCTATGTTTTGACTATGTTTGCTCCGTTTATACCATTTTATTAAATAGTGTGATTTTTACTGCACTTCTGTCTCAGTCTGATTCATGGTTCATGGGAGAGTGAGAGCGATAACACCAAATTTAACACACCTGTTCCCCATTCACACCTGAGACCTTGTAACACTAACGAGTCACATGACACTGGGGAGGGAAAATGGCTAATTGGGCCCAATTTGAACATTTTCACTTAGGGGTGTACTCGCTTTTGTTGCCAGCAGTTTCTACATTGTTGGCCGTGTGTTGAGTTATTATGAGGGGACAGCAAATTTACACTGTTATACAAGCTGTACACTCACTACTTTACATTGTAGCAAAGTGTCATTTCTTCAGTGTCAGTCACATGAAAAGATTTAATATTAGAATTAAATATTTACAAAAATGTGAGGGGTGTACTCACTTTTGTGAGATACTGTATATATCAATCATTCTCCAATTTAGTGATCATGTACCATGAACTGTAGGTATAATTATCTTTTTACATCCCGTTTTTTCAAGGGATGTAAAAGGACTGAGAAAGACGACAGACTGGCAGCTTCAGTAAAAGACATCTCTTTACAGGAGACCCCGAGAAAAAATATGTTGGTAAATGAATCAGGCCACTGGTGTCCATTCATAATAGAAATATCACTTTCTGTAGACTGATCCTTTAAATGTTACTCCAAGAGTAACTCGAAGAGAAGCCCTGGGGCAAGCCTTTGCAGGAATTGTATATGCCAGATCACTTGGATGCTTTCCAGTGTATACACGATGAACACTATTATATATACCTGTAGGCTAAGACAAGCTAAACAGCGAATCATATGACACCAATTCACTCTTTAAAACATGCAACTAAGGACAAGAAAATACTAAATTGTTATGTTTTTAAAACAGGTCTATGATGAAATGTTTGCTGGGGCCAGATGTGGTTTCAGGGACTTTTGATCATCTGGAGGTCTGCAATTGCGGTGGGCAAAAAGATACTCCTGGTCTCTCAATACATTGAACCATTAGTGGGTAGACAGTTAGATAATGATTGAAAAGTAAGGCTACAGTATAGTGGCAAGACAATTGAGCTTTAGAATTTTTTTTTTTATGTAAATAGAAGGGTCAGAAGTTGGAATATGGAGAATGCAGAATCCATGGATCCATTCAAACTGCTAGTGATTTAGTATTTGAAGGATTTATTATTTAAATAATGTTACAATATTCATTTTATGTATTCTGTTTATTTTACATTATGTAAGTTATTTAATTAAAATAATAATAATAATGATGATAACAATTTAATACTTGTATAATAATAATAGTTTTATGTATTTTATATATTCATATTACTTATTTTCTTTTATTTAAATAATAAAAATGTAATATTTAAATATAATCATTTCTTGGCACACATTAAAGCCTTTTCAGCCAAACCTTTTTCTTTTTTGGATGGAAGGTCAAGTTTCGGCAACCACCTGTGTCCCAAAAACTGGTACGCCAGGGCTAACAAGCCTGATACCATGTTAGTGAGGCACCTTAGAACCTTTGCCCTAAAACATTCTCCTATCACCTTGTGAACTAGACATAATGTTCTCACTAGCAACCCTGTTCGGGTGTTATGCCCCGTACACACGGTCATGTTGCCCGTGTTTAAGCTATAACCTATGGTTGGTTGTGTACCCTGTATATACGAATCACTATGTTGCACATGTAGAATAACGCTTTGTACCGTTTTATCTCTCTGTACTGTTCCCCTTATTTTGAAAATAAAAACTGTTTTTGTTAAAAAAAAAAAAAAAGAAAATCCGACCACAAAATCCGTTGGATTTTTTTCCGACGGACTTTGTCCGAAACTGGTGTTGCATACACACGGTTGGACAAAGTTATCGGAAAATCCGATCATTCTGAACGTGATGACGTTCGTCCGTTACGACAGGACTTTGTTCAGGTTAGTAGCCAATAGCTTTGGTCTCATAATTTGATCTGAGCATGTGTGGCACTTTGTCCGTCGGAATTCTCGACACACGATCGGAAAAAGTCTGATAGGATTTTGTTGTCGGGAAAATTTGAGATCCTGCTCTCAAATTTTTTCCAGCGGAAATTACGACGGAAAAAGTCCGATGGAGCCCACACACGGTCGGATTTCCCGACAACATGGTCCGATAGGACATTTTCCGTCAGGGTTTCCGACCATGTGTACGGGGCATAAGAGGAATTCCGGTATCGTCTCATCTCTCTGTACGCTTCATCTGCCCAGGCAAATGACCAAGATATAGCTAATTTCTTATAAGACCTATCTCGTCATAAACTCTCCCTGGCCCACAGAAAACTTTTGGATAATCCCATTTTAGAATTGGAAATCCATCAGCGCATCAAGGACCTAAAATTAGGCAAAAGGCGCATGGACCCTGATGGCTACTCTGCTCTCTTTTATAAAAAGTTTGCAGGAGTCATCTACCCTGTCCAAAATGAAAAGGTTTTAAAGAAGCAATCCATTTTAATAAAAAAAAATATAGCATATAAAAGTGCTATACAAATCATTTTGAAATTTAATGTTATTAAAATGTTTCCTTTCTATTTAAATAAGCCCCCACTGTAATTTTTTTGAACAACTTGATTCCCCTGGCATTTCCTCCATCTCCTCCAACTCGGCGACCGTGCGTCTCCTCCCCTCCTCCTAGGCATCCAATAGAATTGCCTGTCCTTTCAGCCAAACAGATGACGGGTCTCAGAACCCACTTCCTGATTAGCCGGGAGGAGGATCAGTGTTACAACACCAAATATTCGTTTGCTGTTGTAGCACATCTGGGTGGGCTCTGTTCGCATTCTATGCGCCCCGAGCCCAACCTAATTTGAAGCCTATTAGAGCCTCTGGCTCTAATCAGGTGCTTAAAAAAAACACCCACCCCGCATTGGAATCCATGCATCCGGCATCCTGAAAGGGGCTGGATGCATGGATAGGGGGGGTGGCCATAGATAGAGGGGGGGGGTCCTTAATGGACAAGCCGCCACTGCTACTGAGGTTTGCTCAGAAGGTTGTAATAAACACAGTCCCTCCCATTAACCACCCGAGATCCGCGCTATAGCCAAATGACGGCTACAGCGCGGATCTGATGTGCCGGGACGACGTCTATTGACGTCGTCCCGGCAACGAGCTGCCTGCGCGCCCCCTGAAGGGCGCGCGCGGCGCGCTCTGTGATCCGCGAGTCTGTGAGACTCGCTGGATCACAGATCCGAGTAAGGGGTCGATCCCGACCCCTTACCACGTGATCAGCTGTCAGCCAATGACAGCTGATCATGTGATGATAACCGAGCCGGTAATCAGCTGACAGCGCGAGGAGAAAAAAAAAAAAGCCGATCACCGGCGGCAGTGAGAGGGACATCAGTCCCTCTCACTGCAATATGCCCAGGGTCCATGGTGCCCTCCTTTTCTAATAAAAGCGCCCCAGTGCCATCTGTCAGTGCCCCCATTGCGAATCTGTCAGTGCCATCTATCAGTGCCCCCAGTGCCATCTGTCAGTGCCCCCAGTGCCATATGTCAGTGTCCACAGTGCCATATGTCAGTGCCCACAGTGCCAGTGCTGCACATCAGTGTCACCTACCAGTGCTCATTAGTGTCCCCTACCAGTGCTCAGTGTCCCCTACCAGTGCCAAGTGCCACCTATCAGTGCCCATCAGTGCCACCTATCAGTGCCCATCAGTGCCACCTATCAGTGCCCATCAGTGCCATCTATCAGTGCCACCTATCAGTGCCATCTATCAGTGCCCATCAGTGCCATCTATCAGTGCCATCTATCAGTGCCATCCATCAGTGCCCATCCGTGCCACCCATCTGTGCCACCCATCCGTGCCACCCATCCGTGCCACCCATCCGTGCCACCCATCCGTGCCCATCAGTGCCATCTTTGCTGTGCCCATCAGTACCGACTTATCTGTGCCCATCAGTACCGACTTATCTGTCCCCACCAGTGCAGCCTATCAGTGCCCACCAGTGCCGCCTCATCAGCGCATATCAATGAAGCAGAAAAATTACCTGTTTGCAAAATTTTATAACAAACTATTAAACATGATTTTATTTATTTTTTTAATTTTCCATCTTTTTTTATTTGTTTAGCAAAAAATAAAACCCCCAGCTGTAATTAAATACCACCAAAAAAATTTCATTTGGGTACAGTGTTGTATGACCGCGCAATTGTCATTCCAAGTGCGTCAGCGCCAAAAGCTGAAAATTGGTCTGGTCACGAGGGGGGTTTAAGTGCAAAGTAATCAGGTGGTTAAGGAACCAGTCTGAAAAGGACATTGTGAAACAAACAGCAGTTTATTCAGAATAGAAAAAGATAGAATTATGCAACAAAGTACGAGGGTTCTTCAAAAAGTTTCAGCACTTTCTTAACTATTAAAATATAAAAAAGTGTGGAAACCTTTTGAAGACCACTCGTATAATATAATCTTTGAAATATACAGTCCTAACGGTAGCAAATGTACACTACCCTGTTTCCCCGAAAATAAGACCTAGCGTGATTGTCGGTGATGGCTGCAATATAAGCCCTACCCCCCAAATAAGCCCTACCATGTTTCCCCGAAAATAAGCCCTACCCTGAAAATAAGACCTACAAGGACTTTAACTAGGGCTTATTTGGGGGGTAGGGCTTATATAGCAACCATCACCGACAATCATGCTAGGTCTTATTTTCGGGGAAACAGGGTATATGTTAGGTAAATTCTCGGGTGCTCACCCACAAAGAAATGTCAATACAAATCCACTTGCACTCGTGGGTCTTGCAGTGGAGATAAATCAAAGCAGCACAATTGTATTGTCAACATTTCAATGGAGCTCAATCTGTCTTTCTGAAGATTCTTGCAGTGTAAATAAATCCCCCGAAGAAGATTTTTTATTCCCAATAAAATTGGAATTACACCTCAACCTTTTAATGGTAAATAGCTATTGTTTCAATATTGCAATATGCCTTATCATTGCTGCAGACCATTTGCACCTTTAGTAGGTTTGCGTACCTATACGAAAGCCAGTAGTTGGTGTACCCATGAAGTAGCCAGTAGTTGGTGTACCTATAAAATAGCCAGTAGTTGGTGTACCTGTAAAATAGCTAGTAGTTGGTGTATCTATAAAATAGCTAGTAGTTGGTGTACCCATAAAGTAGTCAGTAGTTGGTGTAATCGGTTCTGAAGAAGCTAATAAGTGAAACGCGTCAACCATCTCTGATATCTTCTGTAACTACCTTGTTGAACCTTATAATCATTTGATGATTTTACTGTGTCTCTATGTAGGTGCAGGTTTTGTAAAATAAATGTATTATAAAGTAATTTTGTGAAACAGTTCCTCTTTGGTACCGTAATAATCCATCATGTTGGTTCTCTTTTTATGTAAATTCTTTAAAGGATAAAGTAGCCCCATAGTCTAAAACATTAACCTTTTCATATATACCTATAAAGTAGTCAGTAGTTGGTGTACCCATGAAGTAGCCAGTAGTTGGTGTACCTATAAAATAGCTAGTAGTTGGTGTACCTATAAAGTAGTCAGTAGTTGGTGTGCCTATAAAATAGCTAGTAGTTGGTGTACCTATAAAATAGCTAGTAGTTGGTGTACCTATAAAATAGCTAGTAGTTGGTGTACCTATAAAGTAGTCAGTAGTTGGTGTACCTATAATGTAGTCAGTAGCTGGTGTAATTGGTTCTGAAGAAGCTAATAAGTGAAACGCGTCAACCATCTCTGATATCTTCTGTAACTACCTTGTTGAACCTTATAATCATTTGGTGATTTTACTGTGTCTCTATGTATAAACATTTTTTTAAATAAATGTATTATAAAGTAATTTTGTGAAACAGTTCCTCTTTGGTACCGTAATAATCCATCATGTTGGTTCTCTTTTTATGTAAATTCTTTAAAGGATGAGGTAGCCCCATAGTCTAAAACGTTCACCTTTTCATATATACCTATAAAGTAGTCAGTAGTTGTGTACCCATGAAGTAGCCAGTAGTTGGTGTATCTATAAAATAGCTAGTAGCTGGTGTACCTATAAAGTAGTCAGTAGTTGGTGTAATCGGTTCTGAAGACGCTAATAAGTGAAACGCGTCAACCATCTCTACGATATCTTCTGTAACTACCTTGTTGAACCTTATAATCATTTGATGATTTTACTGTGTCTTTATGTATAAACCTTTTGTAAAATAAATGTATTAACCTATAAAGTAGTCAGTAGTTGGTGTACCTATAAAATAGCTAGTAGTTGGTGTACCTATAAAATAGCTAGAAGTTGGTGTACATATAAAGTAGTCAGTAGTTGGTGTGCCAATAAAATAGCTAGTAGTTGGTGTACCCATGTAGTAGCCAGTAGTTGGTGTACCTATAAAATAGCTAGTAGTTGGTGTACCTATAAAATAGCTAGTAGTTGGTGTACCTATAAAGTAGTCAGTAGTTAGTGTACCCATGAAGTAGCCAGTAGTTGGTGTACCTATAAAGTAGTCAGTAGTTGGTGTACCCATAAAATAGCTAGTAGTTGGTGAACCTATAAAATAGCTAGTAGTTGGTGTACCTATAAAATAGCTAGTAGTTGGTGTACCTATAAAGTAGTCAGTAGTTAGTGTACCCATGAAGTAGCCAGTAGTTGGTGTACCTATAAAGTAGTCAGTAGTTGGTGTACCCATAAAATAGCTAGTAGTTGGTGAACCTATAAAATAGCTAGTAGTTGGTGTACCCATAAAATAGCTAGTAATTGGTGTACCCATGAAGTAGCCAGTAGTTGGTCTACCCATGAAGTAGCCAGTAGTTGGTGTACCTATAAAATAGCTAGTAGTTGGTTTTCCCTTTAAAGTAGTCAGTAGTTGGTGTACCCATAAAGTAGCCAGTAGTTGGTGTACCTTTAAAGTAGTCAGTAGTTGGTGTACCCATGAAGTAGCCAGTAGTTGGTGTACCTTTAAAGTAGTCAGTAGTTGGTGTACCTATAAAATAGCTAGTAGTTAGTGTACCTATAAAATAGCCAGTAGTTGGTGTACCCATAAAATAGCTAGTAGTTGGTGTATCTAGAAAGTAGCTAGTAGTTGATGTACCTATAAAGTAGTCAGTAGTTGGTGTACCTATAAAATAGCTAGTAGTTGGTGTACCCATAAAATAGCTAGTAGTTGGTGTACCCATGAAGTAGCCAGTAGTTGGTGTACCCATAAAATAGCTAGTAGTTGGTGTACCTATAAAATAGCTAGTAGTTGGTGTACCTAGAAAGTAGCTAGTAGTTGGTGTACCTATACAGTAGCCCGCATGTGTACTTTTAAATATCCATACAAAATGTGGATCAGTCTGACAGTGTTATGTAATTTTTGGAGCATAGCTCAAATTCAAAGACCATGCTTCTGTAGGTAATGATAACATTTTTATTTCAGAAATGTTTAACTTTTCTCCTTCTTCTTCAAAGCACCCAGAAACCATTCAGAAAGACAGTGAGAAAAAAAAGTTAATATTTGCAATAAAAACCATTTAAAAATCCAATGTTGCGGTCACAGCTGGGTCCATGAAGTGGAGCTTAAGTGAAAATTCTGGGAGCATTCCAACTTTAATGCCAACTCTTCTGGAAAGAAAATCAATTGACCGCTAAACAAAAGTTGTGGTAGACTTCAAAGGCCTAATTTTACTTTCAGTAATCAAAGCTCTGGTCTCACCAACAGTGTCGGAATGTGAGATGAAAGTGCTTCTGCAGGTTTGAGAGTTCAAAGCACAGAACAAAATCCATTATCTCAGAGCAAGTGGGATGTACGACAACATGAAAGTAACTGTTGTTAACTTTCCCCCTATTAGTGCACTTTTTGGTATTAACAGTGTCTCGTTTCATCAGGCACAGCATACACATTAAGAAAACACAAAATTGCTTTTCTAATTCTGTATTATTTACAATAAAATACTCAGTGATATACTAAATATATTTTATGTAATAGAATATAATTTATACATATGGTATATATCCACTGGGGATAAATCATTACTAGCTATATTAGTAAAAACAATTGCAGCAGTAGGGGTAGAAGTCATTGTAAAAGTATTTTTATATACCCTGTAATTAGTACATGCTATTTTATAAGGGAGCTGACTGAGGCTTACTCTCTAGAGCCTGCTGCTGGATGAAAAGGCTGACTGCTGACAGAACACTAAAACAAGGTACAAGGACTACTTTGTTTGTGTTGGGGAACCAATTAGGGGACACCCTGTTAGACAGAAACTGTAATACGTTTAGTTAGTGTCAGGGCTGGGCTCAGCCCTTCCTTCTCAGAGCTCAGCTGTCGGCTAATTGCCAGCTCCTATCTGTCCACAGTTACTCAGCTGTTGATGATATCCTGCTCCTCAGTCCTGCCTACTTAAAGTGGGGTTGCAGCCCAAAAAAAAATGTGGCTTAAAAATCATAAAAAAATAAAAAAAAAATTATTGGGAAAAAAAAAAATGTACTCACCTCTAAATGCCTGTTGCTAGGGGGTCCCTCGTAGTCTGCAACCTTCATTGCCCGGGCTAAACGTCACTTCCTGAAGGCGCCGCACAGTCATCTGGGACCTGTCATGTGTCCCAGATGAGTGAGCGTCGAATCACAGCGCACGGCGCCGCTCGCGCATGCGCAGTGGGTGCCCGGCTGTGCAGCCACAGCCGGGTTCCCACATTAAGAATGCCGGCGCCGCGAGCGGAGCAGGGAACGAGGGGAGGTCTCATTATTCCCCCGCATCGCTGGACCCTGGGACAGGTAAGTGTCCGATTATTAAAAGTCAGCAGCTGCAGTATTTGTAGATGCTGACTTTTTTAATTTTTTTTTTTGTAGGCACTCCTGGCACTCCACTTTAAGCCGTTCAGCCCAGTGGATCTATGCCTTCGCCTTGGTCAACAAGACTTGCTTTGCTGAAATCCCTTCTGGCTCCAGATCCTGCTTGCTGTTCCACGACATTGATCCCTGACGTCTGGCTTGGCTGACTATCCATTCCGGTTACTAAACTTTGGCTATGTTTTGACTATGTTTGTTCTTTTTACTTTTATTATTAAACAAGTGTGATTTAACTGTACTTCTGTCTCGGTCTGATTCCATGGTTTCTGACAGTAATGCCGCGTACACACGGTCTGAATTCTCGTCGGAAAAAGCTCTGATGGTTTTCCCGTCGGAATTCCGACGGAATTTCGCTTAAACTGTCTTGCCTACACACGGTCACACCAAATTCCGACGGTCAATAACACCACGCCTTAAAAAACGTTCGACTGCACTATAAAAGGGAAGTTTAATGCTTCTGAGCATGCGTCGGAATTTTGCGTGTCGGAATTGCATACACACGATCTGAAAATCCGATAGAAAGGTTTTCCGTCGGAAAAATTAAGAACAGGTTCTCAATCCAAAGTCCGTCGGAAATTCCGACAGAAAAAGACCGTTGGGCATACACACGGTCGGAAAATCCGATGAAAAGCTCCCATCGGACTGTTTCTGTCGGAAATTCGGACCGTGTGTACGCCGCATTAGGTGTTCAGATGAGCAGATGTTTTTCTTTTGCTTTATGATATTTACATAGGGTTGCCACCTTTTCTTAACCACTTCCCACCCGGCCAATGTACATATACAGCCGGGTGGGAGCCGTCTACTTCTGAATGGACGTTCCGGAACGTCCTTCAGAAGTAGAGGGATCGCGCCCGCGCATCGGGGCGATCCCGATGCGGCCGCGTCACCCGGACACGGCGCATCTCGGATCGGCAGGAGGGCTCGGTGATTGGCCCTCCTGATCACATGACGACCATGACGAATCACAGCCGTCATGTGATGTAAACAAACAGCCGGTTGCTAGGCAATCGGCACTCCTCTCCTCACACGGAAGTCGTCGGTGAGGAGAGGAGAGCGGATTGCTGCAGCCGGCTGGTGATCAGTGAGTATTAGCTGTTTTTTTTACAGCTTTTACTCACTGATCACCTGTCTAGTGTCTCCACAGTAAAACACACATGTCCCCAAAACACACATGTCCCCAAATAATAAAAACACATGTCCCCAAAACACACATGTCCCCAAATAATAAAAACACATGTCCCTCACATATGTCCCAGTAAAATAACATGTGCCAATGATTATCTGCACACATATGTCCGTGATCACCTACACACCCCTTTTACATGATCATTTGCGTACATATGTCCGTGATCACGCGAACCAATTATTATACACTTAACGGAATTTTTTTTACAAAAAACATGTAGCAGAATACATTTTGGCTTAAATTTATGACAAAATTTGATTTTATTGGATTTCTTTTAAAAAAGAAAGGAGAAAATATTGTTTTTTTTCAAAATTTCCACTATGTTTTCGCTTATATCGCAAAAAATAAAAAAACGGAGTCGCGAATAAATACCACCAAACTAAAGCTCTATTTGTGCGAACACAATGATAAAAAATTCATTTGGTTACAGCATTGCATGACCGCGCAATTGTCACTGAAAGTGCGAGAGTGCTGAAAGCTGAAAATTGGTCTGGGCAGGAAGGGTGTTTAAGTGCACAGTAAGCAAGTGGTTAAAGCCAAACCTGAACACTTTAGCAGTGCACAGCAATTTAATTTAATGGGGGGGGGGGGGGGGGTGCTGTGGACTATGGTGTAAAGGGGAACTCTGTTGTAAGGGGGTTTTTGCTCACCAAATCCCCAACTTGCATCAGAGTTCCTGGCACCCCCCTTAAATCAGAATTTCCAAAGCCCCCTTACATCAGAGTCCTCAGAGCACCCCTTATATCTGAGTCCCCTTTACCTTAATGTACTCCCTCACTGGCAGGCAGGAGAGAGAAGAGAGGGAGGGGGAGACCTCAGTCACCAGCAGTAGTTGTGAGCTCATTCATCCGAGAATGGAGGTTCAGGCATCAGCAACTAATTATGCTCGCAAGGCATAGGTTTTACTGTATTTATGCTATTAAGGTTTGAACATGTACTACAGACCTGTGTCAGTTTTGATGTCAAATTTTGATTTAGTTTTAGTCTTATACGCTTTTAACTAAAATGCCATTTTAGTTTTAGTCGTATTTTAGTCATCTCAATTGTTTTTGTCATATTTTAGTCGACTAAAGTAGTATTAATTTAGTCGACAAAAATGTTTTAGTCCACAAAATTAACACTGTTGCACAGTATATTTGCCTTTAGCAAATTACCTCCCCTGCTGACATGGCTGGGATTCCTTGGCTGAAAAGCAGTGTCATGGCCATATGATTTCACAGCGATTGCCGCATCTTCCATTGTATAGCTGATGATGGCTTGGGGGAAATAATTGTTAATATGTTGCAGTCGGTTTTATTTTAATGTTGCACCGCTGATAGTTTATCAAGTCCATTATATTATTATATATTTTTAGCATTTGCATGATGCTTTTCCAAATATTTTTCTGAAAAGATGCAGACAAATTTCATATAATTCAAATCTAGTGTTACATATACTTTTCAATTTACTGTATATACTCGAGTATAAGCCGAGTTTTTCAGCACATTTTTTTGTGCTGAAAGTGCCCCCCTCGGCTTATACTCGAGTCAAGCACTTTTCTGCAGCAGAGAATGACATTTCCCGACCGGACTTTGGGGCCCCGTATCTCGGGGCCACTTGGTGCTAGGAACCCCAATTTTGGTGTGCAAACCCAGTGGAACAAACACTACAACCAAATTTGGGGTTCCTAGCACCACGTGGCCCGGAGATACGGGGCCCCAAAGTCGGTCAACTGTGTCCACCTGCAGCAATGTCATTTCGGGACCCTTTGGGTCCAGAGACTCCAAATTTTGGCTGCAGCTAGAGGGCATCTAGGAACCCTTAACTACCAAGTTTGAAGTTCGGGGGACCTATGGCTGCAAATGGGCACAGTGAGGCTGCAAATGGGCACAGTGAGGCATGCAAATGGGCACAGTGAGGCTGCAAATGGGCATTGTTGACCCTCTTTTCCACTTACAGTAGCTGCGCATTTCTCACCCTAGGCTTATACTCGAGTCCAGGGGCAGACTGACAACTCATGGGGCCCCTGGGCAATAGGAGATTATGGGGCTCCCAGGCAATCAGAGATTATGGGGGCACACAGTATACACACGCACAGTATACAATCACACAGTATGCACAGACATGTTTCTATTGGCTGAGAAGGTACTGGGGAAGTGGGGCAGCTTTAATCTCTGGATTTTTAGACCAAAAGGATGTCGGTAGGGGACATTTCAGAAACAGATGTAAAAAAAAAAACAGGATTTTTACATACTGCCCCTGGTTTTACTGAGGCTGGCAACCCTGATGGGGCCCCCTAGTGGCCCGGGGCCCTCGGGCAGTGCCCGAGTGGCCGAATGGTCAGTCCGCCCCTGCTCGAGTCAATACGTTTTCCCAGTTTTTTTTAGGTAAAATTAGGTGCCTCGGCTTATATTTGGGCCGGCTTATACTCGAGTATATATACGGTACATCCTCTTGCCAATTTTCAGTTGTTTTAGTCTTGCAACATACTAGCATAAGTTGTGTAGCACCAATAGATAGAGCATTTTGTATACACTTTAATATATAATATACTTTATCATTGGATACTAAGTAGCAATAGTGCAAAGATAAATGTACTTATTTTCCTGACTGTGTCTACTTTTTCATTTCTTTTTTTTTTTTTTTTTTTTTTGCATGTTTCCATGACATCATGGGAGCTGAGCATCTTCCTTGGCACACTGGGAGGAATGAGACAGGTACACATAAGCAGAAAATTGTATCTGCCTCTAGTAGAGATGACTAAACCTATAAACATCTGTTGAAAAATCGCCCTGCAATCTATTTCATGAAGGGATTTTAATGTGCTTATTGTTTTTGCTATGATGCACCTAAAGCTGGCATGTCTTATCTAAAGAGGACATGGCTCAATATGCATGGCTAAACCCATGTTGCTTAGTCATAATGAACCGGGCAAAGAAAAGCCACTTTTCTTTAACATTATGAAAACCAAAATGATATGTTTAGAAATATTTCTAGGCTATGTACTCAAATATATACGTGTTCATAACATGCAACAAATAAGTCTCTACCACTGTGGAACAGATTTTTTTCAAAGTTCACAATAGAAGCAGTGAAGTTGTCTAAGTTGAGTCTTAAGCTGGCCATACTTTCATCTTTTTTTTTCGTTTAACCATAGGGTTGAACGAAAAAAAATAACTATTCAGTTCCCCCATGCAAGAACAACAACTTTATCCGTGCCCACCAATGCAGCCTGCCTGTGCCCACCAATGCAGCCTGCCTGTGCCCAATGCAAGCTGCGTGTGCCCACCAATGCAGCCTGTGCCCACCATCCACCATGCAGCCTGGTCCCACCATCCACCATGCAGCCTGTGGCCACCATGCAGCCTGTGTCCACCATGCAGCCCGTGCCCACCATGTAGCCCGTGCCCACCATGCGGCCCGCGCCCAACATGCGGCCCGTGCCCAACATGCAGCTTTTGTGCCCACCGGTGCAGGGGAGGAGAGGAACAGGACAGCCACCCAGGATGTTCACAGCACAGCGCGGGGAACACATCGATAACAGCTTTCATTTCACGTTGCAGTGTTCCCCCGACGCTCGCTGTCATATACAGCCCCGCCCCCTGGCCGGGGAACTTTGATTGACTGATCACACGTCCAATCCCGGTGTGACGGGTGATCTGTCAATCAAAGTTCCCCGGCCAGAGGGCGGGGCTGTATATGACAGCGAGCGCCGGGGGAACACTGCAATGTGAAATGAAAGCAGTTATCGCTGTGTTCCCCCGTGCTGCGCTGTGAACACCCGGGCAGCTCTCTCTCTCTTCCCCTCCGCGATCTCTGGGAGAAGGACTCCCATTCCGCCCCAATTCCGTTTTATTGTTATTGCTTCTGTGAAGGCAGGGGCTGTAATGTTACATTAAGAAAAAATGATTTTACTGTCTAACGAAGATGGGAGCACTACAAGAAGCACAAATCCCTTGCCAGGTTAGATAGCACACATATACAGTAGTATATGTATTTAAACTGTGTATTTATTTGCCTGCCTAGATCTCCACTTTAACAAGGCAATAAGAACTATATATACTATTAATAAACATTGCCCTCAAATTGTCTTTGTAGCCAGAAGAGTGTCCGTGTGTTATCTTCGGAAAGAGATAGCCTTTCATCAATCCATGTTACATACAGTAACTCAAGTTTATTTGCACCCTACATTAAATGACATGTATATGGCTCTCCTAGCGTATTATGTATGTTCTACTGATCCCACAAATTCTGCAGAGGGATGATTTTTGCAGATAAGATAATGGCAGGTTGCTTAAAGAAACAATTGATTTGTTCCCTCAACAAAATCGTACTTTTTTTTTTCATCTTACGCTAAAATGTTTATTTCCATGCAATAATTCAGTTTTATTGAGTTTGTTGTAATGTAATTCAAAACAGCAGAACATAGACGAAATAAAAGGGAAAAAAATAGAAAGTAAGTTACATAAAAAAAAAAATTATAAAGTAGTTCTTCGAATTATTACATTGTGAGAAAATATATTTTATTGTCATATATTTAAAATACCATAAGTACATTTGCATTTCTTAATTCCCAAGGTTAAAGTATACCTACAGTCAAACTTTACAACTCCATAAATGTTAACTATGGGTCTTGTCATAAGTAGTTGTAACCTTAACTTGTGAAGAGAGTTCTTGCACATCAAATATTTTTACCTCTGTAAAGGGTTTAATACATTTTGGAGAAATATAACAGATAACTTACTAATAAATAGTACTAAGCTGATCCAACAAAAAATAAAGAACCTACTGTAAACAAAAGACACAAGCGTAATCTTTGAACACAACTGTGAAATAATAATTATTATTATTATTACAATGATAACATAATACTAATAATATTAATACTCCCGGGGAGAGTTTATGTTCCTGGCCCACCCTGCGCCCACCACCACGCATTGCGCTCGTTGTCCGAGTTGGTGAGTGCATTTAGTTTTTGACCATCTGTATGCATTACATGCTTATCATTAGTATCATATTCTTTTATAACATGGTTCATTACCTCTCTATATACATTCCCTAGGAATTCATGGTCGCATCAGCTCCTGATGAGTGGAGAAACATCCACGAAACGCGTCGAGCTTTGATTTGATGCCCCAGCTACATTGCATATGGAACCATGATTATTTTAGCATTATTTGATTTTTTAACTATATATGCAAATTAAAAAACTTTTTTCTACCTAGTATATGCATATTTACCATGTGGGTACATCTGTCTCCATCAGGCATGCTGTGATTGATATTACTATGCTATATCATTCAGTTTATTTACTTTTAGAATCATGCGTTACTGTATGTGTTCCTCTTTACTACGCTTTTGTCATGCGCATACCCTTACATGTATATAGGATAAATTATCTCGATTGTCTGTATACTACATAAACCAATAAATATTCCATGGTGAAATTTAAACATGGTTTACTTTACCTCCACTATCCAAGTGCTTCATTTAAAGTCCCAACCTCCCTTTTTGTATCAAGCAATTACCGGGATGGAGGCACTTATTAGTGCTTCATTTAAAGTCCCAAACTCCCCCCCCCCTTTTCTCATTATTATTATTACTACATTATTATTATTATTATTATTATTATTATTATGTTATCATTGTAATTTTAATAATAATAATATTGTAGTAATAATAATGAATATTAATAATATTATTAGTATTATGTTATCATTGTAATACGAATAATAATTATTAATTATTATTATTATTATTAATACTCATTATTATTATTACTACTACAATATTATTATTAAAATTACAATGGTAACATAATAATAAGGCTAATAATAATAATTATTATTATTAGGAATTGTTGGCCACAAGTAATGTGACTTGTTCTGTAATGTTGAGGACATTTCCTCAGGAAGCCCATGGACGATTGACAGATTATCTACATTATACAACAATTCATGGGGGGAGGATTTTAAGATCTTTTAGGTTGGGAGATGTGTACTCTGATATCGTATGTGTGTTTTTATGCAGTTATATTTGTTTTATATATACATTGGATGTCTCGATGTAGGGTGCTGAACGGGACTACAGCTGTATTTCATTTTATGATTTTTATCATAGAACGATAATACATTTCATGACTCTTGAATCTCCTACTCATATATGACCTTAATTATGGATCTCTACTAATGAGAATTTTAAGGGACTTACAGGGCTGGAGAGGTTATCCCCTGACATGGTTCAGGAGAGTGAATATCTTTAAAATTACCATATTGCCCAAAATAATTTATGCATTATACGCTGTGCCTACCGCTTTCCCACAGACCTTTTTTAAACATATACGTAGGGCATTCATAAATTTTGTATGGAAGGACAGGCACCCTAGATTGGCTTATGACCTCCTTCATAGGTATAAACTAGACGGCGGAGTTGGGCTTCCTGACATAGCTCTGTATTATAAGGCCATGTCCCTAGTGCGTATCCTAAATTGGTGTCACGATTCCTCAAGTAAACTGTTGGTCCCCCTGGAGAAAATGTTGGCGGGTAGGAATCTGGCGGGAGCTCTCTGGATCCCGGCCGCCTCTAGGGGTCTCTTGAACTGGGTGTCCCCATTAACTCGTGCATCCCTGGCTGTGTGGGACAGGCTGAATATCTTGGGCCACTGTGCTCTTCAAACATCCCCTCTGGCCCCCTTGAGAGGATACCCATGGTTCTTCCCTGGGGAGGAATCTGGATTCTTTAGCTCCTGGGGTTCAGACGGGAACACAGCGAGTGCTAGGTTTGCCCCACAGAGCACCCTGTCCGCCCCTTTCAGAGTTGGTGATGTCTTTTGGGAATATACCCTTAGCATCCTGGAGCTATCACCAACTGGTGGATTTCTTTAACAAACTGCAACCCCGAGTGCGGCCCCTTAGTTCACTTACCACCTTTGAATCCTTATGTGTTGATCTGCCAGAATCTAGACATCTGCTATCGCAAATGTATAGAATTGTCCTTAATGCCCAATCCTCTTCAGTCCCATACTACGTTAGAGAGTTGGAGAGAGAAATGGGTCAAACGTTTACTCCTCCACAGAGACTAATTAAATTAATTCACTGTCAGAAACCATGAATCAGACAGAGACAGAAGTACAGTTAAATCACACTTGTTTAATAATAATACAAAAGGTAAACAGAGTAAACGTAATCAAAACATAGCCAGAGTTCAGGAACCAGAATGGATAGTCAGACAAGCCAAAACGTCAGGGAGCCAGAAGCAATGTCAAGTCTTTAACAGGAACACAGGAGAGCATCTCTAGAGATGTGACCAAGGCGAAGGCAGAGATTATTTGGACAGGACGGCTTAAATAGGCAGGACCGACGAGCAGGATCATCAACAGGTGAGTCACTGTTGAGAGATAGGAGCTGGCAATTAGCCGACAGCTGAGCCGCCAGCTCAGAGAAGGAAGGGCTGGGCCCAGCCCTGACATTCACTCCACCTCCATAAGCTCCCGGGTACAAGAAATGTCTTATAAATTTCTTACTAGCACAGATGTACCTGACGGCAGATGCCCGCTGTTGGAGGGGCTGCGATCACCAGGGCACGTTCCTCCATTTATGGTGGTCTTGTCCCAAGATCAAACCATTTTGGGAAGCTATCGCCCCATCGATTAGACGGATGACTCTTAAGCCCCATACACACGGTCGGACAATCCGCGGACCAGGTCCGTCGGATCATGTCCGTCGTACTTTGTCCGATGTTGGTTTTGCGTACACACGGTCGGACAAAGTTGTCGGAAAATCCGATCATTCTGAACGTGGTGACGTTTGTTGCCTACGACGGGACAACGTAGAGGCTAGTAGCCAATAGCTTTGGTCTTGTAATGTGATCTGAGCATGCGTAGCACTTTGTCCGGTCGGACAACCGTACACACGATCGGGTTTGGTGTGATCGGACCGGGTTGACGGCAAATCTTTCCAGCAGGAGATAAGACTTTGTCCGTCGGACAAACCGATGAACACTGTCCGATGGTGCATACACACGGTCTGATTTTTCAACAACATTGTCCGATCGGACAGAATCCATGAAAAAGTCCGACCGTGTGTATGGGCTTAAGACCCATAGAAATCTCTCCTATGCATTTTCTTTTTCATGGGGTTCCCTCCTCCATCAAACTTTATAAAAAAGTTTTATCAATCACTTTGACATCTTTGCCAGCTCAAACTAATGGGTTCTACAAACGTTCGTTAAACTTCTATTGTTCGACATTTTCTACTGGTTCACAAATTATATGTTAGTTCATTGATTGATTGAGGCTCTAGCCTCTTGTAGACGACATTTCTGCACGGGCACAGAATAGAACCCTACCAGGGGTGCCCAGACAGAAAAGATCCCCAGTTACCTCACCTTACATATGACTGATTGGAAACCACGCAGTATCCACGCAACGGTTTCATTATTACTCACGAAGATATTTGATATGGTTTAGCATGTTGTGTTTGCTATGCACTGCATACTTTTGCCTCATTTCCTTCTACTCCCTTCTACAATTACCACAATAAGTTGTCAACCTCTACGATGTATTATCTCATTGCATGTTTGTCCTGTAATGTGTGAAAAATCTTTAATAAAAATTTATTGAGTTAAATAAACTTTATAAAAAAGTGTTATTCCACATCTGCTGAATGCGGCCATATCACCAATACCTAGGTTTTGGAAACAACCTAAATGCCCTGCCCTGCCCTACCCTACCTCCCTTGGAAGAGGGAGGTTTATGCAACTATGGAGGCTAAAAGATGGGTTCATATCGTTAACCACTTCAATACCAGGCACTTTTGTCCCTTCCTGCCCAAGCCAATTTTTAGCTTTCAGCACTGTCACAATTTGAATGACAATTGCGTGGTCATACAACACTGTACCCAAACAAATTTTTTATCATTTTGTTCCCACAAATAGAGCTTTCTTTTGGCGGTATTTGATCACTGCTGGCATTTTTATTTTTTGCGCAACAAGACCAAAAATTTTGAAAAAAATTATGTTTTTCTTTGTTTCTGTTTTTTGTAAATAAATATGTTTTCTCCTTCACTGATGGGCACTGATAAGATGGCACTGACGGGCATTGATGAGGTGGCACCAATGAGTTGGCACTGATGAGGTGGCACTGATAGGCAGCACTGATTGGGCACTGACAGGCAGCATTGATGGGCACCGATAGGTGGCACTGACGGGAATTTATAGGTGGCACTGATGGGTGGTACGTCTGGCAGGCACTGCCTGACACTGACTGGCAATATGTGTGGGCACTGATTGGCATTGTTTGGGCACTTACTGGCATCCCTGGCGGTCTAGGGTGGCATCCCTGGTGATCCATCTGTTGTGGTGGTCCTGGTGGTGTCCCTGGTGGTCTAGTGTGGGCATCCACGGGGGGGGGGGGGGGGGGCTGCGCAGGAGAGCCTCCTCTACTCGCGTCTGTCAGATGGGAGTGAGGAAAAGCCGATCAATGGCTCTTGATGTTTACATTGTGATCAGCCGTGATTGGACACGGCTGATCACGTGGTAAAGAGCCTCCGTGAGAGGCTCTTAACCGAGATCAGTGTAGCGATGTGTCAGACTGACATGCCACACCACCGGGCGGGAACTGGTTAAGGACCAACAAGATAAATTCAAAGACATATGGTCAGGTTGGATGTATTATTCCTCAGAAATTTCTACAGATTAAAAGCTCTTACCATACATCGCCCAAGCACTGTTGGAACAGACCCACATTCCCCTCACAGATGCACCTATTCCCTGACTTTCCTGATCTGTTTCTTAACCACTGGGCAGTTAAACCCCCTTCCTAACCAGACCAATTTTCAGCTTTCGGTGCTCTCACACTTTGAATGACAATTACTCAGTCATGCAACACTGTACCCAAATTAATTTTGTGACCTTTTTTTCACACAAATACAGCTTTCTTTTGGTGGTATTTAATCACCGCTGGGTTTTTTATTTTTTGCGCTATAAATCAAAAAATACTGAAAATTCTGTCAAAAAAAAAAAAAAAATTCTTTGTTTCTATTAAAAATTATTGGAGAGTATTGGAGTATTACAGTGTTGCACAGTATTGGCAGAGCATTGCACAGTGGTGGCAGTGCATTGCACAGTGGTTGGTGGCAGAGCATTGCACAGTGGTGGCAGAGCATTGCACAGTGGTTGCAGAGCATTGCACAGTGGTTGGTGGCAGAGCATTGCACAGTGGTTGGTGGCAGAGCATTGCACAGTGGTTGGTGGCAGAGCATTGCACAGTGGTTGCAGAGCATTGCACAGTGGTTGGTGGCAGAGCATTGCACAGTGGTTGGTGGCAGAGCATTGCACAGTGGTTGGTGGCAGAGCATTGCACAGTGGTGGCAGAGCATTGCACAGTGGTTGGTGGCAGAGCATTGCACAGTGGTTGGTGGCAGAGCATTACACAGTGGTTGGTGGCAGAGCATTACACAGTGGTTGGTGGCAGAGCATTACACAGTGGTTGGTGGCAGAGCATTGCACAGTGGTTGGTGGCAGAGCATTACACAGTGGTTGGTGGCAGAGCATTGCACAGTGGTTGGTGGCAGAGCATTGCACAGTGGTGGCAGAGCATTGCACAGTGGTGGCAGAGCATTGCACAGTGGTTGCAGAGCATTGTACAGTGGTGGCAAAGTATTGCACAGTGGGCACTACACATCCAGCCCACAGCGCTGGTCCCGTCTCTCCCCCTATCCGCTTCTCTCCTCTCTGTACCAATCGGTACAGAGAGGAGAGGGAGGAACCGGCGTCATGACGTGACGCCGGTTTGTGTACATGTGATCGCTCCGTCATTTGACGGAGCGATCACATGGTAAACGGCTGTTTACCGTGATCCGTGATGCGCCGGGTCCTCGGGACCCGGCGGTCACGGATGTTCCCGAGTGCGCGCCCCAGGGGGCGCGCGGGAGCAAGTTTCTGGGAGGACGTCCGTAGGACGTCCACTCAGAACTTGCCAACCGCGCTGTAGACGTCTTTCGACTATAGCGCGGTCGGCATGTGGTTAATTTCCCCCAAAAGAGGTTGTTTTTGTTCCCTCTTTTCCTCCATTTTCCATGATGAGAGGGTCAACTCGGGATATTGTTTATACAATGTGTAGCATGGGGGGATTGTTCAGCTCAGTGGTAGATGCGTTTTCACGTAGTGAGTCCACATCAGACAGGCGTTTATAGTTAAGGGCCTGGTAGCCCAAGTTTATTAAATGATAAAAACGAAACAAGAGTCCACTCAGGAATCCCACGCAGGGGTTTAAACGTCATTCAGACACAACTGAATATACAAGCCTACCTGGCTACTCTTCAACAGCACTGCTGCTACAGGTACTGGTCCCTCAAACCACCAGCTCTTCTAGCAATCAAACAACAATAAACTTCTGCTCTAACGAGCCTTACTGTGTCCATAGACTGACCAGTCTTTGGTCTTGTAGTAAGTGTCCTTACAAACGCAAATCCTTTATCTCCAACATCAGGGATGAGCAGCCATGCTCCTAGATGTCTCCTCACATGGAGACACACTCTCTCTCCAAGAGCTAGGACCAGCTGCCTTAACCACTTGCCGACCGGCGCACGACGATATACGTCGACAGAATGGCACGTACAGGCAGGAGGGCGTATATATAAGTCCCTCCTTTAGCCTGTCCGTGCCATCGGGAGCGCGCCGGGAGCGGCGCGCTCCCGCGCTGGTCGGGACCCCCGTGAGTCCAATCGCGGTCCCCGCGGACTCGATTGCCGCGGGGACCCCCGCGATCGTCTCACGGGGCGGCTGAACGGGGAGATGCCGAGATAAACAGCATCTCCCCGTTCTGCCTAGCAACTAGTGACGCCGATCTCTGCTCCCTGTGATTGGAGCAGAGATCAGCATTCACTAGCTGACAGCCACGCCCCCCACAGTAAAAAACACACCCCTAGGCATACTTAACTCTTACACTGCCACCTAGTGGTTAACCCCTTCACTGCCAGTGTCATTTATACAGAAATCAATGCATTTAAATGCATTAATTGCTGTAAAAAATGACAATGGTCCCAAAAATGTGTCAAAAATGTCCGATGTGTCCGCCATAATGTCGCAGTCACAAAAAAAATTGCAGATTTTTTTTACCAAAAATATGTAGAAGAATACGTATCGGCCTAAACTGAGGAAAAAAAAAGTTTTTTTATATATTTTTTGGGGATATTTATTATAGCAAAATATAAAAAATAATGCATTTTTTTCAAAATTGTCACTCTATTTTTGTTTATAGCGCAAAAAATAAAAACCGCAGGGGCGATCAAATACCACCAAAAGAAAGCTCTATTTGTGGGAAAAAAAGGACGTCAATTTTGTTTGGGAGCCACGTCGCACGACCGCGCAATTGTCAGTTAAAGCGACGCAGTGCCGAATCGCAAAAAGGGGCCTGGTCCTTTGGCTGCAAATTGGTCCGGTCTGAAAGTGGTTAATCAAGACCTGAAAAGAAAACCTTAAACTGCAGTCCACGGACTTGGAATCCCACTCGAATCTCTATCAGACTCCCAATAAAACCAGCCCCGCAATGGACTTTACCAATACAGGGTAAAGAACTATCCTTCTTTACCCTGAAGTCTTTGCTGGAATTATCTTAGATTGCAAATCTAAGAATCCGTGGAGGAACATATATCCCCATCAATCACTTTTCCTGTAAATTTTAACCTGTTTTACAGGCACCCCGCTGCATATGTTTACATTTCATATGTCTAAGATCCCATTCAAACTATTCGATTTTCTGCAGATGTTTGTCTTCAGATTTACCAAAACCATGTAATAGGAGGTCAAAACTTAAAGCGGTTGTATACCCATACATGTTAAAGAAAAAAAAAAAAAATTAACCCTGTAAGGCAAAGGCATAATGAGCCAGTATGCACGGCAAGTCTACCCCACCGTGTAAAATTCAAAATGCTAACCATAACATACAAAGCCATCCACAACATCGCCCCCATCTACATCACCAACCTCCTCTGCGGATATCGCCCAAATCAAATTCCCGCCGCTTCTCCCAGGACCTCCTGCTTTCTAGCTCTCTTGTTACCTCCTCCCGTGCTCGCCTTCAAGACTTATCCAGAGCCTCTCCCATCGTCTGGAACTCCCTGCCCCAGTCTGTCCGATCAGCCCCTACCCTGTCCTACTTTAAGAGATCCCTGAAAACAAATTTATTCAGGGAAGCCTATCCCACACCCACCTAACAACTGTCCCCGAGCCACCCCCATCAAATCATTCTCTGCAGCTATTACCCTTTGTACCACCACCCCCTCCCTTTAGAATGTAAGCTCTACGAGCCGGGCCCTCCTGTACCTTTTGTACTGAACTGTACTGTAATTGTGTTGTCCCCCCATATACATTGTAAAGCGCTGTGTAAACTGTTGGCGCTATATAAATCGTGTATAATAATAATAATATGCAGCACACCGACCTTCAGCCAGGCATTCACAGCGCGTGCGTCGCTGACATCAGTGGCTGCATGCAAAGTGAATATGTCCTAAACCGTACAAGTTTAGGAGAGTGATTTTACCTACAGGTAAGCCTTATTATATAAAAATAACGGTATACAACCGCTTTAAGAGTTTCAATTTGTATGCAATCAGGCAGGCCCTTGCACTACATGGTTTTGGTAACCCTGAAGACAAAAAATCTGAAGAAAATCGAATAGTGTGTATGGGGTCTCAGGTGGGTGTAAATATGCCTGCAGGTTCCTACCCCGTGAGCTACCTTGGTCCAGGGGTGGACTGACCATTCGGCCACTCGGGCACTTCCCAAGGGCCCCGGGCCACTAGGGGGCCCCATCAGGGTTGCCAGCCTCAGTAAAACCAGGGACAGTATGTAAAAATCTGTGTTTTTTTTACATCTGTTTCTGAAATGTCCCTTACCAACATCCTTTTGGTCTAAAAATCCAGAGATTATAGCTGCCCCACCTCTCCAGTACCTTCTCAGCCAATAGAAACATGTCTGTGTATACTGTGTGTACATGTGTATACTGTGTGATTGTATACTGTGTGTGTATACTGTGTGGCCCCATAATCTCTGATTGCCTGGGGGCCCCATAATCTCCTATTGCCCGGGGGTCCCAAGAGTTGTCAGTCCACCCCTGCCTTGGTCTGTCCACATCTGTCCTGTCACTCCGGTGTTCACGATGGTGCAGGGTCAGTAGGGATTCTGAGGTGACCTTTTATTGAATGCTCCCTGTCTACTCCACCAGCCTGGGCTCTTTGTATTGCATTTGTTATATTCTTTCCCAGCATGTAACTTTAATACTTCATGTTTTTTTTTTGTTTACTCCTATGGGTACTGTTTCTATTCTGTTTACTATCTTACTACTTGCAGCTCTCTGTACTGGCTGTATCTTTTGTAAATCTCCATAAAAACTTTATTATAAAAAAAAAATAAAAAGATAAATAAAACCTTCACAGACATAATTTTGTTTTATTATTTTCATTATAAAAAAAACTAATTAAATTGAAATATAAAAAGTAAAACGCCATCCAAAATGAATAAAGTAAAAATGAGCCTATGCTGCAATATTTGGTTTTAAGATTTCCCAGAGCTTTCCCTGCATCCCTTTTTTATCTGCCATCGGTGCCCTCGGTTTAACGTCCAGCATCATTCAACCCACTTCCTCTGAGCCCAGGTTGTCCTGGATGCACCCCGCATTGTTACAGGACAGTGAAAGGAGAAGCTACAGGGGGATGCGTTTGTTTCTCTGACACTCTGCTTTTTCCTCCTATCAGCATTCTCCTTATTTCTCCTTACGTTTAGGGCCATTGTCCTGCTAAAAAGGTGAACCTCTTTTGCAGACTCTAATAAGTTTTCTTCTAAGATTGCCCTGTATTCGGTTCCATCCATCTTCCCATGAACTCTGACCAGCTTCCCTGTTGAAGAAAAGCATCCCCACAACATGATTCTGCCACCACCATGTTTCACGGTGGGGATGGTGTGTTCAGGGTGATGTGCAGTGTTAGTTTTCCGCCATACATAGCACTTTGCTTTTAGACCAAAAAGTTAAATTTTGGTCTCATCTGACCAGAGCACCTTCTTCCACATGTTTGCTGTGTCCCCCACATGGCTTCTCGCAAACTGAAAACAGGACTTCTCATGGCTTTCTTTCAATAACGGCTTTCTTCTTGCCACTCTTCCATAAAGGTCAGATTTGTGGAGAGCACAACTAACAGTTGTCCTGTGGACAGATTCTCCCACCTGAGCTGTGGATCTCTGCAGCTCCTCCAGAGTTACCATGGGCCTCTTGGCTGCTTCTCTGATGAATGCTCTCCTTGCCCGGCCTGTCAGTTTAGGTGGACGGCCATGTCTTGGTAGGTTTGCAGTTGTGCCATACTCTTTCTATTTTTGAATGATGGAATAAACAGTGCTCTGTGAGATGTTCAAAGCTTTGGATATTTTTTTATAACCTAACCCTGCTTTATACTTCTCCACAACTTTATCCCTGACCTGTCTGGTGTGTTCCTTGGCCTTCATGATGCAGTTTGTTCACTAAGGTTCTCTAACAAACCTCTGAGGGCCTCACAGAACAGCTACATTTATACTGAGATTAAATTACACACAGGTGGACTCTATTTACTAATTAGGTGACTTCTGAAGGCAATTGGTTCCACTAGATTTTAGTTAGGGGTATCAGAGTAAAGGGGGCTGAATACAAATGCACCCCACACTTTTCAGATATTTATTTGTAAAAAGAAAATGGAAAACCATTTATCATTTTACTTCCACTTCACAATTATGAGCCGCTTTGTGTTGGTCTATCGCATAAAATCCCAATAAAATACATTTACGTTTTTGGTTGTAAAATGACAAAATGTAGAAAATTTCAAGGGGAGTGAATACTTTTTCAAAGCACTGTATATGACAGCATCCTACTAAGGATCCAGGTAGCATTAAAGAACACAACAGTCTTGAAGGAAGAATCAAATTGAAATCTATATGTTATTGCAAACTTTGATTGTGATTTTAATGTAATTTTTTTCCCCCTGCAGATCAAAAAATACCATGATACGCCTCGAATGAGACCCATGTACTATCTTCTTTTTGACTATACCACAATCTTAGTCTTTCAAAGGTGATGAAATCCATTTAGGATGCAGGCAGCCTTTAATTGACTACAAAAGATTCCAGTAAATTGCAAACACTTTTTTTTTTTCCTTCTTTTATATTATCAGTAGAATAAAATAGAAAATAAGTCGGGGTCTATAGGATGTCTGTATTAAATATGAATCACAGTCTTTAGAGTTGTAATGCTACTTTTCTGACAATTTTTGAGAATCTCGTTGAAATGGTGATTGAAAATAATTTTCTATTATTCATAAATCACTTAACATTTGCCCTATTCCTAATGGGACTGTTCTGAAAGCATTTTCAAGATTCCTGCTTCATTTTATTTTATGGCTATAAAATATGAATATAAGTGAAATCTATAAAATATAGATGTAGCCGTATTTCTGTACGTATTCCGTTCATCTACCGCTATCAGTATACGAGCCTTATCCTATTCCTTTTATAATGTTCCTGGACTTTTTTTTTAGGTCATATTTTCATTTCGTTTCATATGTTGAAAGACTTTTTTTTTATGTTTATTACCAAGGGGTTTAGAATTTTCACTGAAAAAAAAATCTGATACCAGTAAAGTAGATATTGATGTAGCTGCAGGGAAGACTTAGATAAGGAGTTCTGACTTACAGAAAAGAATATACGTGCACAGATTGTAGTATATTGAAAGCAACCCTGCTTTAGGCATGTGACTACCTAGAATACTTAGGGATATTTTTTTAACACGGAGTGGATATAGCTATCTGCTGTACACAGCAATATTTGGCCACACCGTGGCCTACATTTTGTGGCCCATTCATAAAATGCAGCCCACGATGTGGAGCTCATAGTGGTCTTTGGATTTTGACAGGTACCACGAGCCTTGACAGGGATTCTTTTTTTTTTAATTATATCAAAATATCAACATACAAAATGTTCCCTTAAAAATTCGGGAAATACAAAGTTATTTTATAATTACATTTTAAAACCCGCTGTTGTGAATTTATGAAGAAATATATCTAATATTCGCTGGCAGAGATGGGAGATTCAGTAGGCCTAACAAAAAAAAAATAGAAATGAACTTTTGCTCTTGAAAAGCAGATGAACTGGTTGCCTATTTTACAAGTCTCAAATATATAAAGTTTACAAGCCTGTATTGAACCAGAAAGGAGACAGGAACAATGGTAGCCTTTGTCACCAAACAAAAGGTGTGTACTTATTTTTGTTGATTAGTTTGAGAAGGCCAAATTTATTAGGTGTCATCACTTGGAGGTGGTCCGTGACTGGGAAGAATCCTTTGTGCTGAAGTAAAGACTGTTTGGACAATTTACAACCATCAAGGAAACAGTCAATAAGCCATCACCTTGTCCGACAAAGCCTATTGTGTGAAGTCCTAGGAAATTGTGTACATAGCTAAGCTATCAAAACATGTAGTGGACTGCCCAAAGTTCATCTCAAAACATGATGTTACAAGTCAATTCAAAGTATATGTGATATCTGTAAATCGCAAAAAGAAAACTATCATTTTAGTATCCGATGAATTGATGAAGTCGGTTATAAAGAAAACATAATAAATAAAGGGTGATTATTAATAGAATTGTTTTAGGAACAAATTAGTATTAAGAAAACATATGATCATGATAGGAATATATAAGAATTGAATCATGTTTAGATAAACAAATATTGATTGGATACCCAAATTATACAGGTATCCAGATAGATAAAAATTGTATGTGATGCTGATTGATATATATATATACATATAACTTTCAAAGGGACTAAATTTTTACAAATATACAATGATATGCAGATATATCACCATTTTATGCAAGTGATTAATCAATAACTATGCTAAGCGTATTTGATAGTATGTGGTTAGTAGAATTCCCAAATATTAAAGATATAGATATTTTTCACTAAAGTACAATATACAGTATAAAATAAAATATATTAATGTTACAGAGCAGCCCCAAAACACATGTGGGACACCTGGTGGTTGAAGGTGCAATTACATTAAAAACATTTAGGCCAATAGGAAAGAGACACATACCTTTTGGGCTGAACATATTACAAGTTTTATAATCTTATTGTGTGAGAGGGTATTTAAGAAGCAAGAGAGATAGTGAAAAGAAAAGACAGCTCAGGGGAACCTGAGAGCTCAGGGACCCACCCTGGGGAAGGGACAATGGGAGAAACATCTTCCCGGATAGACTGACAGCCATGCCTGGCAATATACTTTAACCTCCAAGGAGATTCCTGAACCCGGTAGCCATCTTAAATCCAGACTAATAGCCATTTTGGAATGGGTAAATATGCCATGTTGATTTTATCTTGTATGTTCTCTTAATTATTGATGTATTGAATATTCTAATATTGGTAACCATTCTCCAGAATCAATAACCGCCTTTTAGATTTTTTTTCTCTAATATTCCATTTTTTATTATATATTACTTTTTGCATAGTTACCGAATTTTATTGACAAACAAATGTCTAAATTATTTTTGCATTGTTCAACGTTACTTACCTGCAGCATAGTAACGGCTGGGTGTGTGTAAAATACAGACATTCTGTTAAATTGTCAAGTATAAGGTTATTGATTCTACTGAAGAAGTTATCATGGTGATATTGTGTCCAAGGTACTATTACGCCCATTTTGAGGGTATTTCCATTAATTGTCAAATGTTCAAATAATGCAATCTGTATTTTAATTTCATGTAAATATTTGTTTTCTGTCAACCAATAAATTTGACTATTAAGTATGATCACTCGTCTCCGTGAACAAAGTTTTGCATATATAGACTGTGTCGTATAGATTGATCATGTATCTTAAAAATATCTTCGTTAAAAATTACTTAATAAAAATGTGCGGGAAACTTTCCTTAAAAAAGCACAACATATTAAATGGAGGCACTGCGTGAGATAACGTCGATATTTTGTACAGGATCAGTCATAGTTATGGTGGTGACAGAAATAATATTTTGCATGAAATTATTAATTATTAATTTAAAAAAATATATATTATTGCCAAGAAAAATGTCTAGTCAAAGTGAATTTTTATATTGATAGGGATTATCAAGAGTCAGCCCTTAGTGGTAATATGAGTTCTCAAAATTGATACAAGTACAGGAAATGTTTGATATAATGTCAAAAATTAACATGGCAGGTCATGACGAAAAAAGTTTGTCTAACGAGACTGATCCAGAAGCACGCATTGAAGGCCTTATAAACCACGCCCGTCAGTTAATAAAAGACGTGTGGAACGTGGAAGGTCAAAGCGATGAACTCACAGACAGCTCATCTGAGACAAAGGAAATAGATAGGCCTGATCCCATGCATTTTGAATTATGCGCTACCCTGATGTATCTTTATATTGAAATTAAACGTCAATATACCCAACAGGAGAGTGATATCGTAGAATCCCAGTCCCATTTAATAGAAGGGGAATGTAAGCTCACTGAAAAGCTAAGGGAGATTAATGACAAGGCAGAATATCATGATGAGTCTATAGTGACAATGATGAAATATGAAATAAAACAGATGCAAAATAATGCAATAACAATGCTGGAAGAATGTCACCAATTAGGTAAAGAGTGTAAGCAATTAAAAGAGAAGGAGAGTTTTCTGCAGGAAAACGAGTCTCCTGACGAAAGTTGCAGAGTAATAGGCAGTGGAAATCTAAAAAGTTGCCGAGTAATAGGCAGTGGAAATTTAGAAAGTTGCTGAGTAATAGGCAGTGGAAATTTAAAAGAAGAAACAAATCAGCTTAGGTCAGGACAGGAATCCCTAATTAAGCAACAAGAAGAATTAAAAGAACAAGGTAAGTTTATGCCCCAGAATAATGCTCAGATGCTTAACCCTGAAAGTATAGAATCTGATAATACTCCAAAATTTGACTCTCAACCTAAAGTTTGGGAGTTACATAATGAAGAGGAATTAGAAAAAGAAACCATGTTCTACCCCAAGCCAACTGTAGAGCAAAGGGGGGTAAAAATTGAACCACCACATGAAAATAGGTCTAATCAGTTTTCTTTGGGATCAGAGAAAACTACAGGCACCCCCTAAACAGGACGCCTCAGAAATAATAACATTTTTAAAAGATGCTGTCCCAGTGTTTAAGGAAGAGGGATCCGTGTGCATTATTGACCACATTGAGGCCTATAAAAATGCTTTATCAGCTTTAGGCCTAAATGATGACCAATCTAGGATTAATTTCTTACCGTGGGTATTTGAAACCAAACACCATCCATTCTGCGAAGATTTAAAAAGTTTGTTGGGTACTGCCTGGCAAGAAATTAAAAACGGCTGTCATCTAGGATTTGTCCCGCACAAAAATGTTAACGCGGCTAGCGCGGATATACACAATATCACATGTACCAATAATCAAAGCCCCACCGAATTTATGGATGTGCTCAAAAGTGTTGTCCACTTAGCAGAAAAGGAGCCAGGTTATGATAAAACTGGGTTCAAACCCATGTTCTTCGAATCCCCACCTACCCACATAAAAGTGAATTTAGCAAAAGATTACAAAGGGGGGTGTTCACTGGAGTCTTTGGTAAAAGAGAGTAACAATTTGTACTCTATCCAACAGACTGGTGAAAACAATGGAAGGCCTGAAGGCCCTATGATGAAATTTGTGGATGAATTTTATGTATCTCCTCAATCATTACAGTCCAAAACCAAGAAAATGAGATACGCTGATATAGTCAGAGGAGAGATGCCACTGTGTTTCCCCAGCGGGAGACCAATGTCCCCACCCATCAGAAGGGGGGAGCAGAGACCACCCTTTAGAGGGGGAGTTCAAAGACCACCTCAGGAGTCTCATCCAAAGGATCCAGACCCGAGGTTTAGGAGAAACTATAGGGTATATCTCCAACGGGTCAGATTTAAACCTAAGGGTAGACACCCTCACCTTTACCGGTGTAATTGGCTTCGGGGGCCTACACGGGTAAATAAGGAGAAACTACAGGGAAGAACACCTCAAAATCCCCAGAACAATAGGGAACAACTAAGGCCCAGACAACTATCCCAGAATCAAGACAATGTTTCTGATGGTGATATGTCTGATCAAACTGAGCCAGTAGTCCCCAGAAAGTACAGAAACCGGGTCCCACAACCCAATTCTGATCAGCCTGTAAGCAATATGGAAACCAAAATAGACAAAATTACGGATATGTTACATGGTTTCATTGCCAAAATGAACATGAATAGCAATTCTTCAAGGGGCAAATCCTGTGGCCAACCAAGGGCCACAGAGCCTTTTTAGCGCCTATGTTAAAATAAATCAGAGGAATGCACTGAATAAAGATATAGGGAGCAGAGGTTCTAACGCCATGTTTCTCCCCAGGTCACAGTGATGAGGATCCTGAAATCCCTTCCGGGGGATTGTGGTTGTTAGATATTAATTATTCTCCTATTTTTCAGTCTTCACTTCATTCCTCTGACATAAACAGGTCGCTCCAAACAGCCTAATTTCAAGAAGTCGACAAAGACGGTAATTCCAGAGGAAGACCGAATCCTAAAGACATTAATATCAGGAGGCCTAAATGGTTTGATATTTTGGTAAAAGATGAGGAGTCACCCGCATAAGGTAGTTTGATTGCCTCAAATGAGTTATATTGATACCCCAAAGGGGGGAGAATTTATTTGTTTGCTTCCTCACAAGTAGAAGGTTGACTATGATGTCAAATATCTTATTACTGACAGTGAGTTGTCACTTACATGTCAAACTGAAATGCTTTTATTGTTACCCCAGAACCGCTACAATTAAAAAAAAAAAAAAAATGGTTCTGAAGAACATAAGTCAGTCATAAATGTCTGGTATCCACAGCTATTAATAAATGTCCTCATGATAATAAGCCCTGGAGCTTGGTCTCCCATAGCAAATGTGTCATACATTGTCTTTATATCCAAGGTATTTAGTTAAAGGACTGATAACACAATGGGAAAGAGGGGGGCTCTGAGGAAGCCCAGGATACCTGCTTGACATGGATATCTCAAACATAAATCATATAAAAAGAAAAAGGACATATATGTTTTTCTCATGGAATCTATTTTCCTTTACAGAACCAATATGTCCATGAGCTGGTCAACAGAACCGAGAGTCCAACATGTGTGAAACATCCAGAGAAGGAACCGTATGTGGAATCCAGGGACATCATTGATGGCCAGTCTACAGGGACACAACCCACCAGGACAGCCAAGTACCAAAAGGTGCCCGGAGTGATCCATTTCCCGCCAAAGAACGGATGACGGCCCTGAGATGCACACATCAATCACAAACCCATTTTTTTTCCCAAAGAATTACACCCATCTGCAGGTGTCTATACCTTTTAAATATATCCACAATCCGGATCCATTTTCACAACTCGACTTACAAGGCCCAAACGAAGCCATATTTCTTCAACAAGTTGCATTGGGAAAGTCTGTCAGATGACTTCCGGCAACCGACAACTTTCCAAGGGGGGCTTTGTTGTGAATTTATGAAGAAATATATCTAATATTCACTGGCAGAGATGGGAGATTCAGTAGGCCTAACAAAAAAAAATAGAAATGAACTTTTGCTCTTGAAAAGCAGATGAACTGGTTGCCTATTTTACAAGTCTCAAATATATAAAGTTTACAAGCCTGTATTGAACCAGAAAGGAGACAGGAACAATGGTAGCCTTTGTCACCAAACAAAAGGTGTGTACTTATTTTTGTTGATTAGTTTGAGAAGGCCAAATTTATTAGGTGTCATCACTTGGAGGTGGTCCGTGACTGGGAAGAATCCTTTGTGCTGAAGTAAAGACTGTTTGGACAATTTACAACCATCAAGGAAACAGTCAATAAGCCATCACCTTGTCCGACAAAGCCTATTGTGTGAAGTCCTAGGAAATTGTGTACATAGCTAAGCTATCAAAACATGTAGTGGACTGCCCAAAGTTCATCTCAAAACATGATGTTACAAGTCAATTCAAAGTATATGTGATATCTGTAAATCGCAAAAAGAAAACTATCATTTTAGTATCCGATGAATTGATGAAGTCGGTTATAAAGAAAACATAATAAATAAAGGGTGATTATTAATAGAATTGTTTTAGGAACAAATTAGTATTAAGAAAATATATGATCATTATAGGAATATATAAGAATTGAATCATGTTTAGATAAACAAATATTGATTGGATACCCAAATTATACAGGTATCCAGATAGATAAAAATTGTATGTGATGCTGATTGATATATATATATACATATAACTTTCAAAGGGACTAAATTTTTACATATATACAATGATATGCAGATATATCACCATTTTATGCAAGTGATTAATCAATAACTATGCTAAGCGTATTTGATAGTATGTGGTTAGTAGAATTCCCAAATATTAAAGATATAGATATTTTTCACTAAAGTACAATATACAGTATAAAATAAAATATATTAATGTTACAGAGCAGCCCCAAAACACATGTGGGACACCTGGTGGTTGAAGGTGCAATTACATTAAAAACATTTAGGCCAATAGGAAAGAGACACATACCTTTTGGGCTGAACATATTACAAGTTTTATAATCTTATTGTGTGAGAGGGTATTTAAGAAGCAAGAGAGATAGTGAAAAGAAAAGACAGCTCAGGGGAACCTGAGAGCTCAGGGACCCACCCTGGGGAAGGGACAATGGGAGAAACATCTTCCCGGATAGACTGACAGCCATGCCTGGCAATATACTTTAACCTCCAAGGAGATTCCTGAACCCGGTAGCCATCTTAAATCCAGACTAATAGCCATTTTGGAATGGGTAAATATGCCATGTTGATTTTATCTTGTATGTTCTCTTAATTATTGATGTATTGAATATTCTAGTATTGAGAATCATTCTCCAGAATCAATAACCACCTTTTTATAGATTTTTCTCTAATATTCAATTTTTATTATATATTATTTTTTGCATAGTTACCAAATTTTATTGACAAACAAATGTCTAAATTATTTTCGCATTGTTCAACGTTACTTACCTGCAGTATAGTAACGGATGGGTGTGTGAAATACAGACATTCTGTTAAATTGTCAAATATAAGGTTATTGATTCTACTGAAGAAGTTATCATGGTGATATTGTGTCCAAGGTACTATTACGCCCATTTTGAGGGTATTTCCATTAATTGTCAAATGTTCAAGTAATGCAATCTGTATTTTAATTTCATGTAAATATTTGTTTTCTGTCAACCAATAAATGTGACTATTAAGTATGATCACTCGTCTCCGTGAACAAGTTTTGCATATATAGACTGTGTCGTATAGATTGATGTTGTATCTTAAAAATATCTTTGTTAAAAATTACTTAATAAAAATGTGCGGGAAACTTTCCTTAAAAAAGCACAACACCGCCAACCTCTGCCCTCCACCTCTTTATCCACATACCTTCCTATAAGCACCCCATCCCTCCCCTTTTATTTTCATAGGTCAGAAGATAGATAGCCTCAGTAAGATAGTATTTACTAGCATATCTTCTCTTCTTCTGTTCATCTCAATATTATATGTGGCCAATAGATGGGAGGAAATACAGATACACCCCCATCTCTTGATACCGGGTGGTGGTGTTGGTGAGTAGTACCTTTAAGTTACATATCCTCTACTACAGCCTGGAGTCTTTATATTGAATACAGGAGGAAATTATAACCCTCATATTGTTTATACATATATACCGTATATACTCGAGTATAAGCCGAGATTTTCAGCCCTTTTTTTAGGGCTGAAAGTCCCCTTCTCGGCTTATACTCGAGTCAGTGCGGTCTGCCTACATGAACAGCTTGTCATGCAGACAGACGGCACTGTTCAAAAGCCGCGCCGCCTCCTCCCGCCCGTCCGTGATAGGCGGACACTAATTTTCCCAGCAGTACAGTGTTCCGCCTATCACGGATGTTCTGTCATTCTCATCTCATGGACGAGGATGAGAGAATGTCCGTGATAGGCGGAACACTGCACATGACTGCTGGGAAAACCGAGTGTTCCTCCTATCACGGACAAGGAGGAGGAGGAGGCGCGGCTTTCAAACCTGTAATGGAGCCTGGCGCCTCAGCGTGTACGCTGATCGCCAGGACAACCAGACAGCGGCCCCCGAGGGACACCGGACACCGGACAGCGGCCCCCGAGGGACACCGGACAGCGGGACACCGGACAGCGGCCCCCGAGGGACACGGGACAGCGGGACACCGGATCGATCGGCACAGGTAGGCTGCACTGGGGACACGGGGGGTTGTATAGGACACAGGGGACATGCAGATGGGCATTTGCTGACACTCTTTTCCACTTACAGTAGCTGCTCCATTTCCCCCCCTCGGCTAATACACGGGTCAATAACTTTTCCCAGTTTTTTTGTGGTAAATCAGGGGCCTCGGCTTATATGCGGGACGGCCTATACTCGAGTATATACGGTATTCAAGAAAAGTTTTCACCATTTAAACTTGGAAGGTGTTAATATTACCACATAGAGATAGAACGTTGATTTTTATATATATAATGGCATTGACCTCATCCTATAGGTATACCTGATATGGTAATTTACATACTTTAAGATTTACAGTAAAGGTTAAGTTTTAGTTAAGTGGCCTTTTGGTGCGTAGGGAAGCGCACCCTCGTCTAGTTCTAGTCTAATTTTGCCACAGTAAGACACACGGTCGGAAATTCCGACCACAAAATCCGTCAGATTTTTTCCGACGGATTTTGTCCGACACTGGTCTTGCACACACATGGTCGGACAAAGTTGTCGTAAAATCAGATCATTCTGAACGTGGTGACGTTCGTTGCGTACGACTGAACTACGTAGAGGCTAGTAGCCAATAGCTTTGGTCTCGTAATTTGATCTGAGCATGCGTGGCACTTTGTCCGTTGGAATTCTCTACACATGATCAGAAAAAGTCTGATCGGATTTTGTTGTCGGAAAATTTAAGAGCTGGATCTCAAATTTTTTCAGTCGGAAATTCCGACGGAAAAAGTCAGATGGAGCCCACACACGGGCGGATTTTCTGACAACATGGTCCAAACAGACATTTTCCGCCAGAATTTCCGACCGTGTGTACGGGGGCTAAGTGTTATCAATATCACAGGCTTTTGTATATATGTATGAGTAGGGATAAGCAAAATTGTGGGATGTAACTTCCCCAAAATGTCAAAGAAACTTTGAGCTAGAATTTTTGAGACATTTTCCATTTAGACGGCTGGTGGTATATATATTTTTTTTTGGGGGGGGAACAAGCAATGCACCCACAGCCCCCTCCAATCAGTCACCACAAGCCCACCCTTTTCTGAAACCAATTAGAGCCTCAGACTCTAGTCATGTGCTTCTAAAAAAAAAAAAAACATTGGAATCCATGTGTCCGGCACCCTGCATGTAGATTAGGGGCCGGGCACATGGATTAGGGGGGCAGCACCCCTGTGCACCAGATGGATGGGCCATCACTGCCATAGATTATGTGATTTTCTTTGCTACCATCACCGGCGAAAGGAAGGAAAAGTGCTTGATTCCAACATCAACACAGTCATTGTTGGTAGGGAAATCTCTCCCGCAGCGATATGGGACGGCATGACAAGGTGATAAGGGAACAACATGGGGTTAACAAAATAGAGAAAAGGTGGGGGATTGATGATTGGAGGAGACATGGGAATAGGTGGGGTTTAGTTTATTTAAAAAGCGGGGGGGGGGGGGTAACCTGGGCAACACTGCAGGGGATCTGGTCATAGGAACAGTTTCCCACCCTCCCTGTGTTTTATGTTTTAATTCTTCTTCACTTCAGGTGAAAATAGACATGTCATGGCAGCAAGGAGATGGCGGTGGTGGTCTTTGATGGTAGCAAGTAACCTATGAGATGGAAGTGTGGGGGACCCATTGGTGGGATGGGCCCACAGTGTATTCAGGTAACACGGGTTAACTGGATGATGGTAATGGTGGCACTACGGGCATTGGTTTGTCTCTGAGCTGGTGTGACACGGCTGGAGGCCTAATACACAAAAGCCCGCAGTGTGGAAGTGGAACAGAGTTATGTTGGGAAGTGCATCAAAGACCACTGAGAGAGCAACTGATATTCTGGAGTTTTCTGTTATGGTTAAAATGTTTATATATTTTTGAATATTTGTGAATAAAAAGGCTGCTATGGCCAGTTATACTCCAGTTCAAGTGTGGTCTTGTTAATAAGTAGGTTATGATAAGTGGGGCGGGTTTTTGGAGTATGATAATGGTGGCAGTCTTATTAAGGTTGGACATCTTATCTACACTGGTCATGTCTTCCCTGCTGGCAGAACACAAACATCACAGTAAGCAGCTATAGAAATCGCATTTAAAGAATCCCACAGGTACCCAAGTTGACCAATGGATCAACTTGGGTACAACTAGGCTGCTTATAGGTAGATCGAATCTCGGCTGGTCCCTGCTGAATCGGCTGAGATTCAACCCATCTATGGCTGCCTTAAATCAAAGGAGAAGAAGAAAGAATACAAATGAAATAAACTAGATCTGCTCATAAGGGATAACTGCGCATGCCTTATTAAAATATTCAGACATCACCACTCTGGTCTAGACATGTGCATTCGTTTTAGTCCGAATGCATTTTCGTCCGAATTTCGGGTATTTTCGTTATCGTTTTAACAAACGATAACGAATGTGCAGAATCCGAAAACCGCAAGATCCGACATAAACAAATGCTTTATTTTCGTTTTCGAAACAGTTCGATATAGATAGGAGATTCGACATGACGCTGACAATAGTGATCTGTGTCCATCGTACCTGTGGTCGAATGTGCCTAACCTTAGCTCTATTAGTTCAAGATAGTTCTACATAGAGAGAAAAGATTCGACATAGAGAGAAAAGATTCGACATAGAGAGAAAAGATTCAACACAGAGAGAAAAGATTCGACATAATAGAGACATTAGCAAAAAAGGTTGAATGTGCCTAACCTAACTCTATTAGTCCAAGATTATTCCACATAGAGAGAAATGATTTGACATAAAGATTCGACGTAGCAGTCGGCGCGAGTGGACATTTATGGTCAAATGCTCCGCCCATAGGCTATAGAAGAATTCTAATGTTGGCTGACTAGTAATAATATTTAATAAATATAATTATTACTAGTGTCATACAACATTAGAATTCTACTATAGCTTGTAGGCGGAACATTCGTCCGGAAATGTACGATTGCGGCGTCGTACAGTTTAGCTGCTCCGTCGAAGCTTCTTAGAACATTCGACAGACACCATAAGCCTTTAATGACAGATTCGACCTTAAAGTGGAAGTAAACCCCCCTATCGTTTTCAGCCAAGGAAGCTGCCATCTTTGCCTCTGTTTAATCTTCAACTGCCACAGTGCTGCACATGTTATCCATTATGACACCAGCCATTGGATGGTTTGACTGTTTGGTTGAGAGCACATCCAATGTGCAGTTAGCATTTCCGGCATGCCTTTTTTTTTAAACTGTTAAATCGATGGGTTTACTTCCGCTTTAATTATTTTGGATTTTCGGACGAATGCGTTTTTCAATGAAACAAAATAAATAAAGACGAATTTCGGGAGTAACTAAATAAATACATTTTTCGGACCAAAACGAAATTCCAAAACGAAATATTTCAGTGTGCACATGTCTAGTCTGGTCACATAACTGAGAGATGACATGCATGGAGCATGAAGACTTCCTGGCAGAGCATAGTTATTCAATAAAGACTCCGATTTGTCTAGACTGCACACAAAATTTAGGAATCCAGACTTGGCACAATTCATAGATTGTATGTATTGTGATTTTAAAAAAATCTGCAATTCTTGCCGAGGCATCTATTTTTTTAAGCCTCTTCACTCATCGTTATTCAAGAACCGCCATACTGTCTTGGTAAGCTATTAAAACGCAAGGCAGGTGAGTTGAGGGTTTTATAACCAATTCCCACTTTGATGTGATTATTTTGTATTGAAAGTATATGCCTGGGTTGTTCCTTGTGGTATCATTAGCTACTGTTGTGTTAACTGATTAGAACATAGCCCTGAATAATTAAACGGTTAGTTATCTGTATAACAAGAGTAAAGTCTAGCTATAGAACGAATCCCTTTGGATCTGGAAAACACTTTCCACAGTCCAGGTTGCATACTGATACCAGGAGTGGGGATGGGAATATTTCAAGCCTGCCCGTGCAGAAACGAATGGAGTACAGCAGAACTAAACTCTTTGTCAACATAAACTATTTTAATCCTTATGCTGCTAGCATTAGTAAGTAAATAGGAAAGTATATTCTACTTACTTATTTTTAACTTTTCTTTTCTTTTTTTTAATTTCTTCAGTTTCTTCCCAGCCTATGCCAAAATGATGCCATATCTCTCAGGAGTCTTCATGGGCATTTTTTTTTCTTTCATCTGAAGGAGGGGAATTTCTCAGTGAAAGGGGTTGTAAAGGTAAACGTTTTTTCACCTTAATGCATTCTATGCATTATGGTGAAAAAACATCTGACAATGCCGGCCCCCTCAGCCCCTCATTTTACTTACCTGACCCCCCGAAAGTCCCACGCTCGCCCCCAACATCCTCTTCGCCGCTCATCCCTGGCCGTTGATTGGCTAGAGTGGATGGATTGAAAGCAGCGCAGCCATGGGCATCCGCAGAACTTTTTTCAGGGGGGGGGGGCATAATTTTAAGATCACCCATGCTCTGATCCTTTTCGACAATGTTATTATCACATTATCACGGTCATAGACTGCAGACGTAGTACAGGTGATGGTCAGAGACTGCAGACATGGCCCAAGAGACTGTCAGAGACTGGGGACATGGCCCAAGAGACTGTCAGAGACTGCGGACATGGCACAAGAGACTGTAAGAGATGGCATGCATGGCCCAAGAGACTGTCAGTGACTGCATACATGGCCCAAGAGACTGTCAGAAACTGCATACATGGCTCAAGAGACTGTGGACGTGACACAAGAGACTGTCAGAAACTGCATACATGTGGGGGGTGACAGAGAGAGAGACAGGGGGGTGACAGAAAGAGACAGAGGGGGTGACAGAGAGAGACAGGGGGTGACAGAGAGGAGTGTGACAGAGAGTGACAGAGGGGGTGACAGAGAGAGAGGGGGGTGAAAAAGACAGAGGGGTGAGAGAGAGAGAGAGAGGGGGGTGACAGAGAGGGGTGATGGGGTCATCACTCCTGATCCGATCCCTGATTCCAGGGGGGGCACTTGCCCCCCCCCCCCCCTTACCCCTACCTGCGGACGCCCATGAGCGCAGCCATTGGCTTGCGCTGCTCTCAATCACATCCAGGGGGGGGAGTGATACAGTGAGCAGCTACGGCCGCCAGCTGTATCACCGGAGCGCACCCGCAAGCACTCCACACCATGCGAGGGAGCTCGTTTGAAGTTGTGGAGTCCTTGCGGGAGGGAGCCGAGACAGCCGCCGAGGGATCCCAGAAGAGCAGGCTCGGGGCCACTCTGTGCAAAATGAGCTGCACAGTGGAGGTAAGTATAACATGTTTGTTATTTTAAAAAAAAAATTGCCTTTAGTGATCCTTTAACCTCCCTGGCGGTATGATTATGTCTGGAATTTTGTATCAAAAGCGGTACAATTATTTGCATGGAAATTTGTCGTTTTTATATTGTAGGCATGCAATTCTTATGAATAACTCACTTAAATCTGTCCAAACCAGAGTCTAGTAGACATCCCGGGTATGATAAAATTTGAAACACAAAATCATAAATTATAATAAAATAAAAATATATATAAAAAATTATTCAATAATGTAATCAAATCAAAAACACTAAAATTTGCTCAGTTGCAGAATTGTCGCTGTCATTAGATTTAGTGTTTGATGATGAATTGTGATTCTAATTTATTATCGCTGTTTTCTAGCTGGTCTAAAACCACTTTTGACATAAAGGGACACTTTTTGGTTGCTATGGACAATCTCCAGTTTCCAGACAGAAAAAAATGTATTTATTATATAAAATGACATGCAGGGCACTGGGCAGACCACTAGGGACAAAGGGGATGTGTATTTTTTTTTATACAGTACTGTAATCTGTAAGATTACAGTACTGTATGTGTATTGTGTGTTTTAACTTTTTTGAATTCGTAACGTCGCAGGGAACGGAGATCAGCGGCACTCGGCACTGTGTGAATCGAGCGGAGGAGCTCGCACACACAGCGGGGAGACATCGCAGGATCCAGGGGACAAGGTAAGTAACTTCCCCCTGTATCCTGCACTGCAAGCCTGGCTTAGGGTTACTGCTTTTGGTACTGAAGTTCCCGCCCCGAGCCAGACTCGGGAATACCGCCAGGGGGGTTAAGCACACCCTCTTGCCTGCATGCCAGAGCCAAGAGTAGATGGATTCAAGGAAGTAAATGCTACATCTGCCCTAACTTAAGATGGCCGTGGCTAGAAATGCTGGGGAGGGGGGGGGGGGGGTTCAAAGTGATTCCTCAACAAAATAAATCATTAAAAAATGGATGGATTTGGCAGTTTGCTGTGAGTATTAAAAATGTATTAAACAGCATTTTCAGTTTTGGTGGCAAAATACAATTAACCACTTCCCACCCGCCATATGCAGAATGAAGGCCGTGAGGTGGTTCCGTTATTCTGACTGGGCATCATATGACGTCCAGCAAGATAAGCCGCTCTGCAATCCGACACACCGCATCTCTGATCTAGGTAAAGAGCCTCTGATGTAGGTTCTTTACCACGTCCTCAGCTGTGTCCAACTACAGCTGGTCAAATGATACCAGGAAGTGCCGTTAATCGGCTTTCCTCTATTCGCGCTGACAAGTTGCGGGTAGATTAGAGCCGATCAGCATCTCTCCTGACAGGGGTGTCTGCGCTGATAATCAATGCATTGATTAGCAGTGCAGACCCATCAGCAATGCCCACCAGTGCCCGCCAGTGATGCCCATTAGTGCCCCACCAGTGATGCCCATCAGTGCCCATAAAGGATGCCAATCAATTCCCTTTAGTAATGCCTGTCAGTGCCTCCTCATCAGTGCTGCCTATCAGTGTCATCTATCAGTGCTGACCATCGGTGCTCATCCTTGCCCATTAGTGCCCATCATTGCTGCCCATCAGTGCCCAGCATTGCCATTCATCATTGCCACCTATCAGTGCCCATTAGTGCTGAATATTAGTGCTTCCTCATCAGTGCCACCTCATCTGTGCCGTCTCATCAGTGCTGCCTCATCAGTGCCCCTCAGTGCTGCCTCATAAGTGCCCCTCAGTGAAGGAGAAAACTTACTTATTTACAAAATGTTATTACAGAAACAAAGAAAAAGGTTTTATTTTTTTCCAAATTTTCGGTCTTTTTTTATTTGTAGCGCAAAAAATGAACAAGCCATTGGTAATCAAATGCCACTAAAAGAAAGCTCTATTTGTGGGGAAAAAAGATGAAAATTTCATATGGGTGCAGTGTCGCATGACCGCTCAATTGTCATTCAAAGTGTGACAGTGCTGAAACCTGAAAATTGGCAGGAAGGGGGTAAAAGTGCCATGTATTGAAGTGGTTGAAGTGGTTCTAAAGGCTAGACATTTTTACCTGAATGCATTCCCTGTACAAAATGCCACCTCACCCCCAAATCCCCCCCCCCCGTGTCTGATCTTGATCCAGCGCTGTGCCCCACTGCTGGGGCTCTCTCCTCTCTCTGCATACAGAAGCAGCAGCAAGAACCATTGGCTGCTGTCAATCAAATCCTGTGAGAAAAGAGCGGGGGTAGGACTGAGCCACACTGTGTGTGTCATTAGATGCACACAGCCCAGCTCAGGAGCTAGCCTGCAGGTGCACCCCCAAAAGAGCGCCCCCGTAGGAAGAGGCTTCCTATTGTGGTGCACTGAGAAGAAGATGAGCCCAAAGCTCTGGTGAAGAACCCAAGAAAAGCAGATTCAATACAATTGCAAAGAGCAGAAAAGTATAACGTGTATTATTTTAATAAAAAAAAAAACACAATCACTTTAAGCAAACCTACTGCAAAAAAAATCAAAACAATCATAGCAAACATACAGCAAATTAAAGCTGAACTCCATGGGCAAAGACTTATATTTGAATATATATAAGGATCTGACTTCCATCGGGTATTGGTGGTAGCTGGCTGGCCTCTCTTGGCCGGATCCTCTGCATGATATTACACTGTGACTGTCTGGGAAAGCATCTTGAAGTCTCAATTCGGGTAAGCACACACACTTAAGCAACCACCATTCATGATTTTCAAATTACGGTATTAATGATATGTTTTATGTAATCTAGATGAAACTATAGACGTATGCGGTGCCTTTGAAGAAGCAGAAATCTGCGAAACATGTCGCCCCCTCCCCCCCCTGCATATCCAAACATCTTATTGTTGTTTCTTGTATCACGTATCACTTTTTGTCTAATTACAATGACTATGTGAGTTTTATGCTATTATGCGATACATTTTATATTTCTCTTAAATCTTATCATTGTGTGTTTACCTTGATAACAGATGTTGATGTCTCCATTAAAAATCCCACCACTTTAGAGGAAGCTTTGTCTCCTCATTCTTTCTTCTTTTATATTTGATGTATAAAATATTTGTTGTTGGTTGGTGTGGACTCAAGGAGGTGGGTCTCAGGCCAGGAGAACCTGAGTACGACACTGAGGAGTTTCTCCCTAACAGGTGTGTGTATACCCTTTTCCAGGAAGATTAAAAATAAACACATTTTTATAATATATAACCTTTAATACCTGCAAAAAATAATTAAAAAGTAATATACCGTATATACTCGAGCATAAGCCGAGTTTTTCAGCACATTTTTTAGGCTGAAACCTCCCCCTCGGCCCACTGCATGGGAAAACTTTTTTTTCCTGGAGTTGGACTTTAAACATTTAACCAAAACCTATTACCATATATACTTGAGTATAGGCCGACCTGAATATAAGCAGAGGCACCTAATTTTACCACAAAAAAAACTGGGAAAATGTATTGACTCGAGTATAAGCCTAGGGTGGGAAATGCAGCAGCTACTGGGTAAACAATGCCCATCTGCATCTTTACTGTGCCCATTTGCAGCCTCACTGTGCCCATTTGCAGCCTCACTGTGCCCATGTGCAGCCTCACTGTGCCCATCTGCAGCCTCACTGTGCCCATCTGTATCATCAGTGCCCATCTGCAGCCTCACTGTGCCCATCTGCAGCCTCACTGTGCGGCCTCATTGTGTCCATCTGCAACCTCATTGTGTCCATCTGCAGCCTCCCTGTGCCCATCTACAGCCTCACTGTGCCCATCTGCAGCCTCACTGTGCAGCCTCATTGTGCCCATCTGCAGCCTCACTGTGCCCAACTGTAGATGTACCTTTGATAACTAAAACAGCAGGTCTCTCCCGCTGTGTCATGCAGTCTGTTCGGTGGCCGTCCATTGTAACAAAGCCCCACCTCCTCCTCGTCTGTGATAGAGGAACACTGATACAATGCTGGGAAATTGTATCAGTGTTTCGTCAATCATGGACGAGGAGGAGGCGGGCTTTGTTACAATGGACTTCCGATGAACAGACTGCATGACACAGCGGGAGAGACCCGCTGTTTTAGTTATCAAAGGTATGGCTGTAGATGGGCACAGTGAGGCTGCAGATGGGCACAGTGAGGCTGCAGATGGGCACAATGAGGCTGCAGATGGGCACAGTGAGGCTGCAAATGGGCACAGTGAGGCTGCAGATGGGCACAGTGAGGCTGCAGGTAGGCACTGATGATACAGATGGGCACAGTGAGGCTGCAGATGGGCACTGATGATACAGATGGGCACAGTGACGCTGCAAATGGGCACAGTGAGGGTGCAAATGGGCTCAGTGAGGCTGCAGATTGGCATTGTTTACCCAGTAGCTGCTGCATTTCCCACCCTAGGCTCATACTTGAGTCAATATGTTTTCCCAGTTATTTGTGGTAAAATTAGGTGCCCCGAGTTATATTCGGGTCGGCCTATACTTGAGTATATACGGTAATCGGTTTTGGTTAAATGTTTAAAGTCCAACTCCAGGGAAAAAAGTTTTCCCATGCAGTGGGCTGCACGGGTCAACTGCTCATTTTTGTCTAGGGGATTAGAGTGGAGAAGGGAGATATACTTACCTAATCTTCCCATCCACCCCGTACATGATTGGACCTTGTGGTTCCTGCCTCCCCCCGTGTCCTAGCGGTCTTGTGCATTGGGCTGTTCCTGGCATCATCAAGCCCATATACCTGCTCTGAATGTGAGCTTGTCAGGAACGGTCCACCGCTAAATCGTGAGGTGAGTGCTGCATGCCGGTGGAACAGAGGATCGGGTGAGCATACAGCTTTCTCCTCTCTGTTGGCCAGAGTTGGGCTTTAAAAATTAAGATGTCAATAAGATGAAAATACATTTACGTTTTCAGTTGTAACATGAGAAAATTTGGAACATTGCAGGGGGTATGTTGTGGAAATTCCTTTAAATGTATGTTGTCAGATGTCCCGCAGTGCCAGTTTTGCTGTAATGCGCTCATGTGAGCGTATTCACACATACAGACATTGGCGGAAGACCTTCCAGTGGACACTGCAGATCTGTTTGCTTTTCAGGGATGTTCGTTTATGCCTCACCAAGAGACTGGCCACTTCTTGGCGACTGCATTAATGACTCCGAGCAAACATGTCTGTGTACATGGGAACTATAGCATCACTATATAAATATTATGGCCCACTGAGCCATGGTTTTGTATGGTTCGCGTTATTGAAAGCAGTTAGACGGTTTGGACGCGGTTTTGTGCAGAGCTAGCTTTCTAGTGTAACCTTTGTCTCACAGAAAGCATGGCTCTGCACCTGATTGTTTGCACACATCACTGTTTAGTCTATTTGAATGTATACATGTCTGTAAATGGTTCTTTTGAAGGAAAACAAATGTCTGATTGGCTGTCTGTGAAGACACCACCTTCTTCTGTATTGCATTGTATTGTATTGTTTCAAATCCTTATATGGTCATTCAATTTCCTGTGAGGTCACAAGCTTTGTAGGAGGGGTTTAGCTGTTGAAGGCAAACCCTCCAGGGTGTGGCTTCCAATTGATATGTAAATAAAAGCAGTTTGCTCTACTCAGAGAGGGCAGACATGCTGGCCGATGCTGAGATGATGACGTGAGAATACTGTTGATGTCTGTTTACTGGGGAATGGGAAACCAAAGGGGTTTATATTAGAAACAGGAAATTTGGCTGTGGGCTCTACATACAGTCAGATTTAGCTGACAGGTATGAATACTTTTTCAAGGCACTGTATATGGAAGCATATGTATAAAGGCTGATTTGATAAAGCAATAAAGAATGTCAGCATAGCAAACAAAATGAATTTATGTTCACTTCAACCATTCAGTCCTGTGTAAAATCCTCTTTTTTGGCTCCTGCACATACCGTAATTGGGTAATCAAAGTGAACAAAGCTTTATTTACTAATCTAAGTGAAGTTTCAAAATGCAGAGTGAATGTTCTCTACTCATTAAGTACATAACTCCAGAGACTCGCCCTCATATTCATGTATGATTACAAATGATCAAAACTTATACGATTTTTAAAACATCAACACATTTTGAAGAGATTATTAACACCAAGATTACATATTTTTAATGTTTTATAAAAAATAAAAACATTCCCTTTAACAGGGAAAAAAATTACTTTGATTACATAAAAACAATATGTTATTAGGTTTCTGTGTTAATGGGCCATGACGTGTTGTTCCATTCCTTGGAGTGTTGAGTCTTGACAAGTCAACTTAAAATATTAATGACTAGGTTGTCATGATGAATATTCATTATTTTACATTAGATTTTTTTTCCTTAGTTACATTGTTTCCAGAAATGTATTACTGATAACCAAATGATGTATTAGCAAATAGCAAAAGACAGCTTGAGTAATGCATGCTTCAGAACATTAGGGAAGCTTAATATAATTTTAACCATTGAATTCCTGCCCCTTCAAATGCTAGAACACTATTCAATAGCTACAAAAGTGAGTACACCCCTCTAGCTAGCCCGCTAGCATTTACATTTTTTTGTAGTGGTTCAAACAATCTTTGATAACTAGATGTTTTTTTTTTACCTGTGAGCCACACTAGCTACCTATAAATGTATTGTCTAAAGTGTCAAACGAAAGGTACACTAGTGAAAAGGCCTACAGGATACTGAGCAATACAGATGAGAGCGATGGGGAGTCCTCACTGTCAGAATCAGGCTCAGTATTCAAACCTGTTGAGAGCAGCGGCACCCTGACAGATAGCTCTGACGATGGAGTAGAGGTCCCTGCTAAGGTCAGGCATATCCGACCCTGTTCCTCTGTTGCTGAGGTGCTACAATTGCATGATTCTCGTATGCAGCAGAGTGCCGGTAATAGTGTGGCTCTACCTTCTGGTGAACCGCCGAGCACCAGCGGCCTAGTACATCCTGGTTGTTGACAAACCAGCACTGCAGTATCACTTGGTGATGTGGCGAGTCCCATAAGTGCAGTTCAAGCTGGAGTGGTGGTTAGCACAAGTAGTGTCCCGCAGCCACCAAAAATTTGAACGCAGGCTCGTAGAGCCCATAGTGCCCTTCCTGATGCACTTGAAAATTCTGATTGGCAGCCTACAGGTTCTACAGCGCCAGTACTTCCCCCATTCACTGGCCAACCCGGAATTCAGGTGGAAACAGAACCTTTTTTTTAGCTGTTTTTCATGGAAGATCTGTACGGATCTATTGTAGACCAAAGCAATTTATATGCCAATCAATTTATCGCCGCAAACCCAAATTTGACTCTTGCCAGACAATGGAAACCTATCATGATTCCCGAATTTAAGACCTTTCTGGGCCTAACCCTCAACATGGGCATTACTAAAAAGAATGAGTTGTGGTCATATTGGTCCACTGACCCGATTCCCCTGTGTTCTCTGCTGCCATGACCAGGGCTAGATACAAGCAAATATTGCGGTTTATGCTCTTCAACGACAATGAACTCTGTGGGTGACCCTGTATATGATCAGCTCCACAAAATTTGGCTCCTCGTAAACCACTTCAACCAAAAATGTGCAGCCTTCTATATCCCCCAACAAGATGTCTGTGTAGATTAGTCCCTGATTACGTTTTCTGGCTGCCTTGTTTTCCCCAGCAAGCGTGCCATATATGGGGTCAAAATGTATAAGCTCTGTGACAGGGCAACAGGCTATACATGGACTTTCCTGGTTTACGAGGGAAAAATAGCAGTGTGGAGCCCCCCAAACTGCCAAGACTACATAGGGAGCAGTAGCAAGATTGTTCGGGACTTGGTGTCACCCTTATTTGGAAAGGGGTTTCACTTCCCCCAACAACTTGTAAATGCCCCAATTAGACAGAGGGAGAGAGCCTGCTTGAGGTGTAATGAATTGCTTGCAGTAAGGTGGAAGGACAAACGGAATGTTTTCGTTCTGTCTTCCATTCACACAGACACAGCAGTCCAAACTGCAACGGCGACTGATGTTGTTGAGGAGCCCCTCTGTTTCCACGACTACAACCTTAAAATGGGAGGGATGGACTTCAACAACCAGATGATGGGGCCGTGCTTAGTTGCCCGTAAGGCCAGAAGCTGGTATAAAAAAGTGTCTGTATATGTATTCCAATAAAATCTGTTAACCACTTAACAACCGGCCCATAGCCGAATGACGGCTACAGGACGGTTGGATAACTCTGGGAGGGCGTACAGTGACGTCCTCCCAGAATCCCGCTCTCGCGCTCCCCCTGGGGCACGCACCCGAGAACATCCATGACCGCCGGGTCATCACAAATCACAGTAAACAGCCGCTGATCGCGCCCGTTTAGCACATGATCGCTCCGTCAAATGACGGAGCGATCACTTGTAAACAAACCGGTGTCATGTCATGATGCCGGTTCCTCTCTCCCCTGTGTGTACAGATCTGTACAGTGGAGGGGAGAGGGGGAGAGATCGGATGGCAGCAGTGCTGTGGGCTGGATCTGTAGTGCCCACAGCGCTGCTTTGTGACAATTGCAGTGACATCCATGGATCCATCCAGCCATGCTGAGCCATCCCTCCATACTCTGCAATACCCAGCCATACTCTGCAATACCCAGCCATACTCTGAAATACTCTGCCATACTCTGCCATACCCTGCAATACTCTGCCATACCCTGAAATACTCTGCAATACCAAGCCATACTCTGTAATACTCTGCAATACCTTGCAATACCCTGCCATACCCCGCAATACCCAGCCATACTCTGCAATACCCAGCCATACCCAGCCATACTCTGCCATACCCAGCCATACTCTGCCATACCCAACCATACTCTGCCATACCCAACCATACTCTGCCATACTCTGCCATACCCAGCCATACTCTGCAATACCCAGCCATACTCTGCAATATCCAGCCATACTCTGCAATACTCGGTGATACCTAGCCATACTCTGCAATACCCAGCCATACTCTGCAATACTCGGGAATAACCAGCCATACTCTGCATTACCCAGCCATATTCTGCAATACTCGGTAATACCCAGCCATACTCAGCGATACCCAGCCGTACCCAGCCATGCTCAGCTGTACCCAGCCGTACCCAGCCATGCCCAGCCATGCGGCACTGCGTTGCTTTATCTGACAATTGCGCGGTCGTGCGACATGGCTCCCAAACAAAATTTACGTCCTTTTTTTCCCACAAATAGACAAATAGAGCTTTCTTCTGGTGGTATTTATTGTTTGCGCTATAAACAAAAAAAGAGTGCTATAATAAATATCCCCCAAAAATATATAAAAATACTTTTTTTTGCTTAGTTTAGGCTGATACGTATTCTTTGCTACATATTTTTGGTTAAAAAAAAAGCAATAAGCTATTATTGATTGGTTTGCACAAAAGTTATAGCGTTTACAAAATAGGGGATAGTTTTATGGCATTTTTATTAATAATTTTTTTTTTTTACTAGTAATGGCGGCGATCAGCGATTTTTATTGTGACTGCGACATTATGGCGGACACATCGGACAATTTTTACAAATTTTTGGGACCATTGTCATTTTTACAGCGATCGGAGCGATTAAATTGCACTGATTACTGTAAAAATTACACTGGCAGTGAAGAGGTTAACCACTAGGGGGCTAGGGAGGGGTTAAGTGCGTGCTAGGGATGTGTACTAACTGTAGATGGGGGGGGTGTGTTACACTACAATTATCAGCTCTCCCGATTACAGAGAGCTGATCAGTGACACTGTCACTAGGCAGAACGGGAGATGCTTGTTTACATCAGCATCTCCCCATTCTGACTCTCCGTGAGACGATCGCGGGTATCCCCACGGCGATCGAGTACACGGGACCCGCGACCCAACTCACAGAGCTCGCGACGGACATGGCTTGGCATGGCGGCAAATTCAAAGTGACATACCTGTATGCCCTTATGCCTGTCTGTGCCATTCTGCCGATGTAAATGTACATGCGGCGGTCGGCAAGAGGTAAATACCAGGAGTGCATTATGTGCAGAGTTGGGGGGGTTAACACAGAGTGCAGACTTTAGGGGTGCTCTACACACAGAGTGCAGGATTCAGCCTTCTTCCACAGCTGCTAACCTCTGCATTACCCATCCACATTTCACATTCACCCCTCTTCAGCTCTAACCACTGCATGCAACCCCCTCTACTGCCCCCATATTCTCCCCCTTCCTTAAAAGCTCCACCATCTTCCACCTTACTTTTGTTGCTGTATTAAAAATATGGTATATATGGTTGCGTCCACATGGGAGGGTTAAGTCTCTCGCCCCCCAGTGGTCACTGGACTTGGGCTTCTTTCCTGCTAGACTCTATTAAAATGATCATGTCATTGTTTATACTGCTTTTGTCTATGTATTGGATACTGTGTTATACTCATTTGATGCTCTTTTACATGTTTATTAGATCTGCAAGCTCCTGAAGAAGTGCAAATGTGCGTGTAACATGTAAAGCGAACTTCCTTTGTAACCTCATATTGTGACTCAACCACTCCACGCACCTTACTCCTTTTGGATGCTGCTACTGGTTATTTCTAATTGCACCAAAATGGATTAGAATATAATATTCGGAGGTGTTATTTGAGTCCCTGGGGTCATATGTTACCATGATGTTGTTTTCTTTTATGTTTGTAAACCATGATTTTAATCTTATCCAATTAAAATAGAAAATATTTTTTATTCTATGCGTGTACATATAAAGTATATTTTTGCAATTCCCAAATCTTTCCCATTGCTGTATTAAGTTGAAGCACCCAGCCGTCTCTAGTACCTCCCCACACACTGTAGGTGGCTCTACATCTCTCGCTTGCAGGGAGATCATCCATTGAGGGTGCCTGCATCTCCCTTGTCCCCATCCTATACTCAGCGGGAGCCATTCAGGGGATCAGATCTATGGCAGCCATTGAGAGTCAAGCTGTCACTTGTAAACACAGAAGCCAGACTTCCGTGTTTACAAGTGATAGGGGTGAGCAGGGAGCAGAGGGCCTGAGCCAGAGGTGGTAGAACTCAGTTGCACCAAGTTCCATCTGAAAAAAAGCCCTGCCTACATGGGATGCTGAGCCTCCTTGCATTTCTCTTACTTCAGGTTTGCTTTAATTTGCAACTTCATACTTTCTCGTATCAAGTAAAATTCTCAAAATTGAACTTTTTTTAATATTGCCTAAAAAGGGTACGAAATTAATGTCAACAGTCTTTCAGAATAAGCGTCCTTCCCTTACCGCAATATTACAAAAGGTTATCAAAGATCTGCAATCAATCTAAAATATAATTATAAGAGCAAGAGACAAAGATAGTAATTCAGGACATGTAAATTAAAATTTCAATTTTCATCTGATAAAAAAGTGTAGCACAAAATGTTATGATGTTCCATAGCTTGCTTGAAGGTTACGTGTAATTACAGTTCACTCCTTAGCACAATGAATGCATTAAATTTAAAGGAAGGTTAAGAAACTCTTGACAACGAACTGCCCATCACCTGTAACTATTGCAGCATCCTAAATAATGACAAAGCAGATATTCCAGTTTTTGGTGAACATTAAGTTGCAGGGACAGCAGATATGCTGCAGCCATGAAAGGATACAATTCTTCCTGATTGAAATAAAAGTATGTCTAAGCCCACGAACAAACATGTAATTAGGGTTGAGCGAACCCAAACTGTAAAGTTCGGGTCCGTACCGGACTTTTGGATGTCCGGGTCCCAGACCCGAACCCGAAAAATTTACTGTGTGTTCGGGTTCGGGTCCGGTGTTCGGCGATGTATTGGCGTCTTTTTAAAAGCTGCAGGGCAGCCAATCCACATTAGTTTCACTAGTGTGCCCTTAGAAGCCATCACAGCCATGCCTACTAGAGGTACAGCACGTCACTCTGCTTTACACAGTGTAGGGAAAGTTTCTTGGCTGCTGTGAGGGAGAGAATTACATGCTAGGAGTCAGTCTACATTCCTGAAATATCTTCTAATTAGTAAGCGATTTACATAGCTAGAGAGTGTAGGTCAAGGTTCCTGTGTCTGTTTTGAGGGAGAGAGAATTATCCAGATTCAGAAATCAATTCTAAGACCTGGTTGGGTTGCAGTGCACAGTCTTTTTACACTGCCATGAGCCCAGTGCCAGACAAAATATATTTTATCTGCAAGCTCAGTGCACCAGCACTGCATATGTTACTGAGAGATACACCCTGTACATACTGTCTGTGGGTGTATTCTGCTATTGCAAAAACATTGCAAAAAAATTGAATTTTGCATAGTGCTTTCTGCATGTTTGCAGGAGTGTGTGACATATTCAATCGATCTATTTTTCTTCTATTGGGCCATTCTAAAAAAAAAATTTGAGTGAAATTTTTTTTTTTCATAGCATTTTCTGCAGTTTTGCAGTTTTTGAGATACACGCTGTACATACTGTGGGTGTATTCTGCGATTGCAAAAACATTGCAAAAAAATAAAAATTTGCAGTGTTTTCTGCATGTTTGCAGGAGTGTGACTTATTCAATCGATTTATCTTTCTTCTATTGGGCTATTCCAAAAAATAAAAAATTCTGTGAAAACATTTTTTTCATAGCATTTTCTGCAGTTTTGCAGTTTTTGAGATACACGCTGTACATTCTGTGCACCTCAGAATACAGGGTTAGCATGGCCGAAATGTGGAAAAGCTTTGTCCGCACGCCACAACAACCAGCACCACCAGCTGAGAGGGCACGTCTTAGCAGGAGGCAGCTTTTCACCAACATGGTGGAGCAGTATGTGTGCACACGCCTACATGTACTGAATGACGGGTCTGCCCCCTTCAACTTCTGGGTCTCCAAATTGGGCACATGGCCTGAGCTTGCCCTTTACGCCTTGGAGGTGCTGGCCTGCCCTGCAGCCAGTGTATTATCTGAACGTGTATTTAGCATGGCAGGGGGCGTTATCACAGACAAGCGCAGCCGCCTGTCCAGAGCCAATGTGGACAAGCTCACGTTCATTAAAATGAACCAGACATGGATCCCACAGGACATGTCTGTACCTTGTGCAGAATAGACATGTATACCGGTGTTCTGACAAAAACTGTCTGGCCATCGGATAGTGTCCGGCCACTTACTGCGCAGGCGCAGCGCTTGCGCAGTACGGAGGACAATCAAAGTGCCACCTTATATCATGGTCTCCATCAGAGTGCCACCTTACATCAGCGTCTCCATCAGAGTGCCCCTTACATCATGGTCTCCATCAGAGTGCCCCTTACATCATGGTCTCCATCATATTTCCACATCAGTGAGCCCCCTTACATCAGTGTACCAACAGAGCCCCCCTTGCATATAACTTAACCCCATAAGTGTGCCCCCTTGCATCAAGTGTCCCCATGAGCGTGCCCCCTAACATCAAGTGTCCCTATCAATGTGCTTTCTTACATCAACTGTCTGCATTATGCCGCGTACACACGATCGGAAATCCCGCCAACAAAAGTCAGATGAGAGCTTTTGGTCGGAAAATGCGGCCGTTTGTATGCTCCATCGGAATTCCCGCCAGCAAAAGATTGAGAGCAGGTTCTCTATTTTTTTGGTCGGAAAATGTTCCTATCCAAAAATGCGTTCGTCTGTATGAATTCAGACACACAAAATTCCTATGAATTTTCTAACATTCCTATGCTCGGAAACAATTGGACGCATGCTCGGAATCATTGAACTTCATTTTCTCAGCTCGTCGTAGTGCTGTCACCGCGTTCAGACAGTACAATCAAAGAAAATATAGAGCTTCACCTTTAGCAGCCTACTTCCCTTGAGGCAAGTAGGCCTACCAATACTAAGTCGGGCCCAGGACTTAATAAACAAATCAATATGCTGTGACTGTAGGTCATTAGCAAACCCCATGTTGTTAGCCATACATCAGTAGATTTTTGAAAGGACCTTCGTACAAACATTAATTCAAAAATTTGTATGAAAATTCTCAATACATTTGATGATTTGTAAATACAATGTTGTGCAGCACTGCTTATAATTATACATAATACAATACTAATATAAACAAGATTGCATTAATAATATAACAAAGAAATATATCATGAAGATTGCAACATAGTTTACATCTATGACTAAACATGGAATCCTTTCAAAGTGAAGATATATCAAACTTTGTGACACCACAACTCCAGTGCTCCACAGCAAACATGAGAAACAAAACATGCTCCACCTTGGTGATAGTTATGCCCTCTCCTGAAAACGTTCTCAATAAATTTTATATACTCCTTTTACATACTCTTTGTGTACTTCTATTTGGGCCATTAAAGTCCTGTAAGGGGGGAGTTGCTTCTCCACTCTACTGTCTTTTTGGGATGTAGTCCCAGCCCATTGGTCAACCATACCACCCCTCTCCTCTTTGTTCCCCTGAAAAATTGGACTCACAAAGTATAACAATACAGGTCAAAAGCGCATAATCTCTTTTCCCGAGGTCACCTGCACATGATATTATCATCCACCACTTCAGCAAATATAAGTGTGTTCCCCTATAAGAGTCTGAACATCTCTCTTGACAGCTGGAAATATGCTCAAAACACATAAAGAACCACCACAGCCACACCCTCTCAAAAGCCTTAAACCGGCCATGGGAACTTTTCAAACTAGTCGCCCAGACTATGAACCCCACCTGCCTTGAGCCCCTAGAAAACGAAACTCAAGAATACTGCAACGAGTTATCAGATTTTTTCATCAACAAAATAGACAACATTCAGAAAATAATTCAACAAAAAAAACAACAACCAATTCTACTCAACCAAACCCAGGTAAGGAATTTTACATGCACAACGCACAATCACCACATTTTTTGCTTACCCCGATCACCACGGATGAAACCAAAAATATCATCAAGAGCCTCCGAGACAGTACATCGTCAAACGACATCATCCCCACAAAACTCTTGAAGGAATGCTCTGACATTCTGGCCCCCGCTATTAAACACCTAGTAAATCAGTCGTTCAAAGAAGGGTTGGTTCCTATTTCCCTCAAGCAAGGCATCACTGCTAAAGAAACCCAACCTCGACCCCAAAGATCCGAACAATCGCAGACCGGTCACAAGCCTGAACACCATTTCCAAGATTATGGAGAAAGCAGTAGTACAACAGCTTCAACTTCACCTGGACACACACAAGCTCTTGGACCCGCTACAATCAGGCTTCCGACCAGGCCATGGCACAGAAACAGCACTTCTGAAAATATGGGATGACGCCCTAGAAGCAGCGGACGATGGAGAATCGTGTCTTCTGGTACTGCTGGATCTTAGCGTGGCGTTCGACACAGTGGACCACAACACTCTTCTCAGCCGGCTCAAGAAAGTGGCAGGAGTTACGGATGGAAATCTGCCATGGTTCGCTTCCTTCTTAGGAAACGGGTCACAGACAGTGAAACTAGGAGCCTTCACTTCGGAAACCCAGGCAATTACTTATGGAGTCCCTCAAGGATCACCATTGTCACCAGTAATCTTCAACATTGACATCTGGCCACTCTTCAAAATTATTAGCAAATCGGATCTATGCTTCCACTCATACGCGGACGACACTCAACTGTACTTCCGTATCACCGGATAAAAAGACCAATACCAGGAACTAGGAAAATGTCTCACATTGATAGATGACTGGATGACCACTAGCTCCCTCAAACTAAATGGATCAAAAACAGAACTACTGCTCCTCGGCGCAAACCGAAGGAAAAAAACGAAGACCCCATGGACACCAACAACCATCCTTGGACAGACCATCCTCCCAAGCACCAAAGCTAAAAGCCTCGGAGTCATCTTTGATTCAGAGATGACCATGGAGGCACAAATAGGATCAGTAATCAGCGGATTCCATCATCTCCTCCGCATGCTTTGCAAACTTATCCCATTTATCCCGGAAAAGGAGAAAGCAGTAGTAGTAGGAACTATCATCAATTTGCGTCTCGACTACGCAAACTCCCTCTATATAGGACTACCTGATTACCAGATTGCGCGCCTACAAGTCGTCCAAAACATAGCAGCAAGTCTAGTCACCGGAAAGAAACCTTGGGAATCCACCTCCCCATCCCTAAGGACCCTCCATTGGCTCATGGTAAAAGACAGGATCACATTCAAGACCCTCTGCCTCACCCACAAATGTACACAAGGAAATGCTCCTCAATACCTTTGTGAGAAAATAGAAAAATACATACCAAATCGCAGCCTTCGATCGATAAACCAAAACCGCCTTCTCATCCCCAAAGCCCGCTACAAATGGAAGGGAGAATGAAGATTTGCAGTACAGGGACATATGGAATGCTCTACCAAACAACATCCGCTTGGAAGGAAACCATCAGGCCTTCAGGAAAAAAACTCAAGTCCCACCTCTTCTAATATTGCAGGACAACACGAGCAGACAAGCACCTTGATGCGATTCAGTTCGCATTTGCAGCGCTATACAAATCATTCATTCATTCATTCACCACAGTGCAGTATTCTCAATAAAGTATACATTGTTACAACTTTTTGCATTCACATGATAATACGGCCCCCACAGCATTTCAGTATAACATCGGGATTCAGAGTATAGCTATCAGCGCTGCACTTCCTGTTTCGGTAATGACATCACCAGGTTCCGCCCAATGCATTGCGTCACTGGTAACACGACTTCATTAGGAAATTCCCCTGGGCATAATTGTGAAGGAGTTGGAGTACATATTGTTTTTCATGCTTGCTGTGGAGTACTGGAGTTGTGTTGTCACAAAGTCTGATATATCTTCACTTTGAAAGAATTAAAAGGACTTTTATCGTAGTTTGCCCTAAAACTAAAATTTAAGAAACTACTGACATCCACAATCTAAGAATAATTAATTATAAAAATTCTAATATAAACAAGATTGCATCAATAATAAAATGAAGAAATATATAATGAAGATTGCAAAATAGCATACATTCGTGACTTGAAGTAGAAGTTCACCCTAAACCTAAAATCAGGGAATCTACTTGAATCTACAATCTAAGACTAAGCTATCTAGCCCTGTAAAGAAGAAATCACTATACATACCATTTCTGAAGCCAATTCGGACCGAAAGAAGCTCTGCAGAAGAGACGGCTGACAACGGCTGTGAAATGAATGGGAAGTGACGTCACCCATAGAGTTACTATGAGGCTTCCTTTGTTGGCTGCCTCCTCTGCACCCACCTCCACAGAGAAGCCACCGCTGAGAGCTCAGTGTGGGACCGGAATGGAGCAGCTTCAGGAAAGGTATGTACAGCAATTTCTTCTTTACAAGGCTAGATAGGTTAGTCTTAGATTGTGGGTTTAAGTAGATTCCCAGATTTTAGTTTTAAGGTGAACTTCTACTTCAAGTCATGAATGAACACTATTTTTCAATCTTCATTATATATTTCTTTGTTTTATTATTGATGCAATCTTGTTTATATTAGAATTGTTTTCTGTATAATTTTAGAGGGGTTGTAAAGGTTCAGATTTTTTAAAATTAAAATAACAAACATGCTATACTTACCTGCTTTATACAAGGGTTTTGCACACAGAAGCCCCCAATACTCTTCTTCTAGGTTGCCCCGGCGGTGCTCCTGGCTCACACATATGCGCAATAGAACTGCGCTATGGCGCACGCGCATTTGCGGCTCCTCTGAGCGGCGCGTGCGCACAAGCGCGCGCATAGCGTGAACCCTCTGACCGGCCTATAAAAGGAGCCCTGGCACTCAGACAAGTTGCTGGTTCGTTTTCAGCTCTCCTGAGATCCTTGCTTCCTGTTCCTGTGTACTGTCTACCCGTTGTGACCCAGATTGTTTCAAGACCACGCTGACTCTCTCCTGGACCCGATCTCTGGCTTGTTTCTCGGACTTCCTGCTCTCTTTGGTGTTTGACCCTCGGCCTGTACTCGGATTGTCTCTTGTCTCCTGTGATCGACCCTCAGCCTGCCCTTGGATTGCCTTTTGTCTCAGCGCTTCGGACTCTTACTTGTTCCTGGACTCCTTGCCTGTGTTTGACCCCCGGCCTGCCTTTGAAATTTCACTTACCTCTTTACGGACTTGTTGCTGTTGACTTCCTGGACCTGTCCTGGGTCGCTACCTACCTGCCCTGCACAGCTATCTCCTTGACCTTCACGCAAGTCAGGTGTTCTACTGGTAGCTTGTGCCTCTTGGTGCAAACCACTCTCTGTACCATCTTCAGGGGTGGTGTGCACTGAGTGGCAACAGCAACCGCTCTGTGCATCTTGGCCTCGGTGAGTACTCCTTTTGCTGATATAGTGTATGGCCAAGAAAAGGGGAAGACATACTGTATAGTGAGGAAAGTGGCAAGAAAGAGGGCACACCGGTGGAGCCAAGACAGGGAGCAAATAGCTAGCCTAGTCTGTAGGGCACACCAGTGGAATAAAACACAGATGGCAAATACCAGACAAAGTGGATGGCAAAGGTCAAGACTGGCTGCACTCAGTAAGTGTATCCTAGGATGTAGCAAATGTCAGGGCAGGCAGCATACTGGTGACACAAGATAGAGGGAGCACTGGTGGAGCCAAGACAGGTGGTAAACAATAGGCACAATCAGTAGCAAAGGTCAGGGCAGACAACAGACAATAGAATAATCCATAAATGAAGAAAAGGTCATGGCAAGAAGGAACAGGAACATCAAACTAATCAAGCACATTTGGTCAACAGTGCCAATCCAGGAGTGGGGCGGGGGCTGCAACTTGTTGCCCAGCCACTGATAATCATGGTGAGGGAAATATAATATGGCAGTGCTGGGAGAAGCTGAAAGGCACAGATGGCATCCTGTAGCCTAGAAACTGAAAGGAGAGACACCGTGCCCCATTTCCTAGCAACCAGATAGCAAGTCACCAATAAGAAGAGGGAGAGCCGAGAGACATGGACAAGTATCAAGGCTGCCTAACACTATGGAGCAGTAGAATTGTCACCTTCGGCTATTACATTTTGTTTTAGGGCTTAGATATGCTTTCATATACAGTATATAGTATAGTATACAGTATACACATATATATATATACAGTATAGTATACAGTATATCTTGGGTTCCTTGGCCTGCTGGGAGAGCCTATTTATTTGGGTCGATTCTGGTGATCGGAGTTCTGTGCTACCTGGACGGCTGTCTTGGTGGATGTGTATCATGTTGCCCTGGGCTGCTAGGCCATAAGCCTTAGGCCTATCCCGGGGACATCTGGCTGCTAGGCTGTCTGAGGGCCTATCCAGGAGCAGGAGAGCAGTGTAGGGTTGGGACTGCGGGCTTGTAGTCACACCAGAAGTAACGGTTCAGCCGGTGGGGATCCAGTGGTGGTCAGAGGTAGAAGGGAAGCTGTCACCAATAAGTAAGCTGAGGCCAGTAACAGAGCATACTTCTCGCCAGCCGGGGACAGTGAAGAAGTGGGAAAACATCAGCAAGCGCTAAGTCAGGGACCCAGCGGGACAGCAGAGGTGTCAGTGGGGTTGAAGCTTGAGGAGTATCTGTGAGTGCCAAGCCAGGGACCCAGCAAGGACGCTGGGGTGACTCTTGAGGAAGATACTGAGTGCTAAAGTGGAAGAGCTCAGGGGATCCAGTGGCTAGTGGATCTGAAGTCTAGTGAGAGAGAGCCTGGGAGCTCTTTAAGTGAAGACCCACAGTGAGTGAGTGTGGGGTAAGGAGAACTGTTTGTGTTGTAAATAGTTGAATAACATTACCGTTAGTAACAGCTACAAGATTGTTGCCATAGGAGACAGTGGTCCTACCTATACACAAATGGTGTCTGCTAATAATCTTTGCATCTACCTAAGGGTGTCCTGGCCCTAACCCTCTCTCCCTCAGTTCTGTTCAAGAGACAATAAATCTATTTGCAAGTGTCTGGCGCCCACCTGTTCATATTACATTACACCCACCATGCCTTGTAACCCACTCTACACTGAAGGATGTCAGCTCTCCCTAACTCTGGAGGTAACCATTAGACCTAAAGAGGCTCAGGACTTTGCTACACAAGTATCTATATATGTTGCACAGTGATTCATGCACACAATCCACTTGTCTTTGCATAGACATTTTATTGATTTGTATTCAATTTTTTGTACTAAAATGTATATATTTGTATACTACTTTGGTGTCCATGTCACCTTTAAAGTCCTGTCTTCAAAGGGGGTTATTCTTTTGTGTTGATACAATTGGGATGCAGTGACAGGACACCTGGCTTTGTTGATGGTGGAATCTTTTTCAAAGGGAGACTTGGTATGTCCCTGGTACAGGACAGCAAAACATATATAAATATATAAAAAAAGAATACTAGAAGGGCAATACTACTTTTTTTTTTGTCCAGAACTGCCACAGGTGTGGGGCAGAGGTCTTGGACCCTCTGTCCGGTTGCCAGCACTTTAGCTGGGTTGGTGTTATCATTCTGGGGCGCCGTCTGCTGCTGGACAGTGTGACCGATTGCCCCAGCTTCTTGAATCTGTAGAGACACTGTAGGTGCTAGGCAGAGGCCAGCGGCGCTCTGCCCTGTTGCCAGTGATTCAGCTGGGAGTAGCAGATTCACTACATCAGCTTGTCGCTGGAGAGAGGGGCCAACTGCCCCGGCTTCCTGGAACTCCACAGTTGTTGCCGCTGCTGGGCAGAGGTTGGCAGCACTCTGCGCCAGTGGCAGCCCTTCTGCTGGGGCCTCCACATCCTCCGCTCCGGTTAACCATTGTGGCAGAAGGCTATCTTCCTCCACTTCCAAACTGTCTAGCTGCCATTGGGGAGGTGAGCTGGCTGCTTCCTTTTCCATTCCCTCATCTGGCTGCTGGGACAACATGTCTCTGGTACTGTCTCCCAGGTGCACAAATCTTTGCTGGGGAGGAAAGACCTCTTTCTCCACCCTGGCCAACTGTTGGGGAGGGACGACAAACACCTCCTCTCCCTTCTCCCCTTGTATCTGCTGCTGGGAAGTGATCACCACCTTCTCACCATGAGCCTCCGGAACTTGCACAGGTGTGGGGCAGAGGTCTTGGACCTTCTGTCCGGTGACCAGCGCTTCAGCTGGGGAAGTTTCTTGTAACTCCACGGATACTGCCATTGGTGCACTGCTGGGTAGAGCACAGTGAAGTTTGGCCCTAATACCAGCTCTTCTGATGGAGGCTCATCAGGTTCTTCTTCCTCAGCAGAAAAGTCTATCAAATCCCCAGTCTCTGCAACTGATGTCTGGGGATAGAGGTTCACCATCTCCTGTCCATGGAACCCAGAAGATGCTATCAGTGCTGAGCAGCGGTTGGCAGAGCTCTGGCCGGTTGTCAGCACTTCAGCTTCTGGGGTGGCAATTTCCAGATTTTCCACTGCCGATTCCCTGGCATGCTGCTGGACAGGCACATTCCTCCATCCAAGATCATCCCATGCAGAAACAGGATCATCAAGGTCAGTCAGCACTTGCTGCATCCGCCATAAGACCTCCGCATCCATAGCTGCAGGGGCAGGTTGGCAAAGCACACTGTTACTCTGCCACATTGCTGACTCTTCAGCCAGGATTTCCGAGTTGTCCATTGGCATTTTCTTATAGTCCCAGGCAAAGGGAGCCCAGCCCTGGCACTGAGCAGAGTCTAGCAGCCGTCTGTAGGCGATCTCCAGCTCCCATTCCTGATCGGCCAGAAACTCCAAATCTTCAAGTGCCCAGTGCACTTCCGAGACGTTCAGTAGCCCTTTTCTGAAATCCATGATTTCATCCAACCGCCACTCCAAATCACTCCCAAAGTTAGAGTCTCCTGTCAGCTTCACATACAACAGTCCCAGGCTGCCGTAGCTTAAGCCTTCCGTTGGGCTGTCATCTGCTATCCAAGGGCATGCTTGGGATACATGCCACCGGAGGGCTCTGTAACTCTCATCCAGCTTCATCTCTGCCCAGATCAGCCTGCTTAATTCAGCTGTCTGCTCCTTGTGCGGTTTCTCTCCCAAAAACAGCACCCGCAATCTATACTGCGACCAGTACCTTTCCTGGTTGGAGGGGAGAACTTTTCCCTGGTGACACCGCTCACGGGCTAGCGCTTCCTTCTAGAGTTCGCAGCGAATAGAATCATACCATCCCAGCAAGACCTGCTGTGATACTGGTCCTCTGTGCTGTAGCTGCATCTCTCGCAACCTCCTCCTGAATTCCTCTTCCATGGCGGCTGGTATCTGTACCTCTCCTCCTCTCCTGCTATCCGGACCTTGGATCCAGGTGGAGGTTTGGATGTCCCAGACTGCAGGAAGTGTCCCACTGCTTGCCAACAATGTGACGGAATGTCCCTACACTCCTCTTGAGTGCTTTTGTCATATATCACTTCCTCTCAGTCTGGATATAGGTATAAGATATTCCAACCGCTCCCAAGCACCAAACGAGACAACACTTGCTTGGTGCCAACATGGACTGATCTTAATTTGACATGTCACACAATTTTATACAGCCAGATGACTAAGACCTAACTTAATTAGCATGAGCTAATTAGCTTAATCAACACTGGACTCCTTCATTCAATTGCAGGGTTAATTAGCACACACAACAATAGGTGAAATATTCTTTAGAATTTGTGTCAAGCCAGACCAGCCTCATCTGCATTACACAACAGACAGGCTGTCTGGAGATGACGACATTAGCATCTGACAGTGTGTGTCCCAACAGCATGGGACAACACACATTATATATACATATATACAGCATATACATATCCAAGTAAAACCAGCTCATAAACAGCACCGTTCCCCCAAATGCCAGGGCCCGTAATCACAAGGTAATAGGCTCGCATTCAGTCCCCTCCAACAGCCTGTGTCCCGGCTAGGTCTGTCACAAGGTAGGTGTGCATTTTTTTATTACGATTTAGGCATATTGAAGGGGGGGAGGGGGTTGTTGATTTGTAAGAGCACAGTGGTGTAGTGGTTAGCACTTTCACGTAGCAGCAAAAATGGTCGCTGGTTCAAATCCCAACCATGACACCATCTGCCTGGAGTTTGCATGTTCTCCTGTGCCTGCGTGGGTTTCTTCCAGGTACTCCGGTTTCCTCCCACAATCTAAAAAAGACATGCTGGTAGGTTAATCAGATTCTGTCTAAATTGGCCCTAGTATGTATGAATGTGTTATGGACCTTAGGTTGTAAGCTCCTTGAGGGCAGGGACTCAAGTGAATGCTCAATGTATATGTAAAGCGCTGCATAAATTGATGGTGATATATAAGTACCTGAAATAAATAAAATAAGAGCAGGATGTGTGCTGGTGCCATCCTGTCCTAGTTTCATAGCCCCATTCTTGGTGTCCATCAGCCTTCATAGATGTTGGTTCTTTGATTTACATGGCCACTGCAAATGCTAAGGTGGACACCATGCCAGCATTTGAGCACCGGTATATCTTTTCTCTGTAATGCAGGTCAGTGACCAGATCTGAACCTAGTAGCTCTGCCCCACCTTGGGTCTTTATGCCGTATGTTGGCATGGTGTCCACCTTAGAATTTACAGTGGAGAATTTACAGTTTAGGACTGCCCAGAAGAGGGATTACTTTGACGCATATGATCAGCTTAAACATGTATTGCAATATGTGAACTAAATATTAGACATGTGCAATTCGTTTGGTTACGAATTCGTTTTCCGTTAAAATTCGTTATATTCGTTCATTTGTAATCGTACAAATGAACGAATGGTTTACTAAAAATTCTAACGAAAAACAAACTATTGAAAAGAACGAATATGAAAAACAATGAAAATACAAAATAATTAAATTAGAAACAACGAAACTTTGAAAGAATGAAAATCCGAAAAACGAAAACAGAAACAACGAAAATACCGAACAAAGATTCAAAAATAACGAAAATCTAAATGAACGAAAAATCTAAATTACGAATATTCGGAAAAAAGGAAATCAAAACGAAAATACAAAATAACGAAAATTCTGCTGATCAAGAATTTGAAAGAGAGAATGTTAGTTCTGATTCTGAAATATTCCATCCAGAGTCCAGATAGGGTGTGGTTGGGTCGGAGGCACTGTTTTGGCGGATTTTTGAGTTAAGTTCTGACTTGTGAGAGAGAAATTCTTTGTTTCTTAAACATATAAATAGCATACACATTACGTACAATTATGAATTATGCTCCGATTACGAATCTACGAAAACAATGTTACGAAAGTACGAATAAATCAATCTTACGAAAGTACGAATGTAATTAAATCTACGAAAATACGAATTTCGAATCAACGAAAATTAGATTAACGGAAATACGAATCATTTCAAATCAACGAAAATATAGCTCTTCCGAAAATATGAATGCATCCGAATACGAAATATAACGAAAATACGAATTTTGAATAAATGAAAATTATAACGGAAATATAACGGAAATACGAATCAACGAAAAAATAACTCTTACGAAAATACGAACGAGTCCGAATACGAACACCGACGACTTACGAAATTACGAATCGGTACGAATCAACGGAAACGAACAGAAACTAAACAAAATTAAACAAATTTTTCTATTGTGCACATGTCTACTAAATATCCCTGTTTTTCATTGCACCATTGGAAGGGTGTAGCATTGTGCAGAGGGTCCATCCAGAATTAGTAGTGTTAAAATGTGGTCACATCCCTTTAGCACCGGATAGTTCAAATACATGTACAAGCTATTGGGATTTAAGCAGAGGTATATCTTTTCTCTGATGTAACTAGAACAGACTGGCACCACAATTTTCACACCTTCCATCCTGCTCTTGGACACTAAGCATTTACGCATTCCATGGGTATTGGTTAGGAGGCCTTTAAATAGGAAATACATGCTGCAATATCTTCTTGACAATCTAAGACATTTCTCAACTTTTTTTTTGTAACACAAATGAACCTTTGAAATAACTTTGGGTCTCAGGGAACTCCTTCTAATAATTACTATGTCTATAGCTCACAGTATATTATAATGATAGCCAATTGGAATAGTGCTCTCTACATTTATGGTCATTGGGAAAAATGCCCCCCTTACAGACAGCTGAAAAGATTATTGGTTTCAGTGGGAACTTATCTGAGATACAGAAATTGCTCATTGCTCAAATAAACCCCTGGCAATCTCTGCAGAAGCCCTAGGGTCCCATTGAAATCTGGGTTGAGAAAGGCTAATGGAGAAGTGGCTTGGATAATTGTGGCTTGAAGAAATGTCTTCAAAATTATAGAACAAGTCCAGTTGAATGTGACTAACTGCTACTAACAATAGCATCGCCTGGATAAATAAGAACCTTCAAATACATGTTCTCCTACTAATTACCACTTCCATTACCAGTTCCTTTTCTTTTTTTGTATAATTTTTAATTTTCATCCTTTTGGTTCACCATATTGGTACTATAAGGGTCTAACTAGGGATCCTTTAAACAATACTGGAGAAGAAATAGTAGAAGGAAGGATGGAGAATAAGAAAGAGAGTCTATAGAGAGTTAGGGGGGGGGGGGGATGAAGGTCATATCGGAAGGCCTCACTGGATTCATTGTGAGCCTACCTTAGGCAGGTCTTGCAGATGCTGAGATGTTGAAGGGAGGTTCGCCTGGACGAGCTTCTTGAAGGACGGGTCCGCTAGAGCAAGTAGTGCTATGTCTAGACTAGATGATGGCGTTGTCGTGTCCTGTACGTGGGATTTCCATGAGGCCCATGTGGATTCGAATTTATCCCTGGTGTCCCGGCAGGTAGCTAGCCAACTTTCTGCTTCCATGATCTCCCCCACCTTCCCCAACCATTCCTGCTCGCTGGGTATCCGCGAGCACTTCCAGTATACTGGTATTAAGCGTTTAGCCGCGTTGAGGAGGTGGGGGAGGGCACTTTTTCTGTACCTTGATACTGGTATGGGGGGTATGTGTAGTAGAAAGTGTTGTGGCTGAGCTGGGATGTCTATCTCCAAACTGTCTTTTATATGTTTACTGACCATGTCCCAAAATGGCTTTAAAACCGGGCACTCCCACCAGATGTGGAGGAAAGTGCCTCTCATTCCGCATCCCCTCCAACACGTGTCAGAGGTGGTGGGGAATATCCTAGCCAAAGTGGTGGGTACTCTGTACCACCGTGATAGGATTTTGTAGTTATTCTCTTGGGTCTTCGAATCTATGGAGCTCTTATGGGTTAGGTCGTATACTGAGTGGAGTTGGTTTTCGGTCAGGACATGTTGGAGGTCTTTCTCCCATTCCCTGACAAACTGGGGTTTGGGGTTGGGTGTAGCGGATTCTAGCAGGCCGTATAGAGTCGAGATCAGGTGAGTAAGTGGCTCTGATGTCGCCCACAAGTTCTCGTATTCCGTCAGGGTGGTCCTATATTGTGTCAGCTTGTGGCCTTTAGTCATGAAAGTTTCTAGCTGGCGGTGTCTCCAGAAATCGAAAGGGAAGCTGCCATATCGTTCCCTCAGTGTGGGAATTTATCTTGCGATCTAGTAGTTTAGAGAAGAGCTGTCTTAGCTCAATCAAGCGTTTCAATTCCTCAGGGCCTGATGTCCTTTTGTGTGCCAGCTCCGCCTTCTGTAGTTCCTGTAGCACCCTCTGAAAGTCCGCCTGCCTCTCTTTGTTAATTTGGGCTCCCAAAGCTATAAAGGTGCCCCCACACAACGGCCTTATGGCCTTCCCATAGTGTTCCTTCTGTCACTTCCCCGTTGCTATTTTCTGCAAAATAGTGGGTCAGGGTCTCTGGGCCCCCGTTACCACTCTAAGGTCGTCGAGCAGATTCTCGTTCAACCTCCAAGTCCTCACTCGGGCCCCGGCCTGTGTCAGAGAAAGTGTGAGTGTCCACCGGTGCATGGTCCGAGATCGTAATCCGATCTATGGTCGCCCCTATGATTAGATCTAACGTTCCCTGATCTACCAGTAGTAGGTCTATTCTTGTGTATATCTTGTGTACCCCGGAGTAGTAGCTGTAATCCCTTTCGGTGGCATGTAATACTCTCCAGCAGTCCACTAAAGTGTGGGTCTGGAGGGTCTTTCGAAAATGTCTCAGAAAGGCCTGTGAGTGCGACGACCTGTTCGCCGACGTGTCCAGTGTGGGGTCGGGCTGACATTAAAATCGCCGCCCAGTATCAGTTTACCCTCCCGGAAGTCTGCTAACTTGGATAGGGTCTGGTCTATGAACGTGATCTGCTGGTTATTTGGAGCATAGATCGTGGCAAAAGTGTATGTCTGTCCCATTATGGTACCCTTTAAGAACACAAACCTCCCTTGTGGATCCACTGTATGATCTAGCGGGTGGAATTGGCAGTTTTTGTGTATAGCTATGGCCGTGCCCTTGGATTTGGGTGTCGGGGAATTGCCCAAGTACCAATGTGGAAACAGGTGAGTGGGCAGTTTGGGGAGTGAGGTGTCCGTGAAGTGGGTCTCCTGCAAAAAAACTACCTGCGCCCCCAGTCTTTTAAGTTCTATCCACAGCTTATTTCTTTTGTTGGGGGAGCACATACCACGTACATTATAGGACACTACCTTAACCGTAGCCATGTTGTATCTGTAGGACTCGTCCAGGCGACCTCCCTCTTGCTGCCGACGTCGGCGAAGACCTGTATACACGACTCCCTCTCGGCGAGCTGCAGTGGTTTTGTCCAAATGACCTGAGACCGGAAGGGGAAGGAGGGGGGAAGGGTAGGGTGCCAAAGAGAGAAGAGACTCTTTGAAAGAGGAGCAAAAAGAGCAGAAGTAACAAAGAAGAGAGAGTTAGCATTTTTTGTATAACATTCAGTATTCTATAACACGGGACTATAGTGGCCTCTGAGGCCGTATATGGGGTGTCCCAAACCTGTTTGCCAGGCTCGTGCTGCCTCCCTTTCATGGGGGGGCTACTCGAGGCCGGCAAAGTGCCCAAAACTGGGCTAACACCCAATCTGGGTGGTCCTATGTGGGGGTCGTGATAGGACATGTATAACCAGGAAGTTCCAGCTCCTCACTAGGTAAAAAGCAGTGATTGTCCGTGGATCTCAATAAGCATCTGAGCAATAAAAAAAAGAAAAAAAAAAGGGGCAATGGAGGGCCACAAAAACAATACAAAATTTGAAATGTGCATCTGGGCAAGTGTTCTATTCCGCCATTTCTTCGGTTGATGGCTTAGCATAGTGGCGCATTTGAGTATTGGGCTTTCTAAAGCTGTCAGGGCCCGGTAAGAGCAAAAGAAAAAAAAAAAAAAGAAAAAATTTTAAAGTGCTAGAACAACAGCAAAAAAAAGGAAAAATAAATGTCGGAGTCCATGGGGTAGTTTCATTGCGGGTGGTTAGTTCCTACTTCACCATTACTTGGTCGTCTGGTGGCTCCGTTGCGGCCGGATTTTGCACGTGCTTGGGGTCTTGAGAAGGTGTCAGTAGCAGGGCGGCCGCCCTTTGTAGTTCAGTTTCCTCGCTGGGGCTCTTGCCTCCCCGTCGCGGAGGAAGAGCGCTTGCGGTTCCGTGTGTTTGACCTGACCTGCCGCCATGGAGGTCATCCTTGTTTCTCAGGGTGGCTGACTTTCCGTCTCTCTCCGCGTGTAGGCAGAAGGGGAATCCCCATCTGTAGGTTATACCCTCCGTGCGGAGTGCTTCCAGCAGGGGTTGTAGTGCCCTGCGTTGCATTAGGGTGCGTCGAGAGAGGTCTTGGTAAAAGTACAGGTGGGCACCGTCAAAGTCAAAATAGGGGCGCCTGCGCATGAGTTGCATGATTTGCTCCTTCTCCGTATATTTATCATGGATGCCTCCGATCCCTGTGTTTTTTTAGCTGTGTAATCACTGGCAGTGCTTCTTCTACTGTCTGCTCCAGGATTCCAAGCCTATTGTCTAGCTGAGTGGTGTCTTCCTTTCAGAACCCCGTGTTCTAGGCTTTGGATCCGCCGGATCGGGCTAATTTACATGAGGAGCTCTGGAGTCTTGCTTCCTCACATACCAGTTCCTTTTCTGAAACTTTTTGTTTACAAGTTTAAATTAGTTTTTTTATTAGAAAACTTCTCAGAACCCCCATACATTATATATGTTTTTTTATTTAGCAGAGACTCTAGGGAATAAAATGGGGGTCGTTACAACTTTTTACGTCACGCGGTATTTGCGCAGCAATTTTTCAAATGTGTTTTTTTTGGGGGAAAAAACTGTTCCATGAATTAAAAAAAAAACAAAAAAATGTAAAGTTAGCCCAATTTTTTGTATAATGTCAAAGATGATGTTACTCCAAGTAAATAGATACCTAACATGTCATGCTTTAAAATTGTGCACACTCGTGGAATGGCGGTAAACTTTGGTACTTAAAAATCTCCATAGCAAAGTTTTTTTTTTTTTTTTACAGGTTACCAGTTTAGAGTTACAGAGGGACTGGACTATTGGACTAAAATTGTTGCTCTTGCTCTAACGCACGTGGTGATACCTCACATGTGTGATTTGAACGCTGTTTACACATGTGGGAGCGACTTATGTATGCGTTCACTTCTGTGCGCTTCTTTATATTTTTTATTTTATTTTTATCACTTTTACACTTTTATTCTTATTACAAAGCATGTAAAAGCATGTAAACATCCCTTGTAATAAAAATAGTGCGTGACAGGTCCTCTTTATGGAGAGATGTGGGGTCAATAAGACCCCACATCTCTCCTTCAGGTTGGAAAGACCAAGATAAAAAAATAAACTGTCTCGGCCTTTCCAATCGTGTCCCCGACATTGTTTACTTCTGCTGGTCCGGACGTGATGTCATAACGTTGCACCCGGGCCACCGAGGGTCATAGAGATGACTGGGGACCATCTAGTCAACTTCTGGTGGTGACCGGTAGAAGCACCGCCTGTAAGAACGATCAAGTGTCTGAACTGCCACTATGATTGTTCTTACAGTGCAGAGAATCGCTGGCCGAAAAAGATGATATCTGAATGATGTCTGCAGCTGAAGGCATCATTCAGATGTCCCCACTCAAAGCCAAGGACGTTATTATTATTATTATTATTATTATGATTATTATACAGGATTTATATAGCACCAACAGTTTAGGCAGAGCTTTACAACTTGAGGGTAGACAGTACAAATACAATACACTTTAATCCAGTAGGAATCAGAGGGCCCTGCTCCTTAGAGCGTACAATCTAAGAGGGAAAGTCAAGAGATACAAGAGGTAATAACTGTGGGGGATGTGCTGATGGAGAAAATAAATGTACAGTTGTTAGGTGGGGGCCAGATAGGCTTCTCTGAAGAGATGAGTTTTCAGGGATCGTCTGAAAGTGGACAAAGTAGGAGAAAGTCAGACAGATTGGGGTAGAGCATTCCAGAGGATGGGAGAGGCTCTGGAGAAGTCCTGATATATATGACGTCCATGGGCTGGAAGTGGTTAAAGCATAACTTCCGCATACAAACTCTATATAGAAACTCTGCATAGAAAAAGTTCTAGTTTCACCCAAAACTTAAAAAAAAAGAAAAAAGGAAAGAAAAGTTTAAATTTGTTTAAATATACTTACAGGTGTATATTTCTATTCTCCAGCATATAAACCATGTATTTATACATGTTAAAGTGAACTCTTTCGGGACAAAGAAGTGTAGCACTTAACAGGAACATTATACACCAAGTTCTGCTTACTCCTAACAACGTCTTACTATTTGCATGCTTCAACACTGCGCTTTCAGATCTCCCAAGAGCCCCTGAAGAATTAGCATAAACACACTAAAAGGATCAAATCGACATTCACACAAACTGAAAATCAGTGAAAGTGAGAAAGCTTTTAATCTGGAACTGCTTGTAAAAGGATATCTCCCAATTAGAAGTCTAGACCGACCATCAATGCTCAGTTTATAAAGGCAAGCTCAGTATCAATAGCTGTTTGCAGTCGGGAATACTGAAATGGCATAAGAAAGTACTTAGGATTTGATTCAATCGTCAGGATTTTTTTTACAAGGCTGGCAAAAACAGAGCAAAATGATGGCCCTATTTATTATTTTTTTCTTTTTTTTTTTTTTAAATACTGTATATCTTTGAATCTGTGTGTTTAATGTCAATAATCCTTCCAATGTATTTTTATTTAAAATATAAGTTTATAATATATTTTATGTATAGTCCTTACTATATATTTAAGGTGGCCATATTTAGGTGGAATTTCTAATTACCGCATAAACTCGCATATAGGTCGACCCGAATATAAGCCGAGGCCCCTAATTTACCACAAAAAAAACTGGGAAAACGTATTGACCCATGTATAAGCCGAGGGTGAGAAATGTAAGTGGAAAAGAGGGTCATCAATGCCCATCTGCAGCCTATGTCCTGTGTACCTCCCTGTGTCCATTGCAGCCTACCTGTGTCCTGTGCATGCCTCTGTGTGCCCGCTTCTCGGCCTTTTGGCTAAGATCAAGTGTAGTATCTGTTCTTATCAGTTGCCAAAGGAGGCGATGTTTCTGGCCCTATTGAGAGGGTGGCAGGCTCGCTCTCCGATGGCGTAATTAGTGCCTGGAAGGTACGGTTTCAGTAGGGGCACGCTGGGTACCCTGGATATTGGGGTGTCACCGTATGGCCTGAGTCTGAGCCATGCTGGAAGGGTACTCCTGGTGAGGATGGGTGCTGCTGTTGGTCGGATCCAGAGGGTCCAGTTACCTGGCCTTCTGGCCTGGATTGGGGTGGCTCTAGCCCCGGACAGTTTTTCGGTGAACTGAACGCCGTGAATCCCTAAGCCAGGGGGAGGATCGGTTAGTAAATTCCCGAATGTAATTAGGTAGGAGTGATGGGAGTGACGGTGAGCCTGTTGATGGGTGCAGGTTCTCACCAACCTTCCTGATCTCCATGCCTTCCTGCCTGGGGTGGGGGCTGCTGTAGTCCGGACCGTTGGCCAGGGTGGTCTTGAAAGCCAATGGAGCATGTGCCCCTGGAGTGGCAGTCCAGGGGTGCCGTACAGTCACTGTGTGTGAGGGACACATTAATTTACAGGCACTAAGGTCACTGCACCATTCCTTTAACCACATGCCGACCGGCGCACGACGATATACGTCGACAGAATGGCACGTACAGGCAGGAGGGCGTATATATACGTCCCTCCTTTCGCCTGTCCGTGCCATCGGGAGCGCGCCGGGAGCGGCGCGCTCCCGCGCCGGTCGGGACCCCCGTGAGTCCGGCCGCGGTCCCCGCGGACTCGATCGCCGCGGGGACTCCCGCGATCGTCTCACGGAGCGGCTGAACGGGGAGATGCCGAGATAAACAGCATCTCCCTGTTCTGCCTAGCAACTAGTGACGCCGATCTCTGCTCCCTGTGATTGGAGCAGAGATCAGCATTCACTAGCTGACAGCCACACCCCCCCACAGTAAAAAACACACCCCTAGGCCTACTTAACCCCTACACTGCCACCTTGTGGTTAACCCCTAAACTGCTAGTGTCATTTATACAGAAATCAATGCATTTAAATGCATTAATTGCTGTAAAAATGACAATGGTCCCAAAAATGTGTCAAAAATGTCCGATGTGTCCGCCATATAATGTCGCAGTCACAAAAAAAAATCGCAGATCTCCGCCATTAATAATAAAAAAAAAATTATTAATAAAAATGCTATAAAACTATCCCCTATCTTGTAAACGCTATAACTTCTGCGCAAACCGATCAATAATCGCTTATTGCGATTTTTTTTACCAAAAATATGTAGAAGAATACGTATCGGCCTAAACTGAGGAAAAAAAATGTTTTTTTATATATTTTTTGGGGATATTTATTATAGCAAAAAATAAAAAATAATGCATTTTTTTCAAAATTGTCGCTCTATTTTTGTTTATAGCGCAAAAAATAAAAACCGCAGGGGCGATCAAATACCACCAAAAGAAAGCTCTATTTGTGGGAAAAAAAGGACGTCAATTTTGTTTGGGAGCCACGTCGCACGACCGCGCAATTGTCAGTTAAAGCGACGCAGTGACGAATCGCAAAAAGGGGCCTGGTCCTTTGGCTGCAAATTGGTCCGGTCTGAAAGTGGTTAACAGCACGCTTTTTTAGCACCTGCCTCTTGGGCCAGGCCTTTTGGCTGGGATCAGAGGAATTTTTTATTCCTGGCTGGAGGGCCTGGTCATTGTCTTGCACAATGGCCACTTCTTTCACTCCTCCTCTCCACTATCCCTTCCCCCACTTTATTTTATTTATTCCTTTGTTTGTCACTTTTTGTATTTTTTTGTTTGTACACGATTTAGCACGTGTGATGAGTAGGGTCACAGGTCCCAGGGCCTGTCCTGAAAGTCGGGGAGGGGGTGGACATGGCCTTCTGGCTTAGTTCGCCCTCTCTCATAGGGTTGGGGTCTCTCTTCGGGAGAGCCTCACCTAGTATTTGGGTGGGTCTGTTTCGGCAGACCTTCCAGAGAACGGGGTCTGACTGGTTTCGGCCAGGAAGACCAAGTTTTACAGCCCTTGGCCCTGTCAGGAGCCTAACGCCCCGGGGGATTCAGGACAAGGTCCTCTGATTTTAGAGGTCTGTGTACCCGTTGCACTTTTTTGTCGCACCTCTTTATGTTATTTTTTATGCATCGGGTGAGTTTTTGAGTGTGTTTTGCACGCCATCGGCTTTCAATAGAAAAAAAAAATGCCTCTGTGTGCCCATCTGCACCTCTGTGTCCTTCTGCAGCTCTGTGTGCTGTTTTGCAGCTCTGTGCCCATCTGACGCTCTGTGCCCATCTGACGCTCTGTGTGCCATTTTGCAGCTCTGTGCCTATCTGACGCTCTGTGCCCATCTGACGCTCTCTGTGCCATTTTTCAGCTCTGTGCCCGTTCTGCAGCTCTGTGCCCTGATCAGCGTGTCATAGCAAAACATACGGCAGCCATACCAGTATTTAAAAGCCGCGCTTCCTCCTCGTCTGTGATAGGCGGAACACTCAATTTCCCAGCAGTCGGACATCCGCTCATTCTCATACCACGGACGAGGATGAGAGGATGTCCGTGATAGGCGGAACACTGACTGCTGGGAAATTGAGTGTTCCGCTATCACAGACGAGGAGGCGCAGCTTTTGAACACTGGAATGGCCGCCGTCTGTCTGCATGACAAGCTGACCAGGTAGACAGACGGCGGTGACTCGAGTATAAGCCGAGGGGGGCACTTTCAGCCCCCAAAAAAAGGCTGAAAATTTTGGCTTATACTGGAGTATATACGGTATGTAAGTACATGTGGGAAAAAATACTTGCTTATAATAGATTCTGCTTTGCAATATTACACAGTTGCCCCTTGTTGCTTGTGTCATAGATATTAAAAGAAAGCTTTGATGCCTTTGGGTATTTTTTTTTGTTTATCTACACTGTTCAAAAAAATTAAAGGAACACTTTGAAAACACATCAGATCTCAATGGGGAAAAATATCATGCTGGATATCTGTACTGATATGGACTGGGTAATGTGTTAGGAATGAAAGGATGCCACATCGTTTGATGGAAATTAAAGTGATTAACCTACAGAGGGCTGAATTCAAAGACACCCGGAAAATCTAAGTGAAAAAATTATGTAGCAGGCTAGTCTATTTTGCTGAAATTTCATTGCAGCAACTCAAAATGGTACTCAGTAGTTTGCATGGCTCCCACGTGCTTGTATGCATGCCTGACAATATGGGGGCCATGCAAGCTACTGAATACCATTTTGAGCTGCTGCAATGAAATTTCAGAGGGAGGATGGTGTCCTGGGGTACTTCCTCCCAGATCTGGACCAAGGCATCACTGATCTCCTAAACAGACTGAGGTGCAACCTGGCAGCGTCAGATGGACCGAAACATAATGTCTCAGAGGCGTTCTATTGGATTTAGGCCAGGCGAGCGTGGGGGACATTCAATGGTATCAATTCCTTCATCCTCCAGGAACTGTCTGCATACTCTTGCCACATGCGGCCAGGCATTGTTGAGCACCAGGAGGAACCCAGGACCCACTGCACCAGCAGAGGGTCTGACAATGGGTCCAAGGATTTTATCCCGATACCTAATGGCAATCAGGGTGCCATTGTCTAGCCTGTAGAGGTCTGTGCATTCCCTCCATGGATATGCCCCCCCCCCCCCCCCCCCCAGACCATCACTGACCCACCACCAAACCGGTCATGCTGAACGATGTTACAGGCAGCATAAGTTTCTCCACAGCTTCTCCAGACCCTTTCATGTCTGTCACATGTGCTCAGGGTGAACATGCTTCCACCTAGGAAAAGCACAGGGTGCCAGTGGCGGACCTGCCAATTCTGGTGTTCAATGACAAATTCCCATCGAGCTCCATGGTGCCGGGCAGTGAGCACATGGCTCACTAGAGGAGGTCCGGCCCTCAGGCCACCCTCATGAAGTCTGTTTCTGATTGTTTGGTCAGAGACATTTACCAGGACCGTTTGTAGGGCTCTGGCTGTGCTCATCCTGTTCCTCCTTGCACAAAGGAGCAGATACCGGTCCTGCTGATCGGTTAAGGACCTTCTACAGACCTGTCCAGCTCTCCTAGAGTAACTGCCTGTCTCCAGGAATCTCCTCCTTGCTCTTGAGACTCTGCTGGGAGACACAGCAAAGCTCCTGGCAATGGCACGCATTGATGTGCCATCCTGGAGGAGTTGGACTGCCTGTGAAACCTCTATAGGGTCCAGGTATCGCCTCATGCTACCAGTAGTGTAAATGTACCATTCCTGTTTTGGAGGTCATCTTATTGTTGCCCATCTAGTGCACCTGTTGTTAATTTCATTAACACTAAAGCAGCTGAAACTGATTAACAACCCCCTCTGCTACTTAAAGCAGAGTTACACCCAAATATGGAACTTCCGCTTTAAGTACTTGTGACCCCCTAACATGCCACATTTGGCATGTAATTTTTTTTGGGGGGACGGGTACCACAGCCACGGCACTGAGCGGAAGTTCACCTTTCCCCCCTCCCTCCCTGTAATCTTCTGGGACACGTCACAGGTCCCAGAAGATTGCCCGGCCATTCACAACGCGTAGCACGGCTTGCGCATGCACAGTGCGTACCCGGCTGTGAAGCCACAGTCTTTAATTTTTAATATATATATATATATATATAAAATCAAAGTTGAACTTCAACCATGTTTTATTTTGGTTTTAGATATAGTTGTTAAAAATTATGATTTTTATTCCTGTCTATGAATCTCACTGCCTGTCTCTGGGACACCCATACAAAAAATGATGGGATGGGGCTGTCACTGAGACAAGAAGGAACTTATAGCAATAGTTATCACTGTGTTTCATCCAGTCCTGTGTGTAAAGTTTCCGTTGATCTATGGTTCCAAGGCTAGAGATTTGGAGGAAGGATGTTTCCAGATTCTGATAAGCCCCCCTCACCACCCCTACTGGATCAGGATTTTGGGGAAGAAGCATTTGTCCTTTTCAACATTGACCCCCTTCCCCGTGTTGCCTGGTATGGATTAGGAGGAGAGGACATCACGGCTGACCACCCTTTCCTGGCCTGCTGGACTGCATGCTCCTATTAAAGTGGTTCTAAAGGTAGAAGATTTTTTACCTTAATGCATTCTCTGCAGCTCCCCCCCACCCACCCCCTATACTTACCTGAGCCCGATCTTGATCAAGCGATGTGCACGAGAACAGTGGCTATCTCCCTCCTTTAGGCTCAGACACCGCAGCAGGAGCCATTGGCTCCCACTGCTTTCAATCACAGCCAGTGAGAAGGGAGGGGGTGGTGGGGCTGAGCCACACTCTCTGTGTCAATGGATATACAAAGCTGGCTCTGGGCCGATCCCACATAAGTGCTCCTATAGCAAGTGGCTTGCTATAGTGGTCACTAGACAGGGAAGGGAGGCCAGGAGCGCCCCAAGAATGAGAGGGACCGAAGATGAGGAGGATTGGGACTGCTCTGTGCAAAACCATTGCACAGAGCAGGTAAGTATAACATATTTGTAATTTGAAAAAGGGGGTTTACAATCACTTTAAGGATCTGGTATAAATTATTGGGGACCCCATGCCATTTTTTTTTTGTATGTAGTTCCCCCTCAAACTCCATACCAGATCCGAAGGACCTTTACGTCCAGCTTTCGAACAACAACCCTAATGGGTTAAGCCATATGAAGATTGACAGCATAAGCCATATTGCAAAATGCATAATATTTAAACATATCCATTTACAGTATAACTTTAACATGTATCCGGTTACAGAGGAATGGATTTTTCAGTAACGCAGACTTGGCAGAGGATATCATTTGCGAGTCCTCTATAGATCTGTGCTAACACTCATAGCTTTCAGATGGAGCTGGCACTTAGTAAGACCCCGCGGCTATGTTATGGGGCCATAACGAGTCAAGGTGAAATGCCATTTATAGTCTTTCATTAACCCACCCAGGCCTACCATTAAATATGGCAAGCTTAGCATTTTTCACATCAAATAAAATAACACGGCTAAACTCTTGAGGCAGGCGTTTTTTATTTTTTTTTCAATGGCTGAATTGATGGACTGGACAAGGTCAGCTATTTCTTGTTTATTGATAGACAGCTATACAGGCCTTTCACATATTGGAATGATATTTATGATCCATGGAAAAAGCATGGCAAAGAACACATGTCTGCTTTTTAGCTATTCATGTTCCTCTTAAAGGAAAAGTGGTATGTATTTTCAGAGTAAGCTTTCACCTGCAAAGGATTTGTCTGTCTATCCAGTCCTGAGATTTACATAGCTTTGCCACACTGCACAGCCAGCCTGGTGACCTTTTCTCTCCTGTGTTTAAACAGAAGAACTAGCTCACTTATTGCCCCCAGCCTGTGCCTGGACAGTAACAGAGCAGAACCAAACTAATTAAGACACCACTCCTCTTCAGGGGTCTCCAAACTATTGCCCGTGGGTCAATTTGTCCTGCTGCAAGACTTTTTTTTTTTTAATTATAATCTTTATTGATTTTTCCATCCATAAATACAGTTTACATTTCATCTCAATATTCGGTGAGTGATATTCTATTTACATACGTATTATACTTAGCGCAAACCTGTACCACTTTAAAAAGAAAAAAAAGAGAGCTATCTATACTCCATCTACTGGAAAAGAAAAATTAGGGAGCCGCTTTCAATGTGATACTTCCCAAATTTGGTCCTCACATATTATCCCCCTCTTTCCCCACTGCGTTTCCCCCCCCCACCCCCCCCCCCTCTATTCTAACTGTATCTGGTGTATTCCTTCTATCCACATCCTATCAAATTCCTTCATATTGTATCTCCTTGTATACGCGGCTCTCTCCTTCGGAATGGTTTCGTTCATTATATCAATCCAATTTTTTACTGTAGGTGGCGCCTGTGCTTGCCATCTCATCATTATCATCTTCCTGGCTTGATACAGGCCCCTTAGTATTGCTACTGTTATGCTTTTTGTTTCTCCTTTTTCCTGTCTATGCCCCAAAATACAGAGTCCGACTTCCCCCACCAATTCCTTGTTATATATGCTCTTCAGTACTTCTATCACCCCTTCCCAGTACCGAAAGAGCTTGGGGCATCTCCACAACATGTGGATAAGATCCCCCACCCCCTGGCACCTCGGGCATTTATCATTAGGTCTTCTTCCGAATTTACATAACATCTTTGGGGTGTAGTACACTCTATTAAGTAGCATTAAATGCGAAAATCTCTGTGCGGGTGAAACCGATATCAGCGGGCTTAGTTCTAATATTCTCTTCCATTGTCCCTGTGGCAAGACTCCTACATCCTGTTCCCATTTTTTTTTCACCTCTGATAGCTTTTCTTCTCCTAAGGTCTCTCTATTTAATAATTTATATATTGTGGATATTAATCCTTTAGTAGATCCTGGGTCCCCAATAACCTGTAGCACTGGTAATTCCTCCCATACCATAAGTTGGTTTCTGAACTGGGCTTCTAGGGCGTGGTTGATTTGAAGATACTTAAACTGTGTATTATGGGGGATATTAAATTCCCTTTTTAATACTTCGAATTTTTTGATGGTCTGACCCTCATACAGTTGGCTCACTTTCTTAATTCCCCTATTTTCCCATTCCCTAATTTTACCCATTGCACTTAATTCCTGTAGGTTACTGTTATTCCAAACTGGGGTGTATATATTAATCTCCCTATATTTTAACTTTTTTTTGACAGCTTTCCATATTTTACTGACCATTTTTATTGTTGGGTTCACAAACCCAAATGACCCTGCCTCTAATGATTCTATTATGGTCTCATGAAGAGCGCCTGTTAAGAGGATTTTTCCGTTAGGAGACCCACCCTCCTGAGCACAACATCCCGCTAATTGTTGTAGTTGTGAGGCTAGGTAATATAACTCAGGGTTGGGCAGTGCAAGACCCCCTTCCCCTGATGGCAATTGCAGGGTACGAAGTAGTATTCTTGCTTGTCCCCCCTTCCAGACCAATTCCCTGAACAGGCTCTCTATTTTGTCAAACCATTTTCTGGGGATCCATATAGGGGCATTGTGCAGCACATACAGCAGCTGAGGCAACCAGATCATTTTTATTAATGAGCATCTACCGGCTCTGGACAGTGGGAGAGATTTCCAGATTTTTATTTTTTCCCTAAACTTCCCCAATATTGGAATCAAATTATTGTACACATATTGATTGGGGTCTCTTGTTATCCTGATCCCTAGATATTTAAGGGAGTCTACAATTGCTAATTTAGGGCAGTTCCATACCATCCCGTCCCCTGTTTCGGCCATCGGAAGGAGCTCTGACTTTGTCCAGTTAATCTCTAAGCCCGTAAAGCTACCAAACCTCTCCACAGCTTTCATTGCTTCTTCCAACGAGTGTTCCATGTCCCCCAGGAAGAGCAGAATGTCATCGGCATATAATGCTATACGTTCTTCTCCTATGCTCCTGCGAAAGCCTACAATCTCAGGGCTCCTTCTGATGTGCTCTGCCAAGGGCTCCATTGCTAAGGCAAAAAGCAAGGGCGACATAGGGCACCCCTGCCTAGTTCCCCTTTCCAATTTTATTTGATTTGAAAATCTATTGTTTATTTTTAGTCTGGCTACCGGTCTGTCATAGAGCATTTTGATCCATCCGATCAGCCTAGGCCCAAATCCAAACTCTTCCAGGATGCGCCAAATATATTCCCACTAGAGTCGAAAGCTTTGGTCACATCTAATGATAATATCGCCTTCAACCCTTCATTATCCGTTGGTGTTTGGATATTTAAAAAGGCTCTCCTGCTGCAAGACTTTAGCTGGCTCATAACTAGTCATTGGCCTCTCACACAGGTCTTCAGGTCAGCCTAGGGTCAACCTCCACTACCTTTAGTGTCCAGGTCAGCTGTCATTGTACAGTCATTGTTCCTAATGACCAATCACATGCTTGTCCCAATATTCACAGGAGGATAGCACTCCCTGTCCTGACCTGATAGGGTCGCTGATGTAAGGGGAAACTCTGATAGGGACTCTGATGTATGGAGGACTCTGATGCAAGGGTGACTCTGATAAGGACCCTAATATAATGGTAGACTTTGATGGGGACCCTGATGTAAGGACTTACTTTTATGGGGACTACAATATAGAGGGGACTCTGATGGGGACCTTGATGTAGGGGGCAGACCTTAATGGGGACTATAGTATAAGGTGGACCCTGATGGGGACCTAGGGGCAGACTTTGATGAGGTCTATGGTATAAGGGGTACTCTGATGGGGACTGATATGTAGGGGCAGACTTTGATGAGGACTATGGTATAAGGGGTACTCTGATGGGGACCGATATGTAGGGGCAGACTTTGATGAGGACTATAGTATAAGGGGTACTCTGATGGGGACCGATATGTAGGGGGCAGACTTTGATGGGGACTGCTGGGCTTAAATTTATCTGGAATTACTAAATTTCTTTCTGTGTTGTCCTAAATGACGCTAATTACAAAAAAGTGAAAAGTAAAATGTATTCATTCATTAAAATTGTATTAATTCATTTATAAAACAAATATTTTCTTTAGCTCAAAAATATTTGGAATATACAGTGGCAGCCCATCCAGTAGGGGGGGGGGGGGGAGGGTGCCGCTCCCATCCCTGCGTCCGACCCATAATCTACGTGCAGGGCACCGAAAACATGGATTACAATGGGGGGTGTTTTTTTTTTTTTGAAGCACATGATTAGAGTCAGAGGCTCTAATAGGCTTAATAAAGTGTGGGCTCGGGGTGCAGAGCACTGCTCTCCAAGCCCACCCAGTTGTGGGACAATAACGAATGAATATTCGCTATTGTCACACTGATTCTCCTCTCGCCCAACCCTGAGACCCGTTTCCCAATTGGCCGAAAGGAGAAGCAATCCTATTGGCCTAGAGGGAGGAGGAGGGAGGGGACGCATGGCCGGAGGAAACGCACTGGAAGCCCGACCCACCAGCCGCCACTGTCTCCATGAGGGGGAGCCAAACCTTCCAGTCGGCACTGAACTCCATGAGGGGAGGTCCGACTCACCAGCCGCCACTACTTCCAGCACTCCCCTTCTCGAACAGGGGAGATCTGAGTGTCATCCCATAAGGTAAGGAGGCCTTCTGCCTGCCCAACCATCTGTCTCCTGCACGGGGGGGGGGGGAAGTGGGGGGGGGGGAGTTGCTGGTGTTCCCGGTGTTCCCCGCCTTCATGTCCGTCTCCCGTGCCCCCTAAATTATTGAGCACCAGCCACTGGTAATATATATTATGTGGCCCTTGTACTGAAAAAAATGGACACCCCTGTCCTACAATATTCGGTTCATCCTGTCCAGTATGAAAGAGGCCTTAGATAACATATTGATCAGATCAGGACACTCCATTGGCCCCAATTACTCCCCCCTCCCAATCATAGTGCTGCTGCACAGGGAATTAAAAGGCTGAATTTAGGTAAATTTCTGGTATTTATATTCCCTGCATATAAAATACAGTTGATGTTTTTGTAGTAAATACAGAGCTGAAATAATGTTTTTGTAATATCTTCCATGAGTTCAGTTTTCATTTTAGAAAACACTGTTTGTCATGAAGGTCACCAGGCAAACCCATGTAATATCAGGTTTTTGGTTCGGTACTTCCAGTTTTCTGATTGTGAGATGGGCCAATAGAGGCAATGAATATTACAAATCCTTACACCACAGCTGAAAGCAAGTATCTCTAATCCAGCCTCTCTCAAATGTTTTTCCATGGAGGAGCCCTTGAAATATTTTTAAGGTCTCAGCCCTGGCAAAAAGGTTATGATATCTACAGCTCGTAGTATATTATATCATTGATGGTGGAATAGTGCTTCTTTACACTTCAGTTGGTGTCAACCACCGGCAGTCAACCCAATGTCTGCCTCAACTTTATATCATACTTATGCCCCATACACACGGCCGGATGGGAAAAGTCAGATCAGATTATGTTGTTGGAAAATCTGATCGTGTGTGGGCTCTAGCGGGCTTTTTCCGCCAGAATTTCCGACTGAAAAAATTTGAGAGCAGGACCTTAAACTTTCCGACAACAAAATCCAATCTGACTTTTTCCGATTGTGTGTATAGAATTCCGACGCACAAAGTGCCACGCATGCTCAGAATAAATTTGGGGACGAAAGCTATTGGCTACTGGCCTCTACGTAGTCCCATTGTACGTTTTGTATGTCACCTCGTTCGGAACGATCGGATTTTCCGACAACTTTGTCCGACTGTGTGTATGCAACACAAGTTTTGGCCAAAATCCGTCGGAAAAAATCCAACAGATTTTGTGGTCAGAATGTCCGACCATGTGTACGGGGCATAAGGGTCCTTTTTACACCATAGAAATGGAGGAAAATGGGTGAATTTGAGGTGCCTACTTGCAAAGTTACAGAAAGGATTATTGAGGACTCACTAATATGCGTTGGAGATGCCCAAAGTTGCATAGATGCTAACCATAATCTTTTGGACCTTTACCGGTGGTCCACCTGGGAATCCCCCCCCCCCCTCAGGTTTTCTTCTCCATTGCCCGTACACAGTGATGTAAGTAACTGAGTTAAAATAAACTGAGTTACCTAACGCAGTTACTTTAGAGGGTAACGAGTAATCTAACTGATTACTTTTCCCCTCATGGTAACTCAGTTCCCATTACTTTGGCTTAGTTACCCTAATTACATCTACCGCCACTAGATGGCAGTAGTGTAATTCCGGTGTCCTGCCGAAAAAGTTCCCCCGCCAGATAAGGACCCCCTGTACTGCGCAGGCGCAGGGCTTGCGCAGTATGAAGGACTACGGAGCTTCCGAAAATTGCTGAACCTAAATAGCTCTGAGTGAACTCTACACCGCGCAGGTGCAGTTAACATGTAATTGTACGAGGCGATGCCGCACGCTCCCGATGCTCGTGCTACTCTGCAAGGGGCGTCTATCTTGTAAGTAAGGAGCGGGTCTAGTATTACTGTAACCAAGGGGCGCATTTATTATTATTGTTATATATCGAGCTCTGCCCATTAATTTAACATTCGCCCTCTTCTGTAGCCATCCGCCCCTTACACGATATAATAATAATAGACCCGCCCCTTGCTTACACACTATAACAGATCTGCCCCTTGGTTAGAGTAATTATAGAGCAGCCCCTTGGTTACACAATATATAACAATAATAATAAATGCGCCCCTTGGTTACAGTAATACTAGACCCGCCCCTTAGTTACATGTATAGAATATTTAAAAAAAAAGTCAGTTACTTTGTTGCGTAACTAATTACTTTTCCAATGTAGTAACTGAGTTACTAACGCAATTACTTTTTGGGAGAAGTAATTTGTAACTTAACTAATTACTTTTTTAAAGTAAGATGACCAACACTGCCCGTACACATTATGTGTACGATTGTCCCACATTGCAGAATATATATATATATGCGGTTGAGTTTATTCTCCTGCCTCCTTTTCACCATACACTTATTTTGCTCTTCACTATTCCCAACTCATAGACCCATAACACTAACCCTCATAGAAAATTTGTATCTGCTACTCTAACAACTCGGATTGTTGACCTTTTTTCTGACGTCAGACTTTAATCTCCCTCAAATTAACAAAATCCATCCGACATCACCTTATTGAATCGCATGATTATTGTGAGAACATTACAACACCTACAACCTTTCCCACTTCAAAAATGAATTGTTTTGGTGAGTCGGTGCAATTGAAATCCTTCATGGGAAATAATAAATGAATTTGTTAAAAAAAAAAAAGACAGACTGGCGAATGGAAGTGCATATCACATTATTTCCTCAGGGATAAAAGCTATATTCAATAGCGCAGTTATGTGTACAATTGGGATTAGATAAAAATGATTCTGCAATTTTGATTCCATTTCCATATAAACTGGTGTCATTGTTGTGCGTAATAAAATTCTGTCATTCAAGGTCAGAATGGAAAATCCTGAAAACAGTACATAAAATGTTTCAAATCATCCTTATAATAATGGAAGGACCATTTCTAGCATGAAAGTTGCCCCAAGTGCTGCCCTCTAGAGGTGATATGAGACAATATTATTTAATTATTCTATTATTATTATACAGGATTTATATATCACCAACAGTTTGTGCAGCACTTTACAATACAAAGGGAGACAATACAGTTATAATACAATACAATAAAAAAGGATTAGGAGGGCCCTGCTCATAAAAGCTTACAATCTAATAGTGATGCAAAAAAGTAACTGTGAGGGATGAGCTAATGGAAGAATTAAGAGTTCAGTTGTTAGGCGGAGGTGGGATAGCCTTCCATGAAGAGATGAAAGGTGGCCAGAGTAGGAGATAGCCAGACAGATTGAGGTAGAAAGTTCCAGAGGATGGGAGAGACTTTGGAGAAGTCCTGTAGACAAGCATGGCACCAGGAGAAAAAAGAACTAGAGAGCAGGAGGTCTTGGGAGGAGCGGAGAGGACAGTTTGGGTGATATTTGGAGACAAGATTGGTGATGTAGCTCGGGGCAGAGCTGCGAATGGCTTTGTATGTTGTTGTTAGTATTTTAAATTGAATTCGCTGGGAAATCAGAAGCCAGTGGAGGGATTGCCAGAACAGGGTTTTTAATTAAAACATAATAATTGCTCCAACTACTAACTGTGAAAAGTGAAGAGTAACAATAAAATGTAGTCTGTTTCATAGCAATCCACTATAGGCAAATCATTTTAACATTGATCTAAACCCTAACTGGACAATTTCTTTGTTAAAGCAGCGTGTATCAAAAACAATTGTTTTGTTTTCCAATAAAAAAATACTATTGTTTAGGCATGTGCACACTGAAATATTTTGTTTCGTAATTTAGTTTTCGTCCGAAAAATACATTTATTTAGTTACTCCCGAAATTTGTTTTTATTTATTTTGTTTCTTTAAAAAATGCATTCGTCCGAAAATCCAAAATAATTAAGGTCGAATCTGTCATTAAAGGCTTATGGTGTCTGTTGAATGTTCTAAGAGGGATTCGACGGAGCAGCTAAACTGTACGACGCCGCAATCGTACATTTCCGGTCGAATGTTCCGCCTACAAGCTATAGTAGAATTCTAATGTTGTATGACACTAGTAATAATTATATTTATTAATCAGTCAACCAACTTTAGAATTCTTCAATAGTCTATGGGCGGAGCATTTGACCATAAATGTCCGCTCGCAGTGACTGCTTTGTCGAATCTTCATGTCAAATCTTTTCTCTCTATGTCGAATATTCTTGGACTAATAGAGCTAGGTTAGTCACATTCAACCTTTTTTGCTATTGTCTCTATAATGTCAAATCGTTTTGTCAGGTCACCTGAGACCAGGTGACAGGTGCACTCTGTAGGAGTAGGAAGTGCACCGCTTGGTAGTGGACCTTAGGACTGACTGCTGCGGATGTACCCAGGGAGATACAGGACACAGGTATACTGGATCACTAACACAGATCCCAGTGGGAGCTAGAGCATAGATTCCCCAGGGCACGGAGTCTAAGAGCCAGGAGGTGTTCGCCAGAGCCTCTAGTGGTGAGGATGGACTTCGCTGCAGTCTGGCTCCAGGTCGCGGCCCCTAGGGTCTCACAGCTCAGGCTCACCGTAGACTACAGGAGAAGGAAGCAGCAGGCCAGAACAACAAGGATAGTAAGGGGATAAGGCAGAGGTCAGGGTAAACAGGAACAACAGAGTACACGCCAAAGGTTCAGGGTCACAGGCAGACAGGGATGGTCGGGGACATGCCAAAGGGTCAAGGTCGCAAGCAGACAGGAATCGTTGAGAACACGCCAAGGTCGGTAACGGAGACAAACATAAAGCACACAAGCAGGAACCAGGAAGCCAAACACACCACGGATACACAATGGTTGATCAGCACCACTGGCTTGCAGTGCACAGGTTAATATAGGGTTCCCTGATAGGGCCTGGGGTGGAGCCATGCTCAGAGGAGAGGTTATAAAAACCACCAGGTGAGAGTGGCTGGCCTCTTAGTCTGAACACATGAGGAGAGGTAAGCAAACAGGGGAAGATTACTGCATAACCATGACACGTTTCTCTCTATGTCAAATCTTTTCTCTCTATGTCGAATAATCTTGGACTTATAGAGCTAAGGTTAGGCACATTCGACCACAGGTTCGATGGACACAGATTGCTATTCTCAGCGTCATGTCGGATCTCCTATCTATATCGAACTGTTGTCACAACGAAAACGAAAATAAAGCATTTGTTTGTTTATGTCGGATCTTTCGGTTTTCGAACTCTGCACGTTCTTTATCGTTTGTTGAAACGATAAAGAAAATACCCGAAATTTGGATGAAAATGCTTTCGTATTGAACACGAATGCACATGTTTTTTTACTATTTTTAAAGTGGTTGTAAACCCTCACATATACCTAGTGAAGTGAACAGCCTCAGATGATACACAGAGATGAAACAAATCCTCCTACATACATTTTACTTGTTTATCTGAAGCCCTCTCTTCCCTACACCCCTTTAAAAGGACAGAAAAGTGTTAAAATCTGTAGAATATGTATTTGTTTCAGATTCACGTAGATATGTTTGGACCTAGGGGGGTGGGAAAGGGAAGTAGGAAGTGAAACTGAAAAAGGTTTACATACTGTTCACTGCTGGCTGGAAATAAACACGTTCTCTACAAGATTCATCTGACTATTCATCATTGTTTCCACAAAATCTACATGGTGACAGAAGTGAGATCGCTGAAACATCATGATTCAGAATCTACATGGCATACAACCCCCAATCTTTGATAATGACATCACTAACAACTGGATGAAATTCAATAGAAAATGGGAAGTGTACAGCAAAGCAGGACTCTCAGACAAGCCAAAAAAAGGTACAAGCTTACATTTTTCTAAATTTTGCTGGTTCAGATGCACTAAAAAAGAAAGGCAGAAGTGTTTGTGGCGCAACAGAAAAAAAGGCAATGCAGCAACTGTGGTAGTGAACACGCTACTGAGCGCAACAAGTGTCCGTCTTAACAAAAGGTGCAACTCGTGCAACAAATGGAATAATTTGGCAAAATGTTGTAGGTCCAAGCCTTAAAATAGAGGTGCGTGGATGACACCATCTAGAATTAATGAACTGGAAAGTGATGATCACCAAAATTGTTTTCATTGTGAAAGTGTGGACCTAATTGCAAATAAAGGAGTGATACATGTGATAAGTTGAAAATTGACATGGGTGCCAAATGCAATGTCATGTCCTTATCCACATTGCACAACATTGACCCCAAAGCTGAAATTGATCAGTAAAATCAAAGTAAACTTGATAGCTTATGACGGTCAAACAATTCAGACACTGGGCACTTCTACCTTGGATCTATCAGAGGACAAGCTGCTATTCCACATTGTGGATAGAAATGTTAAAAGCCTGCTAGACTTACCAGACAGCAAGGGCTTAAATCTAATCCAACTCAGTCCAGAAGTGCATGCAGTACAACAACAGGCTCCTGAGATGACCACTTAGTAGGACTTATTTTGAACTGACACTGTTGGTAAGCTACCAGTCATGTATCACATGCCCTTAGATAAAACGGTACAGCCTACTGTGTGTGCCCTTCAAAGGATCCCACTGGCTATAAAAGACAACGTCTTGCAAGAGTTGGAAAGGATGACTAGACTGGGCATCATTGCAGGAGGCTACCCCCTGGGTGTCTGCCATGACAGCAGTAGTCAAGAAAGATGGCACTGTCCGCATATGCATTGATCCTGTGCACCTCAATAAGGCTCTCCTGAGGCCTTATCACCCATTAAAAACTGTAGCGCAAGTGATCGCTGATATGCCACAGGCAAAGGTCTTCAGCATTCTAGATGGAAAATGTGGATTCTGGCAAATCTCTCTGGATGAGGAATCATCATTACTCGCTACCTTTATGACCTTATATGGGAGATACAAATGCTTACTGATGCCATATGGAATTTTAACTGGAAGCAAAGTCTTTCAGAGATGTATGTAACAGCTCTTTGCTGTCATGGATGATATCTGGATTTGGGGATCCCCCGTTGAGGAATTTGACAAACGACTTAAATGCGTACTAGACCATGTTAGAGCCATCATAATGCAGCTGAACCCTACCAAATGTGACTTCAGGGTCTTAGAGGTGCCATATGTGGGACACCTTCTCACGGGTAAAGGTGTCAAGCCTGATCCAGGAAAAAATAAAGCTATCCATCAATAGCCTGCTTCAGAGGACAAACATGGATTTCAAAGGTTTCTTGGCATGACCAATTGAGACAGTGAGATAACATCTCCACTCCGTCAGCCTCTGCACTAAGATGCAGACTAGTGTTGGACTGAACAACATTCTGTTGCTGTGGATACATTGAAAGCACAATTAACTAGTCCACCTGTCCTACAGTATTTTGATGTGCATAAGCCGGTCTGCTGATGCCTCCCAGCATGGTCTTGGCGCAGTCTGTCTTCAAGATGGGAGGCCTGTGACTTTTGCATCAAGAGCCCTAATTGAGACTGAAGCACGCAATGCACAAATTGAGAAGGAATTATTGGGAATAGTATTTGCCTGTGTAAAACTCTGTGATTATATCTATGGCTGCCCTGTGACTGTTGCGACGGATCTTCAGCCACTCATAACCATACTGAGAAAACCCCTGCACACAGCATCTACGTGAATGATGATAAATGATGATGCTAAAGCGTCAACGCTACCACCTGAATGTAATCTATAAACGAGGCTGCGAACTGTTTTTTTACGGATGCTCTTTCACATGCACAGCTCCCCACTTTTGATAACTCTGGAGCTATTGGGGATTATGATGTGCTGGCTCTGGATGGGGTGTTGTCATCCAAAAGGATTTAGGAACTAAAGCAAGAAACACAGGCAGATGCCACCTGTCAGGGCCTCATGGACATCATTCTCAATGGGTGGCCTGGCTCCTTTAAGGGAAATCCCACATGATATCCGACCATTCTACTCTATGAGAGATGAATTGACAGTGGATGATGGATTAATCCTGCGTGGTCAGAGATATGTAATCCCTCACTCTCTCCAGAAATACTACCTGACACAGTTCCATCATTGTTTTGTATTTCTTGAAGAAGCTATATAATTAGCGAAACTAGTCTAAATACTTCAACACATGCATCTGTTTTTATTGTTCTAACCTGTTTATGTGCTAATAAAACTTTGTAATTTTTATACATTTGTTCAAATGTGTATGCATTATCCTCAGAAGGTACCGTGATAGTCCACTAGCTCCCCTTTTTGTTTGGGGCTCTGGTTGGGGACCAGACCCCCAAATCCTTATTTTATATATTTACGGATGATGGTACTATGGTTATGAGCATTATTTTTGTTTCGTATGTAATAAGGCCACACAATTATTCTGACAGTTCCATCAAGGTCATCCTATCATTCATTCCACTAAGCGAAGGGCACGTGAAACCATGTTTTGGCCCACTATATTTACTGACATTGAAAGATACGTTTTCGGATGTGCCCCATGCAATGCTCTACGATAGCACCAGATGAGAGAACCTTTACCTCTTCACCAAATACCTGAAAGACCATGGTCTATCACAGCAGCTGATATATTTGAGTGGTCAAACAAGGATTACCTGGTCTTGGTATATTCTTACTCTGGCTGGTGGGAATTTGATGTCCTCCCAAACACTTCCAGTAGCACAGTGATAAGGGCATTAAAGCATATATTCTCTACACATGGAATCCCCTATCAATTGATTATTGACAATGCAAAATCATTTTCAAGTAGAGAATTCAAGAACTGAACTTTGCTCACCAATGGGATTTTCTGCATGACACTAGCAGTCCCAATTACCCTAGATCCAATGGTCTTGCAAAGCATAGTGTAAGATTGGCCAAGCATCTCCTGTGTGCACGTGATGGTTCTGACGTTTATGCAGCCCTACTAAACCTCTGCAACACACCTAGGGATGGCATGCATTCTTCAGCACAAAGTTTACTATCACGATGAACCAGGACTCTGATTCCCATTGTCTCATCCCAGCTCCTGCCAAGAGTTGAGACTGATGTTCAGGCTGCTTTATTTACACTCAGGCAAAAAGGAAAGATAAGCCATGACAAATCAGCCAGACGCCTTTCTCCTCTAAATCCTGGGCAGGTGGTAAGGATGGAGACAACCCGTGGGTTTGACAAACTGGCCACAGTTCATGGAAAGGCCTGCAAACCAAACAGCTATGTTGTCCATTCTGATGGTAGGACCTATGTAAGGAACCGCTGTCACTTCCTACAGGTACCTGAATCATACTGTACTGCCAATGCCCATGTGCCAATGATCACTTCAGGACACCAAGCACAGCCATCTGCTGCTGTTCCAATTGACACTTCTACCAACGGATGTAACACACAATCACAACAAAATTATGACGGCGACAGGTGAAAGGCTTCAGACTCGTAAGCTCCACAAGTCATTACTCGATCTGGAAGAGTGTGTAAACCCAATCCAAAGTTCCAAGACTTTATCACACACTGACTTTTACCCAGCATTTTGCGTTTTATATTGTAGTTTGTTATTGTTCCTTGCTATGCTGCACTCCATGTTGGTTCTATATTAAAATTAATTTATATACATTATGCATATCCTTTCTTTAAAAGGGGAAAGATGAATTTGTTTCAGATTCACATAGATGTGTGAGGACCTGGGGGTGGAAACAGGAAGTAGGAAGTTATGAAGTGAAACTGAAAAAGGTTTACATGCTGTTCACTGCTGGCTGGAAATAAACAAGTTCTCTACAAAATTCATCTGATGATTTATCATTGTTTCCACAAAATCTACAAAATCTTTCTTCATCTGTCAGGAGCACAGAGAAGGGGACGGAGAGGCTGCAGTTACAGGTGTGCGAGAGCTGATTCCACACAGCAAAATTATCTGTCAGAAAAACTCAAAAGTGACTCCTGCTGATAATAGAGGGATAAAGAGTCAGGGAGAATCCACACTTAGAGCTTTGGAGAGAGATAAGTAAACACTACAGATAGATGTGCTTTGCTCAGATTCCATGACTGAGGTTTAAAACCACTTTAAATCTTTTTTCATCCTTTTCTGCATCTTTCTTCCTCTTCTTGTCTACATGCATTCATTCCAGATTCCACTACATGTTGTTGCCCTGGACTGGCTTCTTAAAACAGAAATAAAGTCCACAGAATACTCACCTCTGTTCCTGAAATGCGACCCTTGAATCCCTCACTGGCTGCTATCATCTTCTCAAAAGGCTTCACCTTCTGGATGTTGGGTTTTTGGCCCCTTGATCGGGCAGCAAGGATGATGTGACTCCTATGCATGAACACAGAAGTCACTCACACAGAAACCATGCAGAGAATTTATGCTGAGCTGTGATGCTCAGCTCAGTGTACAATTAAAAGAACAATGCAAACAGGCAGGTAAGTTTAATTTATTGCATTGTTTTATTGCAATAAATGGCTGCAAGCTCACAACTTTTTCTACTAAAGCTTAAAATCCACTTTAATTGTGACAATAGTGGGCCGTGTCTGTGCACAGTTTAGTTGCAGAGCCAGCTGTGAGTCCGGCCCACTAGTCCTGTGTGATATAAAAAGGACCATGGCCCAAGGCTGAAAGAGAGTGGAAGGAGGGCAGAGGTTTGGGTTCCATCCAAAAAGCCCGGCGAAAGAGTTGGGAGAGTTTGGGCTTATCCATAATAAGAGTGCCCATAAAGGAGTGAGACGGAGAATGACACCTGGGATAAGCACAAGGAAGCCATCTATTATTGTTGGGATGTAACATCCTCGGAACTTGGGGTTTGCCCTGAAGACACAACACTGGCACATGCCTCTGAAGTCCTCATATTTGCATGAGTGTTTTTCTGAAGGATTGTAATTGCTTGGACATCATCTTTGCAGGCATGACAGGGCAGCACAAGCCTGTAGTTAGGAGTGGAGACAAGGGAAAAATCTTGCATTTGTAAATTGGACTGTGGAATGTTAATTTTTGCACTTTTTCGAAGTAAAGTATTGAACCATTGCCCTTGTTTGGTCTAAAGTTACTATAGAAATGAATGAATGAATGAATAATTTGTATAGCGCTACAATGCGAACTAAATCGCCTCAAGGCGCTGTATTTGTGCTTTCTTAGAAGAGGTAGGTCTTGAGTTTTTTCCTGAAGGCCTGATGGTTTTCTTCCATGCGGATATCGTTCGGTAGAGCGTTCCATAGCCGTGGTCCTTGGACAGCGAATCTCCGTTCCCCCTTAGATTTGTAGCGGGATTTGGGAATGAGGAAGAGGTTTTGGTTAGACGATCGGAGACTGCGATTAGGCGTGTAGTGTTTTATTTTCTCGAGAAGGTATTGGGGGGCGTCTCCATGGGTGCATTTGTGGGTGAGGCAGAGGGTCTTGAATATGACCCGATTCTTTACGGTTAGCCAGTGTAGGCTCCTCAGGGAAAGGGAAATGGATTCCCAGGTTTTTTTTCCTGTTATCAGCCTTGCCGCCGTGTTTTGGATAAGTTGTAAGCGCACAAGTTGATATTAGGGTAAACCTATGTAAAGGGAGTTTGCGTAGTCCAGTCGTGAATTAATGACTGTTCCAACTACCGCTGCTTTGTCCTCCTTTGGAATGAAGGGGAGGAGTCTGCGTAGCAGGCGGAGCAGATGGTGAGAACCACTGACTACTGCTCCTATTTGGGCATCCATTGACATTTCTGAGTCAAAAATGACTCCGAGACTCTTGGCCTTGGTCCTAGGGGCGATGGTCTGTCCAAAGATGGTGGGTGGTGTCCAAGGGGTCTTGGTTCGGGAGTTTTGGTTTGCATGTAGCATAAGAAGTTCTGTTTTCGATTCGTTAAGCTTGAGGGAGCTAGTGGTCATCCAGTCGTCTATCAGGGTGAGGCATTTTTCTAATTGCTGATGATGGTCTTTTTGTCCGGTGATACGAAAATATAATTGGGTGTCATCAGCGTATGAGTGGAAGCAGAGATCTGATCTTCTGATGATTTTGAGGAGTGGGCGGATGTATATGTTGAAGAGCACTGGCGACAAGGGTGATCCTTGAGGGACTCCACAAGAGATTGCCCGGGTTTTAGAGGTGAAGGCTCTTAGTTTCACTGTCTGAGAACGATTTCCTAAGAAGGATGCGAACCATTGTAGATCTGCGTCTGTGACTCCTGCTACTTCTGTGAGACGGATGAGTAGAGTATTGTGGTCCACAGTATCAAACGCTGCACTGAGGTCCAACAGTACCAGGAGACATGATTCTCCGTCATCTGCTGCTTCGAGGGCGTCGTCCCATATCTTCAGGAGTGCTGTTTCTGTACCATGGCCTGGGCGGAAGCCTGATTGTAGATGGTCCAGGAGTTTGTGTGTGTCCAGGTGGTGTTGTATCTGTTGTACTACCGCCTTCTCCATAATCTTGGAGATGTTGTTAAGGCTTGTTATCGGTCTGCGGTGGTTTGGATCCTGAGGGTCGAGGTTGGGTTTCTTTAGCAGGGGTTTGATGATCCCTTGTTTGAGGGCGCCCGGAACAATCCCTTCTTTAAACGATTGATTTATGAGGTGAGTTATAGTGGGAGCCAAGATGTCGGAGCATTCTTTCAGGAGTTTTGTGGGGATGATGTCAATCGGAGATGTGCTGTCTCTGAGGTTTCTGATGATGTTCTTGGTGGTGTCCGTGGGGATTGGGATCAGAGAAAACTTTGGAGGTTGTGGGATGTTTATATTGATGTCTTCTATTTGCTCTGGTTGACTACGATTGCATGTTTTTTTCTGATGAATTATTTTCCGGATGTTGTCGATCTTGTCAATGAAAAAATCAGATAATTCATTGCAGAAAGCTTGAGTTTCGTTTGCTGGGGGGTCGTTTCCAAGTAACCCATAGGGGTTGTCGAGTGGGTCTTAACTCATTGGGGTATGAAGGTATTCGTGTAGAGTGGAGTAATGTGAAGACATGAGAGGTTGCCAAGAATAATGGAAGTACAACAAGCAGTCTGTCGATAGCGTGTACTTGTTATAGGTGGATTGGCCTAGCAGCTAGGGAGATGTTGTCGGCACTTCTTCTGCCAATGGTCTGTCTCCCAGAGCAACAAGAGCGGATTTGCACTGCAGAGTTTCCAATCCTGTTCAGAGGTACGGAAGTTCAACTGTTAAGTTAAGTGCATGTGTACAGCTCATGCAGAGTGCACGGCGGAGCCAACTCCCCTACTTGGGAGTAGTAGCTGAAAATACTGGACAGGTGGATGTGGACATTGGCTCAGCGGGTCCCTCAAAAATGCAAATTACAGATAAGGTGTACATTGTCACGCTAAACCAAGTGCAGTGCAAGTGTATATATTGTAAGATCATCTCTAATGTGGCGTACACACGCTCGGACTTTCCGGCGGGATTGTCCGCCGGACCTAGTCCAGCGGACAAACCACCGGACTTTCCAGCGGAGGTCCGCCGACTTTCCGAGTGTGTGGACTTGCCCACACACGCCCAGACTTTTCCGGCGGACAATCCGCGGGAAAAAGTCTGCGGGACTTTTGGAAATGAACGGACTTGCCGACACACGATCGGAAAGTCTGTTTATTTAGAACGTAACTGCAGGTAGACGGGACTAGCGAAGGCAGTGAATGCCGCCGGGCTAGCCCCATCACCTGGCATGGATTTAAAGGGAATCCCTACGCGAAAAAACGGCGTGGGGGTCCCCCACAAATCCATCTCAGACCCTTATCCGAGCACGCAGCCCGGCCGGTCAGGAAAGGGGTGGGGATGAGCGAGCGCCCCCCTCCTGAGCCGTACCAGGCCGCGTGCCCTCAACATGGGGGGTGCCCTGGGGAAAGGGGGGCCGTGCGGCCCCCCCACCCCAAAGCACCTTGTCCCCATGTTGATGAGGACAAGGGCCTCTTCCCAACAACCCTGGCCGTTGGTTGTCGGGGTCTGCGGGCAGGGGGCTTATCGGAATCCGGGAGTCCCCTTTAATAAAGGGGCCCCCAGATCCAGGCCCCCCACCCTATGTGAATGAGTATGGGGTACGATGTACCCCTACCCATTCACCTAAGGTGTAAAAGTGTAAATAAAAAAACACACCATTTTTTAAAAATATTTTACTGCACTGCTCCGGGGGTCTTCTTCCGTCTTGGGGGGTCTTCTCACCGGACTCCTCCGCTCTCTTCTGCTCTTTTACCTAGCTCTTTCACGAGCGGAGGAGACCGGCTTTCTTCTTCGTCGTCACCATCGTCTGGGGGTCTTGTTCCGCCTTCGGGGGTCTTCCGGGGTCTCTTCTGTTCTTGCCGCTGTCGCCGCCTTCTGCGCCGTCTTCCTCTTCCTCCTCTTCTTCTTCTTCTTCTTCCGATGTTGACTCGTCACTCTCTCTGGCCAGAATGGCAGAGACACGCTGTGATGTGACTTATATAGGGACAAGGGGTGGGGTAACATGCTCATGTCACATGGTGACCCCGCCCCCCTATGATGTCACAGTCCCGGAGGAGCATGTGACCCCGCCCCTTGTCCCTATATAAGTCACAACACCGCGCGTCTCTGCCATTCCGGCCAGAGAGAGCGACGAGTCAACATCGGAAGAAGAAGAAGAGGAAGAAGAAAAAGAAGACGGCGCAGACGGCACAGAAGGTGGCGACAGCAGCAAGAACAGAAGAGACCCCGGAAGACCCCCGAAGACCTCCGAAGGCGGAACGAGACCTCCAGATGACGGCAGCGACGACGAAGAAGAAAGCCGGGCTCCTCCGCTCGTGAAAGAGCTAGGTAAAAGAGCAGAAGAGAACGGAGTAGTCCGGCGAGAAGACCCCCCAAGACGGAAGAAGCACCCTGGAGCAGTGCAATAAAATATTTTTAAAAAATTGTACATCGTACCCCATACTCATTCACATAGGGTGGGGGGGGGCGGGATCTGGGGGCCCCCTTATTAAAGGGGGCTCCCGGATTCCGATAAGGCCCCCTGCCCGCAGACCCTGACAACCAACGACCAGGGTTGTCGGGAAGAGGCCCTTTTCCTCATCAACATGGGGACAAGGTGCTTTGGGGTGGGGGGTGCCCTTTCCCCAGGGCACCCCCCATGTTGAGGGCACGCGGCCTGGTATGGCTCAGGAGGGGGGGGCGCTCGCTCGTCCCCACCCCTTTCCTGGCCGGCCGGGCTGCGTGCTCGGATAAGGGTCTGAGATGGATTTGGGGGGGACCCCCAGGCAGTTTTTTCGGCGAAGGGATTCCCTTTAAATCCATACCAGGTGACGGGGCTAGCGCGGCGGCATTCACTGCCTTTGCTAGTCCCGTCTACCTGAAGTCACGTTCTAATTGAACGGACTTTCCGATCTTGTGTCTGCAAGTCCGTTCATTTCCAAAAGTCCCGCGGACTAGCACACAGACCGCGAGATTGTCCGCCAGACTCGCGAGTCTAGCGGACAATTTTAAGTCTGAACTTAAAACTTAGTCCGCCGGACTTTTGGCAGGAAAATCCGCAAGAAAGTCCGCTCGTGTGTACGCCGCATAAGAGTAGAGGCCCGCCTTAGTGCAAAGTATTCCCCCAAGGCAGCCTCAGCTTTGTCTCAGGGCATTGATGAAGAGGGCAGAAAGCAAAGGTACCCCATGTGTGTAGTAAAGCACAGGAGGGTCCCACCCCAGGGTAGGCCTCTCCTATGATTCTTGCTTGGCGCCCAACGAGGAGGGAAACATGGAGGACGTGACCAGCAACCAACAGCCTACACTTACAAACTGTTTTAAACTGTCAAACAAATATATATCTGGCAATAACAGGGTGTGGGAGGATTTTTGACAGTCGCAGGCTTTGTTACAGCCATTGTGTAAAACGTAATATCCCACCCCCATTGTGTTTAGCAGGTTAGTGGGTATGGAAGAGGAGAGAGGGAATGGGCTGTCTTTTCCCACTGCGTATACGCTCACATGCAGTGCGGGTGCAATGGTTTTTGACACCCTAGGCAAAACCTTATTTTAAACCCACCCCTGATCCCACCCCTTTTGCCCTGCCCATGTATACCCCACTTTTTTAATGAAGTGCCCATCAAATGCAACCCATCAGGGCCCATCAAATGCAGCCTCATCAGCGTCCATCAAATGCAGCCTCACCAGTTCCCATCAATGCAGCATACCAGTGCCCATCAATGCAGCCTCACCAGCGCCCATCAAATGCAGCCTCACCAGTGCCCATCAATGCAGCCTACCAGCGCCCATCAATGCAGTCTCACCAGCGCCCATCAAATGCAGCCTCACCAGCGCCCATCAATGCAGTCTCACCAGCACCCATCAAATGCAGCCTCACCAGCTCCCATCAATGCAGCCTACCAGTGCCCATAAATGAATGTGTGTGGGTGTCCTTTGCGCTATTTTAATGAAATAAAAACTATATATTGATGAATAAGTAAACAAAGTGAAAAAAGTGAACATAAATGCTAAATGTGGAAAAAATTCCTAAACAAAAGCTGCAAAATCTAAGAGCAAACACAAACCCGTACAAGAAATATAATGAAGTGATTTTGCGCTAAAGTGCATTAAAAAATGTATGTGAACCAATCTACGGCACAATATAAGTAATAAGTGATCACTAAAAAACTAGAAAGAGTGATAAAATCCACATAAAATGGAATAAAGTGCATGTGACAATAATATCTACTTGCACATATAAATAAATAAATATATATAAATATATAATTAAAATGTGCATCAAGTGCTAATAATCCAAATGGTGAATATGAAAAATACCATCCAAAATGTCCAAAAATATTGGTGCCAATAATAAATTAATAGAACCTAATATCATAACAACCACAGTGCAATATACATATATCAAAAAAATGGATGAGTGTTTAAAACTATTAAATAAATGTTTATATGAGGAACGAGTCCAACAAAGGATAAAGTGACTGAAGAAACACAATGGTGGTGCCCCCTTTCCCGGGGTAACACTATCAAAGTCTCTAAGAAACTAATTCGGATTAACTTCAGACAGTGGGGGATGTGGGTGGTGAGGACCTAATCCTGCATGGTGCTCGCTAGCCTCTCACCTCTCAACTGGTCAAAAAACGCATCAAAGCCAGTGTGGATGATGAGCTGTAATTCCAGATCCCTCCTTAGGTGTCTCCCAATCAACTGATCAAATCCGTTCCAAACATGGGGGGAGATGGTTTCACTTCCTCAAAGTAATGGATACAAGGATAAGCCGTCCCTTCCTGGATATGTAGTGGTAACTACCTGCAGCCGTAGCTCACTCCCAAAGCTCAATGTGGGTGCGGGCAGAGATGAGGGGAAAATAAAAAAAGGGGACCCAATCGTGAAGTATGCCAAAATAATAACAAAACCTTTTATTAACAAAAATGCGCTTACATTTAAATCGGTAAAAACAGCCAGAGAGAAAACAATCGTGTCCGTCTGACAGCACTTCCGGTATCCTCCGTCCAGCCAATCCCTACGCGTTACGTCACGTGACCTCGTGACTTCATCTGGGGATGCTGATAGGCTATGTGGACTTGTCTTTTATATGCTTTAGACCGGAAGTTGAGTGGCGGCCATTTTGCCAAGGACCGTCAAAAGTAAACAAAGCGCGGCCATTACTCTGTGGTCTTATAGCGCTCTGGATAATAGACATTTTTAGTGTCTGTGCTGAAGAATAGTAATGTATTAACTTAGATTACATCTACTGAATGTCCATGGGTCAGATTAACCTTAATGATTTATCCGAAGATAAATGAATGGATTTGGGTAGTATAGTGTGACCAGTCCCGCCATGGCCATTCATAGGTGGCTTGGAAGGTAATAATACCCCTAGGGGTATCGCATACGGACAATTGGCTGGTTGTCTTAATGTTATGCCCCTCTCATCTAAAACGGACCATTTAAGATTACCACAATCTGGATATAATTAATATCAGTGGTATTGAGATAACTAGAAAATAAATAAATTTATCTCAACATTCTATATATAATAAGGTTCAAAACCGATATATTATAAAGAGACAAACACTGGGACAACGTAATAGCGTTGTTCCTATTGATGGCAATATACATAAAAATATCTAGCAAGGCAGTTCTTCAAAGTAAATAGAATAAAAACATGGACTATAAGATGACTCTGGAATAAACTAATTTCCATTCATCCTTAAAAGTATGGACTGCTGTATTTATATTGAAAAATGTTCGGTGATTTATAGTTACTAATAAAATACTGTCTGATTATTAAAAAATATTGTTAAAATATAGTTAAAATATTTAAATAAAATATGAGGTCATGTGTATAATAGACATGAATGAAAAATATGATACAAGTCTAGGCAGATACTGCGTCATGGATTTGTCAGGGGAATGGGTTTATATTAAGATCACATATATAAACCCCTTGTTTCCTCATCTGGGACTGGTTACCGGAAATGCCATGTCGGATTGTATCATTATAAAGCCATATAAGCAGAAAGTATAGTAACATATACCTATGGGTAGTGTTTATATGTAAAACTGAATATGTCATGATATTAAAATTCCAAAGTTAAAAAATTACATAATTAGTTTAAAAAATTAAAAAATTAAAATAGTGTCTACACATGAGGGATAGAGTCTGAGTATATGTCAATGAATTGAAAAAATGACTCAAAAATCTTGTAATGTTCCTGATTAAAAGTTGCTTAAAAAACAATTAAGATCAAACTCTACGTTCAACCCTTCAGGTACTAATGTCCGCATAGAATAGATCCACATTGATTCCTTCTGGCTGATTGTCCTTACTTTATGACTGCCCCGCCAGGATGCATTATATCGTTCTATCCCCCAAAAACGTAACTGGTTGGGGTCTTTGTTATGTGCCAGAGCAAAATGTCGAGAGACATTGTGTTTAGGACAGCCTTTGATGATCTTCTGGATGTGTTCTTTAATGCGTGTTTTTAACTCCCTTTTCGTTCTCCCTATATATTGGAGGTTGCAACTGCATTGCAGACAGTAAACAACTCCCTCAGTGCGACAACTAATAAAATCTTTAATGATAAAATTTTCCCCTGTAGTCGTGGCTGTAAAATCGGATCTTTTGCCCTGAAATTTTTTGGCCTTACGGCAGGCATAGCAATTTCTGCACGGATAAAAACCCTTTCCAGAGAAAAAAGTGAAACCTTTTTTGGGGGGTGGTTCCACTACATTCTTGACTACCAAATCTCTCACTGTGGGTGCCCGTTTATAAATGATTTTTGGTTTCTCTGGAAGGATAGTTTTGAGGTCTTTGTCGTTCTTCAGTATATGCCAGTGTTTCTGGATGATTTTGGCAACATCTTTATGTTGTGCATTATAATCCAATATCAAACATGGGGCTTCACTAAAAGTAATAGACTTGTTTTTGGGTTTGTCCTTAAGCATGCTTGATCTGTCCATATTTTCTACTTGGATAATTTGTTTTTTAATCCAGGATTCTTCATAGCCTTTTTCTTGGAATCTAGCACCAATTAGATTAGCTTGGATTTTGAAATCTTCGTTTCTGGTGCAATTCCGTCGGATGCGTACCAACTGTCCTTTCGGAATATTAAAGAGCCAAGGTTTGAAATGGCAGCTGTGTAATGAAATATAACTATTCGTATCCACATTTTTGAAATGAGTTTTTGTGATGATCTGATTGGAAACTATGGAAATATTAAGATCCAGAAAGTCAATGGAAGTTGGGTGGATATTCCACACTAATTTAATATTTTTATTGTTTATGTTTAAGTTATTTAAAAATTCTTCCAATGATGATTTACTTCCATTCCAAATTATGATTAGGTCATCAATATACCTCTTATATAAGGCTAATTGAGCTGGCATATTTGCATACACGGAATCTTCCTCCCAGTGTGCCATAAACGCGTTGGCAACACTTGGGGCAAATTTTGCTCCCATGGCGATTCCTATGGCTTGCTTGTAGTATGATTGATTATGCCAGAAATAACTGCATTTCAAACTAAAATCCAAACATTTGATTAAAAACTTTCTGTGCTTACATAATAAAGTGCTATGTGTTCTCAGTAACCACTTAGTGGCTGTACAAGCCTCATGGTGAGGTACTATGGTATATAATGACGATACATCCGCCGTAGCCATGATCGTGCGTCCTTCCATTACCGGTACAGTCTCTAGTAGTTGTAGCACATGTTTCGTGTCTTTTAAATACGCTCTCGTTTTCTGCACAGCTGGTTGTATAAAGAAATCAATATATTCACCCATTCGGGCAGTGAGTGAATCTATCCCATTAACTATGGGTCTCCCTGGTGGGGTTTCTTTATTTTTGTGGATTTTGGGAATGGTATATATGATTGGTACTCTACAGGCTTCTGGGATCAAATATTTAGATTCTTTGTTGTTTAGTATATCTTTCTTCAAACCCAAATTCACAATAAGTTCTAATTCTTTTTTATATTTTAGTGTTGGATTACCTAATAATTTAATATAAGTATCCTGGTCTCGTAGTTGCCTTTCCAGTTCTTGCATATACTGTTCTTTGGACTGTACAACGACAGCTCCCCCCTTATCAGCGGGTCTAACCACTATATCTGTGCGTTGCTGCAATGATTTAATACCTTTATGGATGTGTATGGGATCAGATTGTTTCTTGATCTCCATAGTTTGTAAATCTCCCACTACCAGTCGTTTAAATACCTCGATATGATGGTTATTTAGAACTTGGGGATTATAAACAGAATTATTCCGTAAAGTGCTATGTGCAAGGGGTGCTGGATTTAAAACATTAGTTTGGGTAGATTTAAAAGGGTTGCCCATAATGTACTTTTTGATGTTTAATTTTCTGACATATTTCTGTATGCCTATATATGTATCGAATTTATTCAAGTTTTTTGTCGGGGCATATTTGAGGCCTTTATCCAATACAGTCAGTTCTTCAGTGGATATTGGTTTACCGCTAAGGTTGATCACTCCTTCGCCAATTAGTGCCTTTTTCTTTTGTAATCTCTTTCCCGCTCTACAGCCTCTCTGTCTTCGGGGCTTTGTGCTTCTGTCCTTGTCTTGGGTGAGCGGTGGAGTTCTCTCGGTGATCTCCTTGGGGAGTGGTCCCTCCGATCTCTGTCTAAAAAAGAACCCTGAATGGGTTTCTCATAATAATTTCCCTCATATTGATATTGATATTGTTGTCTAGATGGATCTTGGTAATATTGTTGTTGATCCTGATGTTGTCTGAGAGGCTCAAATCTGTTATGTGTGGGAAATGGGCTTCTCTCTTGCCTTGTCTGTTGATAATAGGGTTGTTGATATGGAGGTGGATGATAGGGTGGTCCTCTATTATCTCTTTGTGGTTGTGAGTTCTGTTGCCAATTGTTGTGTACCTTCTTATTGACCCAAGGTTTTTTGAAGGGTTTCTTCCAAGTTTTTTTGGGGGTCTGGTGTGCATATACTCCCCCATTTCTAGGATCTTGGTATGTCCTTGGTGTCTCATATTGTTGAATATACCCATAGTCTTGACCAGGTCTTGAAATGCTTTGATCCCTATTAATGTTGTCCCATCTAGGTCCATTACTGGGGTATGCCGCTGTGGGATCTTGTATTCTCACTTCTCTTTGCGGTGTGGAATATGATGTAGTAGGCAGTACTGGTTCATTTTTATTTTGCCATTTAAATACCCGATCAGTTTTGTAATCAGTTACATCACGTTGGTATTTCTTCATTTTACGCTGTTGTACCTCTAGATCTTTTGCTATTAGATCTTTATTCAGTTGTAACGCAAGTTTTTTAAAATCAGCGGAATCCTTATAGGGTTCCAGTTTGGCTTTGGTTTCTTCAATCAGTTTCTCTAATAATTGTGTTTTCCTTTGTTTCCTCTTAAGTAGTAGTCTCAAGCAATCTATGCTTCTACTATTAAAGAACTCGTACCATTCTTCCATTGAGTCTTTATCTATCAGGCCATCATTAGGGGGGATGTCCCATCTTAGTCTTCTGGGAACAATACCCTCCCTGATGTACCTTTCAAAGGTGTTGGTATCCCACCATAGGCTCACCTTTTTGTCCATTTGGTGACCTAATTTTCTAACTGTGGTTTCCAGGTCAGTATTCCTGATTTTCACCTGTGCATTAAAAACCTCATCTAAATTAATAGATCTGTTCTCCATGAAAGTAAAAACGTCCATGGTAGCAGCAAAGGTGAAAGTGTAAGTAGTAAACAAAAATGAGTGTGGGTGTCCTTTGCGCTATTTTAATGAACTAAAAACTATATATTGATGAATAAGTAAACAAAGTGAAAAAAGTGAACATAAATGCTAAATGTGGAAAAAATTCCTAAACAAAAGCTGCAAAATCTAAGAGCAAACACAAACCCGTACAAGAAATATAATGAAGTGATTTTGCGCTAAAGTGCATTAAAAAATGTATGTGAACCAATCTACGGCACAATATAAGTAATAAGTGATCACTAAAAAACTAGAAAGAGTGATAAAATCCACATAAAATGGAATAAAGTGCATGTGACAATAATATCTACTTGCAAATATAAATAAATAAATATATATAAATATATAATTAAAATGTGCATCAAGTGCTAATAATCCAAATGGTGAATATGAAAAATACCATCCAAAATGTCCAAAAATATTGGTGCCAATAATAAATTAATAGAACCTAATATCATAACAACCACAGTGCAATATACATATATCAAAAAAATGGATGAGTGTTTAAAACTATTAAATAAATGTTTATATGAGGAACGAGTCCAACAAAGGATAAAGTGACTGAAGAAACACAATGGTGGTGCCCCCTTTCCCGGGGTAACACTATCAAAGTCTCTAAGAAACTAATTCGGATTAACTTCAGACAGTGGGGGATGTGGGTGGTGAGGACCTAATCCTGCATGGTGCTCGCTAGCCTCTCACCTCTCAACTGGTCAAAAAACGCATCAAAGCCAGTGTGGATGATGAGCTGTAATTCCAGATCCCTCCTTAGGTGTCTCCCAATCAACTGATCAAATCCGTTCCAAACATGGGGGGAGATGGTTTCACTTCCTCAAAGTAATGGATACAAGGATAAGCCGTCCCTTCCTGGATATGTAGTGGTAACTACCTGCAGCCATAGCTCACTCCCAAAGCTCAATGTGGGTGCGGGCAGAGATGAGGGGAAAATAAAAAAAGGGGACCCAATCGTGAAGTATGCCAAAATAATAACAAAACCTTTTATTAACAAAAAAACCTTGGGTCAATAAGAAGGTACACAACAATTGGCAACAGAACTCACAACCACAAAGAGATAATAGAGGACCACCCTATCATCCACCTCCATATCAACAACCCTATTATCAACAGACAAGGCAAGAGAGAAGCCCATTTCCCACACATAACAGATTTGAGCCTCTCAGACAACATCAGGATCAACAACAATATTACCAAGATCCATCTAGACAACAATATCAATATCAATATGAGGGAAATTATTATGAGAAACCCATTCAGGGTTCTTTTTTAGACAGAGATCGGAGGGACCACTCCCCAAGGAGATCACCGAGAGAACTCCACCGCTCACCCAAGACAAGGACAGAAGCACAAAGCCCCGAAGACAGAGAGGCTGTAGAGCGGGAAAGAGATTACAAAAGAAAAAGGCACTAATTGGCAAAGGAGTGATCAACCTTAGCGGTAAACCAATATCCATTGAAGAACTGACTGTATTGGATAAAGGCCTCAAATATGCCCCGACAAAAAACTTGAATAAATTCGATACATATATAGGCATACAGAAATATGTCAGAAAATTAAACATCAAAAAGTACATTATGGGCAACCCTTTTAAATCTACCCAAACTAATGTTTTAAATCCAGCACCCCTTGCACATAGCACTTTACGGAATAATTCTGTTTATAATCCCCAAGTTCTAAATAACCATCATATCGAGGTATTTAAACGACTGGTAGTGGGAGATTTACAAACTATGGAGATCAAGAAACAATCTGATCCCATACACATCCGTAAAGGTATTAAATCATTGCAGCAACGCACAGATATAGTGGTTAGACCCGCTGATAAGGGGGGAGCTGTCGTTGTACAGTCCAAAGAACAGTATATGCAAGAACTGGAAAGGCAACTACGAGACCAGGATACTTATATTAAATTATTAGGTAATCCAACACTAAAATATAAAAAAGAATTAGAACTTATTGTGAATTTGGGTTTGAAGAAAGATATACTAAACAACAAAGAATCTAAATATTTGATCCCAGAAGCCTGTAGAGTACCAATCATATATACCATTCCCAAAATCCACAAAAATAAAGAAACCCCACCAGGGAGACCCATAGTTAATGGGATAGATTCACTCACTGCCCGAATGGGTGAATATATTGATTTCTTTATACAACCAGCTGTGCAGAAAACGAGAGCGTATTTAAAAGACACGAAACATGTGCTACAACTACTAGAGACTGTACCGGTAATGGAAGGACGCACGATCATGGCTACGGCGGATGTATCGTCATTATATACCATAGTACCTCACCATGAGGCTTGTACAGCCACTAAGTGGTTACTGAGAACACATAGCACTTTATTATGTAAGCACAGAAAGTTTTTAATCAAATGTTTGGATTTTAGTTTGAAATGCAGTTATTTCTGGCATAATCAATCATACTACAAGCAAGCCATAGGAATCGCCATGGGAGCAAAATTTGCCCCAAGTGTTGCCAACGCGTTTATGGCACACTGGGAGGAAGATTCCGTGTATGCAAATATGCCAGCTCAATTAGCCTTATATAAGAGGTATATTGATGACCTAATCATAATTTGGAATGGAAGTAAATCATCATTGGAAGAATTTTTAAATAACTTAAACATAAACAATAAAAATATTAAATTAGTGTGGAATATCCACCCAACTTCCATTGACTTTCTGGATCTTAATATTTCCATAGTTTCCAATCAGATCATCACAAAAACTCATTTCAAAAATGTGGATACGAATAGTTATATTTCATTACACAGCTGCCATTTCAAACCTTGGCTCTTTAATATTCCGAAAGGACAGTTGGTACGCATCCGACGGAATTGCACCAGAAACGAAGATTTCAAAATCCAAGCTAATCTAATTGGTGCTAGATTCCAAGAAAAAGGCTATGAAGAATCCTGGATTAAAAAACAAATTATCCAAGTAGAAAATATGGACAGATCAAGCATGCTTAAGGACAAACCCAAAAACAAGTCTATTACTTTTAGTGAAGCCCCATGTTTGATATTGGATTATAATGCACAACATAAAGATGTTGCCAAAATCATCCAGAAACACTGGCATATACTGAAGAACGACAAAGACCTCAAAACTATCCTTCCAGAGAAACCAAAAATCATTTATAAACGGGCACCCACAGTGAGAGATTTGGTAGTCAAGAATGTAGTGGAACCACCCCCCAAAAAAGGTTTCACTTTTTTCTCTGGAAAGGGTTTTTATCCGTGCAGAAATTGCTATGCCTGCCGTAAGGCCAAAAAATTTCAGGGCAAAAGATCCGATTTTACAGCCACGACTACAGGGGAAAATTTTATCATTAAAGATTTTATTAGTTGTCGCACTGAGGGAGTTGTTTACTGTCTGCAATGCAGTTGCAACCTCCAATATATAGGGAGAACGAAAAGGGAGTTAAAAACACGCATTAAAGAACACATCCAGAAGATCATCAAAGGCTGTCCTAAACACAATGTCTCTCGACATTTTGCTCTGGCACATAACAAAGACCCCAACCAGTTACGTTTTTGGGGGATAGAACGATATAATGCATCCTGGCGGGGCAGTCATAAAGTAAGGACAATCAGCCAGAAGGAATCAATGTGGATCTATTCTATGCGGACATTAGTACCTGAAGGGTTGAACGTAGAGTTTGATCTTAATTGTTTTTTAAGCAACTTTTAATCAGGAACATTACAAGATTTTTGAGTCATTTTTTCAATTCATTGACATATACTCAGACTCTATCCCTCATGTGTAGACACTATTTTAATTTTTTAATTTTTTAAACTAATTATGTAATTTTTTAACTTTGGAATTTTAATATCATGACATATTCAGTTTTACATATAAACACTACCCATAGGTATATGTTACTATACTTTCTGCTTATATGGCTTTATAATGATACAATCCGACATGGCATTTCCGGTAACCAGTCCCAGATGAGGAAACAAGGGGTTTATATATGTGATCTTAATATAAACCCATTCCCCTGACAAATCCATGACGCAGTATCTGCCTAGACTTGTATCATATTTTTCATTCATGTCTATTATACACATGACCTCATATTTTATTTAAATATTTTAACTATATTTTAACAATATTTTTTAATAATCAGACAGTATTTTATTAGTAACTATAAATCACCGAACATTTTTCAATATAAATACAGCAGTCCATACTTTTAAGGATGAATGGAAATTAGTTTATTCCAGAGTCATCTTATAGTCCATGTTTTTATTCTATTTACTTTGAAGAACTGCCTTGCTAGATATTTTTATGTATATTGCCATCAATAGGAACAACGCTATTACGTTGTCCCAGTGTTTGTCTCTTTATAATATATCGGTTTTGAACCTTATTATATATAGAATGTTGAGATAAATTTATTTATTTTCTAGTTATCTCAATACCACTGATATTAATTATATCCAGATTGTGGTAATCTTAAATGGTCCGTTTTAGATGAGAGGGGCATAACATTAAGACAACCAGCCAATTGTCCGTATGCGATACCCCTAGGGGTATTATTACCTTCCAAGCCACCTATGAATGGCCATGGCGGGACTGGTCACACTATACTACCCAAATCCATTCATTTATCTTCGGATAAATCATTAAGGTTAATCTGACCCATGGACATTCAGTAGATGTAATCTAAGTTAATACATTACTATTCTTCAGCACAGACACTAAAAATGTCTATTATCCAGAGCGCTATAAGACCACAGAGTAATGGCCGCGCTTTGTTTACTTTTGACGGTCCTTGGCAAAATGGCCGCCACTCAACTTCCGGTCTAAAGCATATAAAAGACAAGTCCACATAGCCTATCAGCATCCCCAGATGAAGTCACGAGGTCACGTGACGTAACGCGTAGGGATTGGTTGGACGGAGGATACCGGAAGTGCTGTCAGACGGACACGATTGTTTTCTCTCTGGTTGTTTTTACCGATTTAAATGTAAGCGCATTTTTGTTAATAAAAGGTTTTGTTATTATTTTGGCATACTTCACGATTGGGTCCCCTTTTTTTATTTTCCCCTCATCTCTGCCCGCACCCACATTGAGCTTTGGGAGTGAGCTACGGCTGCAGGTAGTTACCACTACATATCCAGGAAGGGACGGCTTATCCTTGTATCCATTACTTTGAGGAAGTGAAACCATCTCCCCCCATGTTTGGAACGGATTTGATCAGTTGATTGGGAGACACCTAAGGAGGGATCTGGAATTACAGCTCATCATCCACACTGGCTTTGATGCGTTTTTTGACCAGTTGAGAGGTGAGAGGCTAGCGAGCACCATGCAGGATTAGGTCCTCACCACCCACATCCCCCACTGTCTGAAGTTAATCCGAATTAGTTTCTTAGAGACTTTGATAGTGTTACCCCGGGAAAGGGGGCACCACCATTGTGTTTCTTCAGTCACTTTATCCTTTGTTGGACTCGTTCCTCATATAAACATTTATTTAATAGTTTTAAACACTCATCCATTTTTTTGATATATGTATATTGCACTGTGGTTGTTATGATATTAGGTTCTATTAATTTATTATTGGCACCAATATTTTTGGACATTTTGGATGGTATTTTTCATATTCACCATTTGGATTATTAGCACTTGATGCACATTTTAATTATATATTTATATATATTTATTTATTTATATTTGCAAGTAGATATTATTGTCACATGCACTTTATTCCATTTTATGTGGATTTTATCACTCTTTCTAGTTTTTTAGTGATCACTTATTACTTATATTGTGCCGTAGATTGGTTCACATACATTTTTTAATGCACTTTAGCGCAAAATCACTTCATTATACATAAATGAATGTGTGCTTGCTTCCATTCATTCGGGAGTCGTGACACAGACACAGTTCTCCGCCGCCGATGTGCCTCTGACACTATGTGCGAACGGAGCGGCCTGCTGATGCTGAGACTTATTTGCTTGAGAAGAGAGTAGGAACACCAATGGCCGGGTGCCCTAGGCAGCAGTGCGCCCTAGGTGGCTGCCTAGTTTGCCTAATGGTAGCACCGGCCCTGCTCACATGTGTGCCTTACATGAGCTGCTCTGATGTGAAAGAGAGGAAATGTTCAGGGTAGAAATACACTAAAAACTGAGCAAGTGTACTAGCTGCCAACACTGTTATAACCCCAACTGCAATGGGAACAGGGACAGAAGGGGTAGATAGAGAACAGCAGGATAATTTTTTTGCAGAATACAGAAAACAAATCCCATAGTGACTGTGTGAGTATGAACCGCATGTGATACATCATTTATTGATCACTTTTAATGATGTGGGGTTAAAGACTTTGGCTATATATACACTTTAATATATAAAAAAAAACTGCATGCTACAGTGTATATTCCTATGGCAACTACAGTATGTACTATGACATATAAAACAATTGGAGGTCAGCTGTTTCTGTCTTATATAATTGCTATGTGTCAATGTTTGACTAATGTAATTATATTCTTGATATATTATTATCCTTGGGGAAAAGATTTAGAAATGGCAGTACAGAACTGAGTTGCCTTATAGACATCTAATGCATACCAATCAGATAATTATTATTCTGACATTCTTTACATTACTACTTTAGTGTGTTTTATATTGTGATTTTAATGGATTGTACTTGATTGCATTATGGGGCCTGATGTACACTTCTATTGCTGAGATTTTTTCACTTTTATTTGAATAATTATGAATTAGAACATTGTGACCACATAATAAAAAAATAAAAAAAAGTATCAAAAAATATATATACATATAAATAATTACATTTTATGATATAACATACATATAACATATAATATATACTGTATAATGTATAAATAAAGTAATAGTAAAGGTTCATTTTTTTAAATAATAAACATGTCATACTTACCTGCTCTGTGCAATGGCTTTGCACGGAGACCCCGATCCTCCTTTTCTCAGCTCCCTTACTTGTGCTCTTGGCTCCTCCTTTTCTATGAGTGCCCCATAGCAATTCCACTTTAAAGTGGAGCTATACTGTATCTGAGCACCACAGACCAAAAATTATATTTAGTTAATGTTTAACCCCTTCGTGACCGCGCTACAGCCGAATGACGGCTACAACGTGGCCACACTTTGCAGGGAGGCGGTGATCTGTGATTGCTGCGTCCTTTCGGACACAGCTGATCACAGATCGGGGTAGAGAGCTAATCAATGCAGCTCTTTACTACATGATCAGCTTTATCCAATCACAGGATTTGCCGGTTATTGGCAATCTTCCCCTAATGCGGACAGCACGTGTGGGGAGGAGAACCGAAAACTGGAAAATCCACACAGGGGACATCTGACAATAAGGGCACAGTGCCAGGCTCCCTCCTTCTCCCTCCTTCTTCCCCGGCGGCCGGGCCAGTAGAAGAGAGGAGCGGAGCACATGCGCAGTAGGGTTCCCGGCGTAAAGCCGTAAGCTTCACTGCCGGGTTCCCTTACTCGCAATGGAGGCGGCATGCACCCGACAGCTGATGGAAACATCAGCTGCAGTGCCAACATCGTGGGACTCCAGGACAGTTAAGTGTCTGATTATTAAAAGTCAACAGCTGGAGTATGTGCGGCTGCTGGCTTTTAATTTTTTCAGAGGTGGGCGGATCTTTGCTTTAATATTTTGGGGGAATAAAAACTCTATTTCCGTCATCCTTACTAATGAGAACAGGTCCTAATCTACTCTTTCGAAGAAGTGCTTCTAGACAGTAACATCTTTATTGTAGGTTGCCAATGACTTCTCCAAGATTAGTTATGCTACTGTGAGGTTGAGCTCCTTCTGTGTGGCTGCACCATGATATAATCTATGCAGATCTCTATGCTGTTGTAGCTGTTGGCAGCTATTAAATTGAAACCTCTATGGAGAGAAGCATGGAGGCTGCCAATGCTGACCTCCATCAAAAATGTTAGCTACCTAGTTGTATATGGCTTAGATACTTTGGGACTTTGACTTGGAAAATCAGATTGAAAACATATAGTCTGCATGCCTGTTCCAAGTCAGTTACTCAGAAGGTGTTAATGCATGACAGCCAGGTGTCTAGCAAATTCAAAAGGAGAGGTCAACAATGGAATGTCTGATAGTGTCTCTATTACTTCATGTCCACTCAAGTCCAAATAAATTATTAGTCCACTTAGGACAAGCTTATTATCCAGAAGAGGAAGCCAAATCTGTAAAAGGACAAACAAAAAGAAAGGGAAAGTGCTTCTAAAGCCCCATACACACGCTCGGATTATCCGAGGACCAGGTCCGTCGGATCATGTCCGTCGTACTTTGTCCGATGTTGGTTTTGCGTACACACGGTCGGACAAAGTTGTCGGAAAATCCGATCATTCTGAACGTGGTGACGTTTGTTGCCTACGACGGGACTACGTAGAGGCTAGTAGCCAATAGCTTTGGTCTTGTAATGTGATCTGAGCATGCGTGGCACTTTGTCCGTCGGAATTCGCTACACACGATCGGATTTGGTGTGATCGGACTTTGTTGTCAAAAAATCTATCCAGCAGGAGATAGGACTTTGTCCGTTGGACAATCCGATGGAAACTGTCCGATGGTGCCTACACACGGTCGGAATTTCCGACAACATTGTCTGATAGGACAGAATCCATCGGAAAATCCGACCGTGTGTATGGGGCATAAGCGTAGTAGAATAAAACACTTCAAAGACCCACAAATGCACACAAGGAGATGCTCCTCAATACTTATGCGAAAAAATACAACACTACACCCCCAATCGCAACCTCCGATCTAACGACCAAAACCTCCTCCTTGTCCCCAAATCCCGGTACAAGTCAAGGGGAGAACGAAGATTTGCAGTCCAAGGACCACGGCTATGGAACGCTCTACCTACGAACATCCGCTTGGAAAAAGACCATCGGGCCTTCAGGAAAAAACTCAAGACCTACCTCTTCTAAGAAGGAATCAACGCAGGTCGGATCAAGCGCCTCGAGGCGATTCAGTTCGCAGTTGCAGCGCTATACAAATCATTCATTCATTCATTCATTCAAAGAAGCCTCTCACATGATATAAGATATAACAGGCTTATCGATCAGGTGGGCATTAGCTGAATGACGCCAGGAGATCCGCGAGCAGGCTGACAGCCAGCCACAATGGAGGAGGTGAAAGCCAGCTGCTCTCTTCTGGATTGGCGGTTGCCAGAGATGTCTGTGGAGTTCAGCATCGGTGTGATGATGTCACCGTGATGACATTACCAGAAAGGGGAGTGCGCTTTTTGGTGACGCCATTACACTAACTCTGCGTTCTGCGGACATCTCTGGCAACCTGTGATACGGAAGAGAGTGGCTGGCGTTCTCCTCCACCATTGAGGTTGACTGTCAAAAGAGAAAATAGAAAAAAGAGGGCGCACCAGCCTTGTGCATTATCCTTTGATATATTTATTAAAAGAAAAAGTATTAAAAACTACTCACAAGAATGGAATGAAAACCACAATGTAACAGTCTTTGGCTTATGACAATCCGTCTACTGGTAGCAGTCTCCAGATCCTAGAGAGAGGACGTGCAAACCACTGCTGGCTGACACGTTTCAAATGATTACCTTCTTCCCCAGAGTAGTTTTTAATACTTTTTCTTTTAATAAATACCATATTTATCGGCGTATAACACGCACCTTTTCCCTCTGAAAATTGATACGACAGCGTACCTCGGAGGGGAAGGAGGGGGACGAGTGCTGCCGGAAATCACAGAGCCATCATCTCCTCTCCACTCAGCTCTCTGCTTGGCTCTCACTCGGCTCTAACTTAGCTTGCACGTCACACATACACAGTCCCGCCTCTGCCACCACCATTGGACCAGTGTTCTGTCTATCACAGGAGCTGATCCAATGCCGATGGTGGAGGAGGGACTGTGTATGTGACTGCTGACTGAGAGCAAAGAGTAAACAGATGACGGCTCAGTGATTTCCTATGAGCGATGGTAAGCTGCATTGATGGGGGAGATGGGCACAGATCAGGCTGCAGATGGGCACAGAGCGGGCTGCAGATGGACACAGAGCAGGCTGCACTGAAGCTGCAGTTGGGCACAGATTAGGCTGCATTGAGGCTGCAGAAGGGCACTAATCAGGCTGCATTGATGCTCACTGACCACTACTTTGCTTTGAAGTGGTTTATTTAAAAAAAAATGTTTTTTTCCTGAAGCTTCCCTCTTAAATTGGGGTTGTTGTGGACATTATATTGTATAAAATTTATGTGGACATTTTATTCTAGGATTTGTGTTTTTATAGATTGTCATCTGTCTCCCTGTGTCTGATTTAATTGTGTGCACTTCCTCCTGTGAGTGCCCTCCCCTTTACTCCATGTCACTTCCTGTGATGTCATTTTGAATTGAGGGAGTGCCTGGCTGTTGGAGGCAGGCACTTCCTGTTTGTGAAATCTTTTGTGATAATAAAAGGCCATGCTGGCTAGTGTGGCCAAGGATGGCTGACTGACCGGGCAAAGATGAGGCTGTAAGAATACTTGCTGTTGATGGCTGTTTACTGGGGAATGGGAAACCAGGGGCTTAGATGGGAAGCAGCTAGGCTGGAAAGGTGATGTATGGATGCTATGCTGAGATAAGGATGAATGCATGGATGAAGGGGTTTGGGAGGTAATGGAAGATCTAAGGTAAGGCATTATATCATTAAGATGGAAAGAATCATTGGTTATTTTAGAAACAGGAAAAAATTGGCTGTTTGCTATACAGACAGTCAGATTTTTACCATGTCAGCATGCGTGTTATACGCCGATAAATACGGTATATCAAAGAGTACTGCACAAGGCTGGTGCACCCTCTTTTTTCTATTCTCTCTTTTGACTTCTAGGATACCCCTATCCTGGAGGACAACAAGGCCTAAGCTATTATCCCCTCTGAACATTGGATCGCCTGGTCAACACATGTAATGTAAAAGCCACTGTACAGAGTGCAGAATTTGTGAGTAATATTAATTAGAATGTAACATGTGACCCCCCCCCCCCCCACACAAAAAGCTCTCTCACCTGTTCACAAATCCTCCCCTCCCTCCAGCTCTCACCTGTTCACAAATCCCCCCTCCACACAAATAACTCTCCTACTTGTTCACAAATTCTCCTCCTCCCCCCAGCTCTCACCTGTTCAAAATGCATCCCCTCCCCCCAGCTCTCACCTGTTCACAAATCCCCCCCCCACACACAAAAAAGCTCTCTTACCTGCTCACAAATTGTCCTCCTCCCCCACAGCTCTTCCACCTCTCGCAGAATGCAGCCAGCACCACTCTGTTAGCTGTGCCCAGGCTTTTTTTCAGTGCCAGTGCAGCTCTGCTTATAGGGATCGTAGCACTGAGCCGAGGAGGAGCTTCACAGCATTGAAATTCACTCTGCTCCGTTCTACACAGTGGTGACCGGCAGTGGGTGGAGAAAGAAGCCTCCTCCCCAAGCCCCAGCCATATCTACAAAAAAAATGTGAGCGCTTGCAGCAGTGGGGCCCGGGAAATCAAATCAGAATCTTGTGCCCTGAGTGCAGTGCCGACACTAGCACACAGAAGTTGGGGGAGAAAGTGAGTCTTCTACCAGCTTCTGTGTTAAGTGACAAGTGGGAGAGGACAGGGCTGCAAAAGATGGCAGAACTCCGTTCCGGCACGTTCCGGCAGAAAAAAGCCCTGATCATGTGAGTGGCCCCTCTAAAGTTTTGAATAAAACTTGTTTTTTCCTACTATACTTAAGCCGCGTACACACGGTCGGAATTTCCAATGGAAACAGTCCGATGGGAGCTTTTCATCGGATTTTCCGACCGTGTGTATGCCCATCGGTCTTTTTCTGTTGGAATTTCCAACCGACTTTGGATTGAGAACCTGTTCTTAATTTTTCCGACGGAAAACCTTTCTATCGGATCTTCCGATCGTGTGTATGCAATTCCGACACGCAAAATTCCGACGCATGCTCGGAAACAATTCAACGCATGCTCAGAAGCATTAAACTTCCCTTTTATAGTGCAGTCAAACATTTTTTAAGGCGTGGTGTTATTGACCGTTGGAATTTGGTGTGACCGTGTGTAGGCAAGGCAGTTTAAGCGAAATTCCGTAGGAATTCCGACTGGAAAACCATCAGAGCTTTTTCCGTTGAGAATTCCGACCGTGTGTACGTGGCATTAGAGGTGCTTTCCCTTTCTTTTTTATTTCCTTGATATGCTTGCACTGCATGGGTCAACTGCTCGTTTTTGTCTAGGGGATTGGAGAAATTGGAGAAAGCGCATACTCACCTGATCCCTCACGCCACCTGCAAACTGCGCTCCCCCACCATCCAGCGGTGGACAGTTTCTGACATCCTCATGTCTATAGTAGGTCTAGGTGTGATAATGTCAGAAACACTCCACCACACAGGACCACTAGACCACAGGGGAAGAGGGGTTGTTGACAGGAGCCACAGGAACCGATCCTGTGTGCGGTGGATCCGAGGATTAGTATATTCTCCAATCCTCCAGACAAAAATTAGCAGTTGAGATGTGCAGTGTAGGCACAGCCCCACTGCATTGGAAATTTTTATTTTTTTGCCCAGAGTTCAGGTTTAACCGCTTGAGGACCGCCTCATGCCTATATATGTCAGCAGAATGGCACGGCTGGGCACAACCACGTACCTGTATGTGGCCCTTTAAGAGCCCAGCGGCGGGCTTGTGACCCGGTCCTGAGCTCCGTGACCGCGGCCGTGGGACCAGCGGACCCGATCGCCGCTGGTGTCCCGTGATCGGGTCACAGAGCTGAAGAACGGGGAGAGGTATGTGTAAACAAACCTCTCCCCGTGCTTCCTAGTGACGCTGTCATTGATCGGCTGTTCCCTGTCATCGGGAAAGCCGATCAGTGACGTCAGACGCAAAGCCATGCCCCCTGCAGTAAAAAAAAAACACACACACACTTAACCCCTCCCCGCCCCCTAGTGGTTAACTCCTTCACTGCCAGTGCATTTAAATAGCTCTGATTTCTGTATAAATGACAATGGTCCCAAAAATGTGGTAAAAAATGTCCGATGTGTCCGCCATAATGTCGCAGTCACAACAAAAATCGCTGATTACTAGTAAAAAAAAAATATTAATTAAAATGCTATAAAACTATCCCCAATTTTGTAAACGCTATAGCTTTTGCGCAAACCAATCAATAATTGCTAATTGCGATTTTTTTTACCAAAAATATGTAGAAGAATATGTATCAGCCTAAACTGAGGAAAAAAAAAATGTTTTATATATATTTTTTGGGGGACATTTATTATAGCAAAAAGTTAAAAATATTGAATTTTTTTCCAAATTATCGCTCTATTTTTGTTTATAGCGCAAAAAATAAAAACCGCAGGGGCGATCAAATACCACCAAAAGAAAGCTCTATTTGTGGGAAAAAAAGGACGCCAATTTTGTTTGGGAGCCACGTCGCACGACCGCGCAATTGTCAGTTAAATCGACGCAGTGCCAAATCGCAAAAAGGGGCCTGGTCCTTTGGCTGCAAATTGGTCCGGGGCTTAATTGGTTAATAGAACATGGGCCATTTCCCCTTGATGAACAGAAGACTAAACACCCAGTAAGATGAGTCCAGCTAACATAAAGTAAATCCCCCATTCCTCCCTCTCAATACCATTAAGGGCAGTGGCTCTTCAAACAACATTTACATTGGGTTTTTATTTTGTTCCTTGTTGTCTGTAAGTCATGAAATAATACACTGGTCCATGTTCAAAGTATGACAAACAACTTCCCAGACGTCCCATTTGTGCATCATTTCCCAAGAATTTTTCCTCTAAGACATTAAAATGTGTGATTACATTATGTATAGTTGATGTCAGGCAAATAGCCTTAAGTACCGCATAAGTGGGATGTTTTTTCATCCTCTTACTCCTGAGGGAAAGAAAGAGATCCACTTTAATACAGAGACGCAGCTGGTGTATCTTCACCAGTGGAGACGAGCGATGTAAGCTGTAAAACTTGATATTGTTTAGTATTTGCATTAGACTTAATGATCTGTTATATGACTTGGTATTGATTTGCTTGCAAAGTTGTGGCCTTCAGGTTGATCCAAAAACAAAACAGAGACAAAATGTAGAGAATTCCCATAGGAAGGTCTGTTGGTTAGAAACATTGATAATGTACTGTAGCTGTACTTTGTATCTTATTGTTACGTAGGTTGGTGTGTGTCAGCATGGTTGTATACTCTAGTTGGTATTCATTGATTTAAAGCTGTCCTTAAAGCTGATCTCCAAGCTCTTCCTCCAGGATCACCCCACTCCCAAACCCCCTTAATAAATAATAATTCCACCATCACCACTCCACTCCCAAACCCCCTTAATAAATAATAATTCCACCATCACCACCCCACTCCCAAACCCCCTTAATAAATAATAATTCCACCATCACCACCCCACTCCCAAACCCCCTTAATAAATAATAATTCCACCATCACCACTCCACTCCCAAACCCCCTTAATAAATAATAATTCCACCATCACCACCCCACTCCCAAACCCCCTTAATAAATAATAATTCCACCATCACCACCCCACTCCCAAACCCCCTTAATATATAATAGTCCCTCCATCACCACCCCACTTCCGAGCCCCCTTAATATATAATAGTCCCTCCATCACCACCCCACTCCCGAGCCCCCTTAATATATAATAATTCCACCATCACCACCCCACTCCCAACCCCCCTTAATATATAATAATTCCACCATCACCACCCCACTCCTGAGCCCCCTTAATAAATAATAATTCCACCATCACCACCCCACTCCCAAACCCCCTTAATATATAATAGTCCCTCCATCACCACCCCACTCCCGAGCCCCCTTAATATATAATAGTCCCTCCATCACCACCCCACTCCCGAGCCCCCTTAATATATAATAATTCCACCATCACCACCCCACTCCCGAGCCCCCTTAATATATAATAATTCCACCATCACCACCCCACTCCTGAGCCCCCTTAATATATAATAATTCCACCATCACCACCCCACTACCGAGCCCCCTTAATATATAATAGTCCCTCAATCACCACCCCACTCCCGAGCCCCCTTAATATATAATAGTTCCTCCATCACCACCCACTCCTGAGCCCCCTTAATATATAATAATTCCTCCATCACCACCCCACTCCCGAGCCCCCTTAATATATAATAATTCTTCCATCACCACCCCACTCCCGAGCCCCCTTAATATATAATAATTCCCCCATCACCACCCCATTCCCAAGCCCCCTTAATATATAATAATTCCCCCATCACCACCCCACTCCCAAGCCCCCTTAATATATAATATTTCCTCCATCACCACCTCACTCCCGAGACCTCTTAATATATAATAGTTCCTCCATCACCACCCCACTCCCGAGCCCCCTTAATATATAATAATTCCACCATCACCACCCCACTCCCGAGCCCCCTTAATATATAATAGTTCCTCCATCACCACCCACTCCTGAGCCCCCTTAATATATAATAATTCCTCCATCACCACCCCACTCCCGAGCCCCCTTAATATATAATAATTCTTCCATCACCACCCCACTCCCGAGCCCCCTTAATATATAATAATTCCCCCATCACCACCCCATTCCCAAGCCCCCTTAATATATAATAATTCCCCCATCACCACCCCACTCCCTAGCCCCCTTAATATATAATATTTCCTCCATCACCACCTCACTCCCGAGACCTCTTAATATATAATAGTTCCTCCATCACCACCCCACTCCCGAGCCCCCTTAATATATAATAATTCCACCATCACCACCCCACTCCCGAGCCCCCTTAATATATAATAGTTCCTCCATCACCACCCCACTCCTGAGCCCCCTTAATATATAATAATTCCTCCATCACCACCCCACTCCCAAACCCCCTTAATAAATAATAATTCCTCCATCACCACCCCACTCCCGAGCCCCCTTAATATATAATAGTCCCTCCATCACCACCCCACTCCCGAGCCCCCTTAATATATAATAGTCCCTCCATCACCACCCCACTCCCGAGCCCCCTTAATATATAATAGTCCCTCCATCACCACCCCACTCCTGAGCCCCCTTAATATATAATAATTCTTCCATCACCACCCCACTCCCGAGCCCCCTTAATATATAATAGTCCCTCCATCACCACCTCACTCCTGAGCCCCCTTAATATATAATAATTCTTCCATCACCACCTCACTCCCGAGCCCCCTTAATATATAATAATTCCTCCATCACCACCCCACTCCCGAGCCCCCTTAATATATAAGAATTCTTCCATCACCACCCTACTCCCGAGCCCCCTTAATATATAATAATTCCACCATCACCACCCCACTCCCGAGCCCCCTTAATATATAATAATTCCACCATCACCACCCCACTCCTGAGCCCCCTTAATATATAATAATTCCACCATCACCACCCCACTCCCGAGCCCCCTTAATATATAATAATTCCACCATCACCACCCCACTCCTGAGCCCCCTTAATATATAATAATTCCACCATCACCACCCCACTCCTGAGCCCCCTTAGTGGAAGTGGGTGTACCTGTATGTCCCCTTTAAAATGTGTCATTGTGGGTTCCCGCAGACGTGATGTCCGCCGGGGGCCCACGATCGTGACACGGCGCGGCAAAACGGGGAGATGCCTATGTAAACAAGGCATTTTCCTGTTCTTCCTAGCAACATAACAGGGATCTACTGCTCCCTGTCATTGGGAGCAGTGATCTCTGTCATGTTGTAGTGAACCCACCCCCCCCAGTTAGAATCACTCCCTAGGACACACTTAACCCCTTGATCGACCCTAGTGTTTAACCCCTTTACTGCCAGTGACATTTTTACAGTAATCAATGCATTTTTATAGCACTGATCGCTGTATTAATGCCAATGGTCCCAAAAATGTTTCAAAATTGTCCGATTTGTCCGCCATAATGTCGTAGTCCCGATAAAAATCGCAGATTGTCGCCATTACTAGTAAAAAAAAATTATAATAAAAATGCCATAAAACTATTTTGTAGACAATATAACTTTTGCGCAAACCAATCAATATACACTTATTGTGATTTTTTTTTTTTTACCTAAAATAAGTAGAAGAATACTTATCGGCCTAAACTGAGAAAAAATTGCTTTTTTTTTTTTTTTAAATGGGGATATTTATTATAGCAAAAAGTACAAAACATTGTGTTTTTTTCAAAATTGTCGCTCTCCTTTTTTGTTTATAGCACAAAAAATGAAAACCGCAAAGATGGTCAAATACCACTAAAAGAAACCTCTATTTGTGGGAAAAAAAGGATGTCAATTTTGTTTGGGAGCCACATTGCACGACCGCGCAATTGGCAGTTAAAGCGGCACAGTGCCGAATCGCAAAAAATGGCCTGGTCATTCAGCAGCCAAATCTTCCGGGACTGAAGTGGTTAAATAACAAACATATCATTCTTACAGTACCTCCACTGCGCAGCTCATTTTGCACAGAGTGGCCCCCGATCCTTGTCTTCTGGGGTCCCCGGGTGACTCTAGCGTCTCCTCACCACATCAGGTAACCCCCTAGGAGAAGCGCTCTCCTGGGGTGTTACATTGCGGGCGCGCTCCCGAGTCCAGCATTTGGCGTTCATAGCTGCCGAATGTATGACATGGCCCCGCCCCCGGTGCCCGCAACATTGGATTTGATTGACAGCAGTGGGAGCCAATGGCTGCGCTGCTATTAATCTATTCAATCAAGAGCCGAGAACCCTGGGCAGAGAGACAGCGTGTCCCTGCCGGGTCAAGTTCCAGGGCTCAGGTAAGTAAAACGGGGGGGGGGGGGGGCGTGGGGGCCGGTCACTGCAAGGTGTTTTTTCACCTTAATGCATACTTATGCCCACCATTAATTTATTGTGCAATGCTGACCCTTGGCTGACATTACATTTTAGTTAACCCTTCTGAAATGTGACCAGCAGCTTGAGGTTACGTTTTGGCAGCTCCTGCACTGGTGGGTGCAATGACGGTTTATAGCACAGCTCTACCCTCTGACATTTTCCTGCTGGCCAAGGGGGGATTTCAGTAGACTGTTGGGTAGTAGACATGTGCGATTAGTTTCGTACGAAACGAAAATTCGTATGAATTTCCGGAAATCCGTACATTCATACAAATCCGAAATATACAAATTTTTATGCATAAGAATTCCGTCCGAAATACGAAATTTCATTTACGAATTTCGGATCCAAATTCATAACGAAAATTCGTAATTGTTACGAAAAGTTAACGAACCTAAAAGTTAAAACCCCAGGAAGTCAGCACAGCACAGGGATGGTGGGAACCCTATGGGAATTTCTATGCTTACAAATTTTATACGAAATACGAAATTTCGTTAACGAATTTCGGAATTTCGGATCCAAATTAACAGAATTGTGACTGGTGTTTTGTTCACCAATCAGAGGAAGTCAGGACAGCACAGGGATGGTGGGAACCCCTCATAATGGGCACAGCGAGTGTACACTCAGACCTGGGAACTCAGCACTGGGATGGTGGGAACCCCTCATAATGGGCACAGCGAGTGTACACTCAGACCTGGGAACTCAGCACTGGGATGGTGGGAACCCCTCATAATGGGCACAGCGAGTGTACACTCAGACCTGGGAACTCAGCACTGGGATGGTGGGAACCCCTCATAATGGGCACAGCGAGTGTACACTCAGACCTGGGAACTCAGCACTGGGATGGTGGGAACCCCTCATAATGGGCACAGCGAGTGTACACTCAGACCTGGGAACTCAGCACTGGGATGGTGGGAACCCCTCATAATGGGCACAGCGAGTGTACACTTAGACCTGGGAACTCAGCACTGGGATGGTGGGAACCCTATGGGAATTTCTAACGAAAAGTTTACGAATCTAACGAAAATTCAATTACAATACAATTTTTTTTTCGTACTAAACGAAAACGTAATGAAACAAAACACATTTTTTGATGGCGCCCATGTCTACTGGGTAGGGGACAGCGATTGTTGATGTGGGCTACAGTGCATGTTATGCTAGCCAGAGCATTTTTACAGTTTCTCCCAATGTGATGAGCAGGGTACAGCTCATAACGTGCCCCCCCCCACACATGAACACACTGTCCCTCGGGCAGCTACCCCACCTGTTCTCCCTTCCCGTCCTGGCCCTGTAATATACTATTAGCAAAATAATCTGCATCTAAATACCTTTTTTTAGGGCTAATAGAAGTGACCACATGACCACAAAGTAGGGATGCACCGATGCCATTTTTTTACAACGTATACGAGTACCAATACTTTGTTTTAGTACTCGCCGATACCAATTACCGATACCTACCGCAACTGTTTTGTTTTCACTTCAGCTGTTAGCAATGGTACAAAGTATTGAAAAGTTATTTACAAATAAAATAATTTTATTTATTTTTTTGCGCTCTTTCAATGTGAAATGTGTGAATATATGTTAATATATATGTAAAAATATTCACTAACAAAGCAAACAAAAAAAAGTCGTCAAAAAAAAAACAAAAAAAAAAAAACAGGAAAATAATAATTAAATGGAGGAGAATAGGGAGTTCATTAAGGCTAATACGAGTAAATTAAGGGTTAATAAGGGGTTAACCACCTGATTACTTTGCACTTAAACCCCCCTCGTGACCAGACCAATTTTCAGCTTTTGGCGCTGACGCACTTTGAATGACAATTGCGCGGTCATACAACACTGTACCCAAATGAAATTTTTTGCATTTTTTTCCCACAAATAGAGCTTTCTTTTGGTGGTATTTAATCACAGCTGTTTTTTTTTTAATTTTTTGCTAAACAAACAAAAAAAAAAATGGAAAATTTAAAAAAAAAAAAATCATGTTTAATAGTTTGTTATAAAATTTTGCAAACAGGTAATTTTTCTGCTTCATTGATATGCGCTGATGAGGCGGCACAGGTGGGCACTGATAGGCTGCACTGGTTGGCACTGATAGGCTGCACTGGTGGGCACCGATAGGCTGCACTGGTGGGGACAGATAAGTCGGTACTGATGGGGACAGCAAAGATGGCACTGATGGGCACGGATGGGTGGCACAGATGGGTGGCACAGATGGGTGGCACGGATGGGTGGCACGGATGGGCACTGATGGATGACACTGATGGATGACACTGATGGGCACTGATAGATGGCACTGATGGGTGGCACTGATGGGCACTGATAGGTGGCACTGATGGGCACTGATGGGCACTGGTAGGGGACACTGATGAGCACTGGTAGGTGACACTGATGAGCAGCACTGGCACTGTGGGCACTAACAGATGGCACTGTGGGCACTAACAGATGGCATTGTGGGCACTGACAGATGGCACTGTGGGCACTGACAGATGGTACTGTGGGCACTGACCAATGGCACTGTGGGCACTGACAGATGGCACTGTGGGCACTGGTAGGCGGCACTTTATTAGGCAATAGTGGGCACCATGTATTGGGCACATTGCTGGGCACATTGCAGTGAGAGGGACTGATGTCCCTCTCACTGCCGCCGGTGATCGGCTTTTTTTTTTTCTCCTCGCGCTCTCAGCGCGAGGAGGAAAAAAAAAGCCGATTACCGGCTCTGTTATTGTCACATGATCACCTGTCATTGGCTGACAGCTTATCACGTGGTAAGGGGTCGGGATCGACCCCTTACTCGGATCTGTGATCCAGCGAGTCTCACAGACTCGCTGATCACAGAGCGCGCCGCGCGCGCCCTTCAGGGGGCGCGCAGGCAGCTCGTGGCCGGGATGACGTCAATAGATGTCGTCCCGGCACATTAGATCCGCGCTGTAGCCGTCATTCGGCTATAGTGCGGATCTCAGGTCGTTAAACAGAGGAACATCTGTTCATCCCATTGATCTGCAGGTGAAGAAACAGACAGATACACAATGAAACAATGTTTCTTTTTATTTTAGTGTTGTTAATAAACATTGCTGGCTGCTTTTTTATTTTTTTTTGACAGCTCCAATTACCGAACTTCTTTAACCACTTGCCGACCGCCACATGTACATATACGTCGGCAGAATGGCATGGCTGCGCAAATGGGGGCGTACCTGTAGGTCCCTTCGAATTTGCCGCCATGTGGTCACGTGCGCGCCGCCGGCAGCACACGCGCGACCCAGCCGCGAGCTCCATGAGTAGGATCGCGGGTCCCATGAAATCAAGTAAACAGTAACCAACTGGTAAATTCATAATGAAAAGACTAAACAAACAAAAAAACAGCATAAAAAAATAATATATATTTATATTAATATAGTTTGATTTAAAAAAAAAATATACATTTAATGGACTCTACCCTTGCTGGATTTTATATTTCAATGGAGAAACACTTTAAAGTGGTTGTAAACCCTTACATATTATATAATAAAGAGCCGCACTAACACCAAAAATTGGATCAAATATATGCACAGTGAAAGAATTTGATTAAATATAAACACAATGAGCAATCAACCTTTCAGCATAAAAGGCAAATCTTATTATGCTAAACCCTTAAAGTCCACGTGAAGAAGACAAAAAAATATATTGAGTTGAAAATGTGAAAAAGTTAAATTAGAAGTAAAGGTAAAGGTAAAAAGTATTTTTATGAAAAGTTCATAAGTGCAGTGCCCTTCACCGGTGATAAGAGTAATATCCTTGTGTAGAACCTCCCCTTAGTGTTAACCTCTTCCCTGCCAGTGTCATTTATACAGTAATCAGTGCCTTTTTATAGCACTGATCGCTGTATAAATGTCAATGGTCCCAAAAAAGGTTCAAAGGTGTCCGCCACAATGTCGCAGTTCTGCTAAAAATCACTGATCACTGCCTTTACTAGTAAATAAAAAAAAAAAATGTATAATAAAAATGCCATGAATCTATCCCCTATTTTGTAGACGCAGTAACTTTTGTGCAAACCAATCAATATACGCTTATTGTGATTTTTTTTTTACCAAAAATATGTAGAAGAATACATAATTGGCCTAAACTGATGAAAAAAATAGTTTTTTTGGGGGGCAGATATTTATTATAGCAAAAAGTTAAAAATATTGTTTTTTTTTTTTTTTTTGTTTATAGCAAAAAGTAAAAAATTCAGAATCGATCAAATACCACCAAAAGAAAGCTCTATTTGTGGGACAAAAAAGGACATCAATTTTGTTTGGGTACATCGACGCACAATTGACGGTTAAAGCGACGGTTAAAGCGACACAGTGCCGCATCGCAAAAAAATGGCCTGGACATTAAGGGGGGAAATCTTCCAGGGCTGAAGTGGTTAAAAAGAGCCAATCACTAACAAGCATATTAACAAGTTTAAATATTGATTCTTAAGTTATTTTTACCGTTATACTAATAAAATATGTATATTTGACCCCCTTGTGAGCTTAACTTACTTTGTCTAAATTTGACTTTTCGGCTTGAGTCAGGGGGTCAGAGGTCACCAGCGGAGACCAGTTGCTATCCTATCAACTGTCTGACCTCGCCTGCTGCCCGCCCAGAAACCTACAAACAGTGTGTGTGAGGTCAGGCATTTGGCAGAACAGCAACTGTCAGACTGAATGTGACATCTAACCCATGATTCAAAGCCAAAGAACTAGAAGTAAGACAAAGTAAACAAAACGAAATAAGAAATATGTTATAAATATTTCATCCGCACAGTTGTAATATATTAAGAATTTTCAGATTACATAAACCCAATGACTTGAATGTACAAATGGAAAAGGTGGAAAGCTGTGAGAATGCCCTCATCCATATCAAATCATCAAAAATACCCTTCAAAGACATAGGGACTATTATAGGCATGTCAGGCAAAGGAAACTCCGAAAAACATGAATATTTAAAAAAATATCATGTATATCAGATTAAAAAAAATATATTAAATATTAAAAGACGTATGGCTTTTGTCAAAAGTATTTGGACGCCTGCCTTTACACACACGTGGACTTTAATGGCATCCCTGTCTTAGTCCGAAGGGTTCAATATTGAGTTGGCCAACCCCTTGCATCTATAACAGCTTCAACTCTTCTGGGAAGGCCGCCCACAAGGTTTAGGAGTGTGTCTATGGGAATGTTTGACCATTCTTCCAGAAGCGGATTTGAGAGGTCAGGCACTGATGTTGGAGAAGGCCTGGCTCACAGTCTTCGCTCTAATTTATCCCAAAGGTGTTCTATTGGGCTGAAGTCAGCACTCTGTGAAGGCCAGTCAAGTTCCTCTACCCCAAACTCGCTCATCCATGTCTGGACCTTACTTAAACTTGCCCTTCAGCCAGCATCTTGCTACAGGGGGCACCCAAGCCAAGTCCGAGCTACGTGTATCCATTTAGACACGGAGCCCTGAACTGGCTCCACCCCCTCTCTCTGATTGGCTGGCTGACGTTTATTGACAGTCGCGGGAGCCAATGGCGCTGCTGCTCTGTCTCAGCCAATCAGGAGGAGTGTCCTGGATGGCTGAGGTGATCGTGGACATCGCTGGAGAGACATGGGGCTCAGGTAGGTAATTAGGAGGTGCTGGGGGGCTTCTACACACAGAAGATTTTTGATCATTATGCATGGAATGCATTAAAGCGGAGTTCCACACAAAAATGGAACTTCTGCTTTTCAGAACCCTCCCCCGCTCCAGTGTCACATTTGGCATCTTTTCAGGGGGGAGGGGGTGCAGATACTTCCTGTCCCCCCCCCTTGCTGTCTGCTGGGAGACACATGGGTCCCAGAGACAGCAGGGACCATTCCGATTGCGTGACTCACGCATGCGCAATAGGGAACCAGGAAGTGAAGCTGAAAGGTATTCCCTTACTGAAGATGGCAGCGGCAGCACCCGAGGAGCGAGGGACGGTTCCGCCTCTCGTGCCGACATCGCGGGCGCCCTGGACAGATAAGTGTCCTTATTTTAAAAGTCAGCAGCTGCAGTATTTGTAGCTGCTGACTATAAAAAAAAAAAAAATTCGGTGGACCTCCTTCAAAAATCTTCTGCCTTTAAAACTCCTTTAACCGGCTTCAGTTTCCCGAAGCCAATATAGCACAATGCACATTTGTAAAGCACACTGCTGATCTTTATAAATATGCAAAACCCAGTTGTTGTTTTTTTCTTTAACCACTTGCCGACCGGCGCACGACGATATACGTCGACAGAATGGCACGTACAGGCAGGAGGGCGTATATATAAGTCCCTCCTTTAGCCTGTCCGTGCCATCGGGAGCGCGCCGGTCGGGACCCCCGTGAGTCCGATCGCGGTCCCCGCGGACTCGATCTCCGCGGGGACCCCCGCGATCGTCTCACGGGGCGGCTGAACAGGGAGATGCCGAGATAAACAGCATCTCCCCGTTCTGCCTAGCAACTAGTGACGCCGATCTCTGCTCCCTGTGATTGGAGCAGAGATCAGCATTCACTAGCTGACAGCCACGCCCCCTACAGTAAAAAACACACCCCTAGGCATACTTAACTCTTACACTGCCACCTAGTGGTTAACCCCTTCACTGCCAGTGTCATTTATACAGAATTCAATGCATTTAAATGCATTAATTGCCGTAAAAAATGACAATGGTCCCAAAAATGTGTCAAAAATGTCTGATGTGTCCGCCATAATGCCGCAGTCACAAAAAAAATCGCAGATCTCCGCCATTACTAATAAAAAAAAAAAAAAATATTAATAAAAATGCTATAAAACTATCCCCTATCTTGTAAACGCTATAACTTCTGCGCAAACTGATCAATAATCGCATATTGCGATTTTTTTTTACCAAAAATATGTAGAAGAATACGTATCGGTCTAAACTGAGGAAAAAAACGTTTTTTTTATATATTTTTTGGGGATATTTATTATAGCAAAAAAAAAAAAATAATGCATTTTTTTCAAAATTGTCGCTCTATTTTTGTTTATAGCGCAAAAAATAAAAACCGCAGGGGCGATCAAATACCACCAAAAGAAATCTCTATTTGTTGGAAAAAAAGGACGTCAATTTTGTTTGGGAGCCATGTCGCACGACCGCGCAATTGTCAGTTAAAGCGACGCAGTGCCGAATCGCAAAAAGGGGCCTGGTCCTTTGGCTGCAAATTGGTCCGGTCTGAAAGTGGTTAAATCAGTGGTATGGCCACACTGCTGCTTTTTAAATGTACCCCATAGCTTGTGAAGGAGTCAAGTAGCACACATCTACTACCATAATTCCTGTTTTTCCATTTCAAAGAAAGTAGATAAAATCGTGTCCCAATTAGTGAACATTGAATTTGTTCACCTGACCTAAGATCCACAAGAAATCAGATGTTCCCTACATTGTGATTTCAAATTATCTTCATTTTTGGATTAAATCCTATAGAGTTGTAACTCTTTCTTGACAAGAGGTCATTGAAGCTTGGATTTCTAGGCCAAAGCAACACCAGTTATCATGATTATAACTCTATGACGAATTTGCCTACTTAAATATTTTAATTTTACTTTTAATCAGTTTATATTGTACAAAGATCGAAATAGACAACATTACAGAAACTTCCAGCCGCTCAAAAAGAGTAAAAAAGTGTTTATAACAAATAGCCGTCTGAAGGCCTACATTGTACACATTCCAGATAATAGCCCAACTACACAAAATGAGCCACAAGGGCTACCATACATCTAGAATGTTCAATATAAAGTATTGCCTCCATATATCAATAACGTCGGGAAGAACCTCTTATGTCACATTAATCAAAACCAACAAGAACCAATAAGTCCAGAAACAGAAGAGCAAAAAAGAGAAAGGAGAAAAGAGAAAAGAAGCAGACCATAAAAGAAGGCGACGGAGACGATCGCCCTTACATATAAGCTATGGATCATAAGCGCATACAGTGAGTCCAGGGATTGCAGGTCTTTTCAAACTGTTTGACTATATCTCTCAAAATGCTCCGCTCATGGATAATAATCCACATAATTTTCTTCTTCGACTGTGCGAGGAACACCGAAGGCAGCTTCCATGCCCTTGCTATCATAATTTTGGTGCCCAGGAGAATGAAAAAGATCAAACGCTAGGAGTATTTAGGGGTATTTTCTACTGACACATTAAAAAGAGCTATTTGGGGTGTTTGCAGAACCGGCCGACCTGGAACCCTATGCAGCAGGGTGAAGATACCATTCCAGAATCCTCCAATCCTGGGTTCTTCTCACCAAACATGAAACAGTAACCCCCCTACAAGGTTACAGCCATGAAACACAGCGGAGAGGATGAGGGATACATTTTTGCCAGTGAGATGGCACCAGATATCATCTGATAAACAACTTTATTTTTTGATATACTATCAAAGTAATATTTAGAATTTCTGTGAAGGATTTTAGATAACAACTGTGCCATACATCTTTCCCCCACTCAGTCATGTAAGAGAATTTTATTGGAGTACCAAGCAGCAACTTGCCTACTTAAAGTGGAGTGCCCACAAAAAAAAATTAAAAGTCAGCAGCTACAAATACTGCAGCTGCTGACTTTTAATAATCGGACACTTACCTGTCCCGGGGTCCAGCGATGCGGGAGAACGAGACCCCCCCTCGTTCCCCGCTCCGCTCGCGGCGCCGGCATTCTTAATGTGGGAACCCGGCTGTGGCGTCACAGCCGGGCACCCACTGCGCATGCGCGAGCGGCACCGTGCACCGTGATTCGACGCTCACTCATCTGGGACACATGACAGGTCCTAGCGCCTAGGGGAACTGACATTTAGCCCGGGCAATGAAGGTGGCAGACTACGAGGGACCCCCTAGCAACAGGCATTTAGAGGTGAGTAAAAAAAATTTTTTTTTACAATTATTTTTTTTTTTTTTGATTTTTAAGCCACATTTTTTTTTGGGTGGCAACACCACTTAAAATATTTTTTTATAAATTTTTTTAGGACATATAGGAGTTTTATTTACTACTCTGTTTTAATAAATTTTAAAATGTTAAATGTTTTAATAATTAACTATTGTTTTTTTTTTTTTCACTGTAATTGTATTTAACATTTATAGTATTAAAAAAGGCACACTTATGCCCCATACACAGGGTCGGAAAATCCGACCACAAAATCCATCAGATTTTTTCCGACGGATTTTGTCCGACACTGGTGTTGCATACACACGGTCGGACAAAGTTGTCGGAAAATCCGATCATTCTGAACGTGGTGACGTTTGTTACCTATGACGGGACTACGTAGAGGCTAGTAGCCAATAGCTTGGGTCTTGCAATGTGATCTGAGCATGCGTGGCACTTTGTCCATCGGAATTCGCTACACACGATCGTAAAAAGTCCGATAGGACTTTGTTGTCGGAAAATTTAAGAGCAGGAGATAAAACTTTGTCCGACGGAAAATCCGATGGAAAATGTCCGAAGGAGCCTACACACGGTCGGAATTTCCGACAACATTGTCCGATAGGACATTTTCCATCGGAAAATCCGACCGTGTGTATGGGGCTTTACAGTTCTTCGCGCAGTTCCAAATGCCCGGAAGTTTTCCCATTTCTCATATTTAGAGGGAAAGCTCATTGTCAGTAAAGACCGGGATCTGCCCCCTCCGGCACAGTGTTATCCCTTAAGGGGTGTTGGGGGGGTGTGGGTACCGAAACCAAACAGACCGGCTTATTAGGTACCTTACCCGACAATTGGCCTGTTGCTCAGAATGGGCTGGGACTGAAGACCCCGGCAATAGTCAGCTCATTGCCTATAATGGTCCTGTACATGTTTCACCTCATTTGTTACTCCACTGTTAATTCATATTTGATATAACATTCCTCTGTATCTACATGTGTTGTTTCTCTTTAAAAAAAAAAAAAAGATTTGAAATAAAAAAGGTACACTGTCATCTTCAGACTGAAGCCTTCAGACTGAAGGCTTATTTTTGAAAGAAGCCTACAGCCTGTATGTGATCACTACTGTATGTTATAGCTGACCATATAATCAGGAACCACTGTGATTGGTTCTAAATTGTGGCAAAGATGGGTGCAATCCAAGGGTAGTTGTAGACTAATGTACCCTCAACATTGAGCGCAGTGCAGGGGAACATTAAACTACAACAGCTTTTCTCAACCTGGAATCCTTGATATACAGTGGTGTGAAAAAGTGTTTGCCCCCTTCCTCATTTCCTGTTCCTTTGCATGTTTGTCACACTTAAGTGTTTCGGAACATCAAACCAATTTAAACAATAGTCAAGGACAACACAAGTAAACACAAAATGCAATTTGTAAATGAAGGTGTTTATTATTAAAGGTGAAAAAAAATCCAAACCATCATGGCCCTGTGTGAAAAAAGTGATTGCCCCCTAAACCTAATAACTGGTTGGGCCACCCTTAGCAGCAACAACTGCAACCAAGCATTTGCGATAACGTGCAATGAGGCTTTTACAAGTGTGACAAACATGCAAAGGAACAGGACATGAGGAAGGGGGCAAACACTTTTTCACACCACTGTAATTTTCAGGTTTCAGGAAACCCATTGTAAAACTAGGGCTGTTAATGATTAAAATGTTTGTGTTCGATTAATCAATTTTTTTTTTATCGATTAATCAACTAATTTTAATTAATTATAATGCACATACAGATCCAACTACTTTTAGCTGATCTCCTTGCATTGCAACTCTGCATTAGTCAGTGGTAAATGTGGTATACACTATATACAATCACCCGACACTAGTTAGTTTCCACAATCCATGACTTAACTTCACAGTTTACACAAATACGTTTTAAATTCAAACTATAGCACTGACGTAAGTCATTTTTTTCCCACAGTAGCGTGACAATCCCTCCACCTCCAGCCTAACTAATCACTCTTACCTTATGGCATGGACCCCTGTGCAAACAGGTGGTCATGCAAGCGGGTATCAAAAGGGTTAACACGGATCATAAACTTCTCTCACGTCTCCTTAGATCTCAGCAAGGACGCCAGGTCATGGGTAGAAAGAAAAGATCTAAGTGCTCACCGCTTAAGTATAAGATTTAATTTCTGTGTTCAAACACAAACTACTCACATAAAGATGAAAAAAACACAGCATGTAAAGCCGACAATCGTGTTAGTTACGTAGGGCAGCAGGGGGTGACGTAATGCATAGCTCATCCCCCGTACGCATTAGGTTCAATCAGAACTTCAACGTCACCGAAGGGGTGGAGGAGTCTGGAGACGTCGATGTCCATGACGTCACCAGATCTCCAACGGAACTCCCTGAAGGCCCAGAAGCCGGCGGAGAGGCGAGTTCAGATCAAGATAACTTTGATCGATCAAAAGAATTTTGATCGATCAAAAAAATTAAAGAATAATCGAGGAATTTATTTATTTATTTATTTATTTTATTTATTACAGGATTTATATAGCACCAACAGTTTACGCAGCGCTTTACAATATTAAAAAAAATAAATAAAAATAATTAATTAATCTTTAGTTTTCACAGCCCTATGTAAAACCACTTTATTTGTGGTCATTGGAGAAAAATGCCCTTTACATTGGTACCCAGAGGGAAGAATTCTCCCCTTTCAGCTAAACAGATCAATGGTGTCCTGCAGCTGGCTTTTCCAAGTAGTGTTAACCCCCGGAACTATGTAGGCACCATCAGATCGAAGATCAATTAGCCACAGCTCAAGAAACCCCTAGTGACCTCTGGAGGAACCCTAGGGTTTCACAGAACCCTGGTTGAGAATGGCTAATCTGCAGATTGAGGACAGGGAGGGAACAATATGACAGCAGGATAATAAAAACCCAGACAGAAAAAGCAATATGGGTTCTATTTTCTTTTTATTCAGACACCATTATACCATGCAAGAGATTTGTGACCTCTAACTGTCTTCTTGTGTTAAGCATATTATCACAAGTTAATGTTTATTCTCCTGGATGATAGTAATTACACGTCTTAATTATGGTATCACTTTACAATATCAACAACGAGCAGCTATTTGGCGTGAGTGACAGCTCTGGACAATATTTGAGACTATTCCCCGGAGGAAAAGCTTCTTTCTGCTCATTAAAGACACAAAATGATTTGCAACATTTCCCTTTGTCTCAAAGTTGACCTGTCATACAGCTTATAAAATTTAGCAAGTGGCAATAGATATTCTGTTCTAGAGAAGACTATGGGGCTGATTTAACTGCTTGCCGACCAGCGCACGACGATGTACATCGGTACAATGGCACGCCTGCACAAATGGGCATACCTGTACGTCCCCTTTAAATCGCAGGCTAGTGGGCGCACTTCCACCGCACACCGCGTGAGCGTGCCTGTGGGTTCTCCCTTTTGTGAAAAAGTTTTATGCCTATTGTGGGGTCACCAGTACGGTATTTGTAAATTGAAATCATATCCCCTCTCAAGCGTCTCTTCTCCAGAGAGAATAAGTTCAGTGCTCGCAACCTTTCTTCATAACTAATATCCTCCAGACCCTTTATTAGCTTTGTTGCCCTTCTTTGTACTCGCTCCATTTCCAGTACATCCTTCCTGAGGACTGGTGCCCAGAACTGGACAGCATACTCCAGGTGCGGCCAGACCAGAGTCTTGTACAGCGGGAGAATTATTGTTTTATCTCCTGGAGTTGATCCCCTTTTTAATGCAGGCCAATATTCTGTTTGTTTTGTTAGCAATGCCAAGCTGCTGAGACATCTACTAGGACCCCCAGGTCTTTTTCTATCCTAGATTCCCTCAGAAGTTCTTCCCCCAGTGTATAGATTGCATTCATATTTTTGCCACCCAAATGCATTATTTTACATTTTTCTACATTGAACCTCATTTGCCATGTAGTTGCCCACCCCATTAATTTGTTCAGATCTTTTTGCAAGGTTTCCACATCTTGCTAAGAATTTATTGCCCTTCTTAGTTTAGTGTCATCCACAAATACAGGAGATTGAACTGTTTACCCCATCCTCCAAGTCATTTATGAACAAAATAAATAGGATTGGTTATAATATATTATAGTATGCTTTGTTTTCTAAACAGTGATGTACATAAAAAAAATCCCCTGAGGAAGCCCTTGGTGGTGAAACATGTCGGGATGAATACTAATTGATCAAATATTGTACATTTAAAAATGGACTATATTAGACACCAATCATAAGAAAAATAAACAATCACTTTTTATTAACAATGAATACATAGAAATTAAAAAAAAACATTAAAATGTTGTAGTATAACTACAGTGGCAACTAGAGCTCTCCAATACTGTAATGGTCATAGATGTCAAAAACATGTCATGGTAGACATGTATGACTAAACTATAAATGTAACAATATATTAAGCTCTACATGTTTCTTCAGGAGCCTATGTATATTATATATAAGGAGAGAAAAAGACAATAAATATTTCACAATAACACTGTTTATGATATGAGTAAATAAATAGTCTCAATTTGAACATTTACTGTGTAAGTAAAGGAAAAAAAGAAAGAAAATAATATATATCCCCCCCTCCTTGGCCATTATCTATTTAATTTGGCTCTTCTTACTCTGTAATTTTTTCCGCTAAGCATATTTGAAGTTATACGCCAAGGTCCCAGCCACACACTACAGATAAAATACCTCTAGTCTCTTAATATTTAACGTTCCTATAAAGGTAGGCATATATAAGATCTTTTATACTACAACGCATGGTAAAATACGAATATGGGTGTAGTTTGCCACGTATCGCTATATACATATGTAGCACTGACCCCAGAAGGAGCTGCTGGTTTTTGTTGGGTTTACCGTTACCTCACCTGTTCACTGTGTGCGTCTTAGGGGTCCTGTCAAAAGAGTGCTCCGACACTTAGTCCTTTTTCTGAAGATTTATTTGACAAAAACACACAAGTTTGCAATAGAAGGTTAAAGGGAATTCAGGTACCTTGTAGTTTGCGGGTTAGAGGTATTTCCTTGATCCAGAGGACAAACAGTTTCCTCAAGCTGGATCTAGCAACCACTGGATAGGACCCTCTCCTGACATAGCAGCCGATGAGATGCTCGGTCAAAGTCTCTGCCACAGACTTGTTAATTTTAGCAAAATCGTTGTGCAATCCTCTGCAACAGGAAGGCACAATCAGCTTCTTGTCACAAAGTTAAAGAGATGTCACACAGCACCAGTTTCTTTCAGCCAACCCGGTGATACTGTGGAGTAGGTAACCCAGGATGCGTCCTCCAACTCGAGTCTCCAGGCCTTTTCAGAGGTACCAGCCTTGTTGCTCGGTCCTCTCCTGAAAAAGTCCTCCCCTGGATCCTTCAGCCGCGTGGCTTCTCCCCGCAGGCAAGACAGCACAGGACCACCCCTGGATCAGTAGACCCCAGAACTTCTGGGCCTACCCTCAGTTGCGAAGCCTCGGGCCAGCCGAACCCGGGACACAGGAAAAAGACAGCACACACCTCAGGCCAGGAGGGCCATGAGGTCAGGGATAACAAACCCCAAAAAATGGCGTCTATACCTTAAGTACCCTTGCCCAGAATGCTCAGCGGGTAAACCACTCCCTCCAGACTGTTTCTGAGTAAAAGGGGTACCCAATACATTTAGCCTGTTGCATTTCCAACACTTACCGGCGGTGACAGCGACACCCACGGCCAAGTGGAAATTAGCACAACCCAGCTAAACTGGTACAGAAACCAGAACTTTAGTATAATTATTTTGAGCCAAACTGCAGCTTCAGACAACTTAAATTTACAAAAATAATAGCGTCTGCTCTTCAGTAGCAGGGCGCTACACATATATATATATTATTTTCTTTCTTTTTCTCTTTTACTTACACAGTTTAGGTGTTGCAACCTTTCTTGGTGCATTTATATATTCTTACTCATTAATCTTTACCCTTTTCCACCTGGCACGCCCCCACATACTGCCGTTGCGCACTTTGCATGCTGTGTGTCATCTCGTTCCTCCTGAGCGCAGTTTGGTGCCTTCTGCATACTATGTTCAAATTGAGACTATTTATTTACTCATATCATATACAGTCTTTTTGTGAAATATTTATTTATTGTCTTTTCCTCTCCTTAGAATATAAACAAGCTCCTGAAGAAGCATTTTTCGCGAAACATGTAGAGCTTAATATATTACATTATAGTTTAGTCATACATGTCTACCATGACATGTTTTTGACATTTATGGCCATTATTGGAGAGATCTAGTTGCCACTGTAGTTATACTAGAGCATTTTAATGTTTTTAAAAAATTATATGTATTAATAGTTAATAAAAATCTATTGTTTATTTTTCTTATGATTGGTGCCTATAAAGTACATTTTTTCATTTACAATATTTGATCAATTGACGTTTAGGAAGTGGCACTGTGCTACCACCAGCACCCACAATTTCTTCCTGTGTTGGTGCCTTGACAACTCTAATGCCACGTACACATGATCGCACATTCCGGCAACAAAATCCATGGATTTCTTCTGACGGATGTTGGCTCAAACTTGTCATGCATACACACGGTCACACAAATCTTGTTGGAAATTCCGATCGCCAAGAACGCAGTGACGTACAACACGTACGATGAGACGAGAAAAATTAAGTTCAATAGCCAGTGCGGCTCTTCTGCTTGATTCCAAGCATGCGTGGAACTTTGTGCATCGGAATTGTGTATACACGATAAGAATTTATGACGGATTTTGTTGCCGGAAAATTTGAGATCCAGATCTCAAATTTAGTTTGTCGGAAGTTCCAACAACAAACGTCCGATGGAGCCCCCATCCCACCCCCAAGCTCCCATCGAACATTTCCTGTCGTAAAATCTGTGTGTACGCGGCATAAGGGATAGGGATATAAACCATCACCACCTGTGTGAAAAGAAAAAGAAAACAATTCTATGTGCGACACCAATAGATAAGTTGTTCTCGGTTCCTTTGTTTGTTAAATAACAACTTTTAATTTTTTTATTTTTTGCACCAATAAAAATGTGGTTTTATAAATAAATTTTCTGTCTCTATTGTGTTTATGGCCCCCTAAAAATCCCCCTAAAAAAAACTTCTCTGTATTTACTTTCTATCCAGAGATGTTGGTGCCTTTTTAAATTTGTTCCTAACCCACATCATCCACCTTTCCTAATAGTTTCTTAAAGTTTGTACTTGCTGAAAACACACCATGGTTTCCTTTCGAAAAAATACTGCATTGTGTGAAATAATTTCTGTATTGTTTCAAATGAAGTGGAGCTCCTTAAATATTCCTCTCTCTCTGTTGACTCTTCACATCAATCTATTAGGGACATATTTTTGCAGATTTCTTGTTTCTATGGAGACAACACATCAACAAAAATGTTCTCATTAATGTGGTTCAGCCCAGACCAAAAGACAAAATACCACAATATGCTAATGCCGGCATTCATCGACTGACTCATTTTCTTTAAAGAGGAATGATCAGTAAAAGTGTTTATCTTTATTCTAATAATGCGCCATATGCAGATCTACAAACATATTGATACATAATTGGTGAAACTGACACATAAAGACCAGGTTAGACCCAGGAAAATGACATTTCAAAGCTGTGTATTCTGTTCTCTAGATAACAGTCATACAAACGCTATCACTCACACTGTGTCTCTCTCACTCCTTTTCTAATTCTCTATTCTCTCTTGTCCACCCCTATCACTCTCAAACATTCTACTCGTGGTTCCATTCTCTCCTTGTCTCTCCCTCTCTCTCCATCTCTAGTTTCCCTATTTCCTCTGACATTTTCTTATTTCTTTACTCATCCTCACTCTTTTATAATTGCCACTCCATACTTTTGACTCCCTCTCTTTCCCACTTTTACTTTCTCTTGTCTCTTATGTGTCATTCTTTTCTTTTTCTCCACTCTCTCTGTCTCTTGCATTCTCTCTTTCTCCACTCTCTCTGTCTCTCTCCTCCCTTCTATTTCTCCACTCTCACTGTCTCTCCTCCCTTCTCTCTGTCTCTCTCCTCCCTTCCTTTCTGTTTCTCCACTCTCTCTGTCTCTTGCATTCTCTCTTTCTCCACTCTCTCTGTCTCTTGCATTCTCTCTTTCTCCACTCTCCCTGTCTCTCCTCCCCTCCCTTCTCCAATCTCTCTGTCTCTCCTCTCTTCCCTTCTCTTTCTCCACTCTCTATCCTCTCTTCCCTTCTCTTTCTCCACTCTCACTGTCTCTCTCCTCTCTTCCCTTCTCTTTCTCCACTCTCTCTGTATCTCCTCCATTCCCTTCTCTTTCTGCACTCTCTCTGTCTCTCTCTCCCTTTCTTTCTCTTTCTCCACTCTCTCTCTCTCTCCCCCTTTCCCTTCTCCACTCTCTCTGTCTCTCCTCTCTTCCCTTCTCCACTCTCTCTGTCTCTCCTCTCTTCCCTTTCTCTTTCTCCACTCTCTCTCCTCCCTTCCTTTTCTCCACTCTCGCTGTCTCTCTCCTGCCTTCCCTTCTCTTTCTCCTCCTCTCTTTTCCCACTCAGTCTTTCTCTCTCTTCCTCTCTTTCTCTACTCTCTTTCTGTCTCTCTCCTCTTCTCTTTATCCACTCAGTCTCTTTCTCCTCCTCTCTTTCTCAAGTCTCGCTGTTTCTCTCCCCTTTTCTTTGTCCACTCTCTCTGTCTTTCTCTCTCTCTTCTTTCTTTCACACTTTTAATCCCTCTCTTTACCACTTTTACTTTCTCTCGCCCCTTCTGTGCCATTCTTTTCTTTTTCTCAACTCTATTTGTCTCTTTTATCATCTCTTTCTTCACTCTCTGTCTCATTTCCACTCTCTTTTTCCTCTCTCTCTCTGTCTTTCTCTCCCTCTTTTACCACCCCTTCTGTGTTTCTCTCCCCTCTCCCCCACCCCCCATACACTTTCCCCTTTTTTCTCCCCTTTTCTCTCCACAGTTTCTGTTTCTCCTCTCCTCATTTTCTCCACTTCATTTGTCTCTATTCTCTTTTTCCTCCCTGTCTGTTACTTTCTTCCATCTCTCCACTCATTTTAGCTCTCTTCTTTTTCTCCATTCTCTCTGTCTCTCTCCTCCCTTCTTTATCCACTTTATATCTTTCTCCCCCTTTGTTTCTTTACTTCTTTTCCACTCTCTGCCTCTCTCACCCTCTTTCTCCACTCTCTCCACTCAGATTGTCTCTCTTCACTTTCTTTATTTCTCTTTTCCACTCTTTTTTCACTCTGTCTGTCTCTCTCCTCCATTCCTTTTCTGCATTCTCTCTCTCTTTTCCCTTATCTTTCTCCACTCTCTCTGTCTCTCTCTTCCATTATTTTTTCACTCTCTCCCCACTCAGTTTGTCTCTTATTTCCTCTCTTTCTCTGTTTCCTCTCTTTCTCTGTTCTTTGTCTCTCTCTCTCTCTCCTCCTCTCCTTCTCCACTCTTTGTCTCTCTCTTCTACTCACTTTCTCCACTCTCTCTTTTTCTCTTTTCCTCCATTTCTTCACTCTGTCTCTATCTCTCCATTCAGTCTGTCTCTTATTTCCTATCTTTCTCTGTCTATCACTCCCCTCCTCTCTGTCCCCACTCTCTCTGTCTGTATCTCCTCTTCTCTTTCTCCATTCTCTCTGTCTCTCTCTCTCTTCTCCTATTTTCCCACTCTCTCTGTCTCTCTCTCCTCCCTTTCTTTACGCTCTCTGTCTCTCTCCACTTTTTCTGTGTCTCACTCCTCCTCTCTTTCTTCGCTCTGTTTCTCTCCCCTTCTCTCTCTCTCTCTCTCTCTCCATTCTCCCTTCCTTCCTTCCTTCCGTTTCCTCACTCTCTC